>JAPZEA010000002.1:4815444-4825604 GCA_029783685.1 Heniochus monoceros | reverse complement strand
ACACACAAATAGCTGTAAAAACACACCCTGAAGCCTATTAAACACTTACACTCTTTAATGCATTCATAAACACACACACACACACACACACACCTACCTCAGTGACTGCCTGTATAGACGCTCCATGCTTCAGAAGTAGCTCCATCACCTTGACTCTGTTTTTCTTACAGGCAATGTGCAGGGGAGTGAAACCATTCTAAAACACAAAAAATATAAACGTTTTAAAGTACAAAATTAGTCCAAAAAACTTTTTGTGTATTGCTTTGCAGGTCTTGCAGAGCTGGCGGCAGACAAATCTGGAGCGCCGCATGGAAAATACAGTACAAAGAAGGCACCTTCTTTCCTTTTCCCCCTCGTCCTTTCACTTTTTCTCTTAACCCCTCTGCATGCAAACCAGACAAGCATGTGTGGAAATAATTGACTCGACTCTATGCTGTAAAAAAAAAACTAGGCTGCGCTGAAATAGATACTTTTCTTTACAACTCACTCTTCTCTCACCAACACATACAGTCTGCCCCCTCCCTCCCCCTCGTTCTTGCTTGACTTTGAGGTTTCTGGCTCAATCCTATGACTTCATTTTCCTCTCCGTGTGCTTTTTTTCCTTCTCATTCTCTCTGGCTATAAAGTCCCAGTGCTCTAACCACACCCAGACTTCTCCCATTACAGAATGGAGATGGTTGTCTTACACCAAGACACTGGCCAGGGTTAAAAAGTCTGTTTTATTCTCCTTGTTTTGTTTCCTTTATTAATTTCCTCCATGCTCTCTCCTGTGTCTTTTCTTCTCTGTTAAAGGCCCTTATTTGTCTCTCTTTGCTGTAAATAAACAAAAAGTGGTAAGTAAGGGTAGGTAAGGAAGGAAGGAAAGAGAGGAGGAGGAGAGAGACTAAAAGACTTGAAAGGAACGAAGAAATTTTTGGTTGGTTGGGAGATGAAATCATCAAGACCTGATTGCAGCACTTAAACGTTCCACTGCCACAAACTCTGCAGAAATTCATCTATTCTATACTTCAGTTTTGGGGAAATCAAAACATGTTCCTCTCTAAAGCGTCTTTACAACATGCACACAGGCATACTTTAAAGACTGCAGCAGCACAAGGTAAATATACAGAGATACGATGCACATTCTGTCATTTAATTAGAATTATGAAAGAGAAAGAAATAAAAATCTGTTAAATAAACCACAACATATTGCGAATGAGTCTCTCCTGATGTCAGACTGCTGTATAAAAATGTGATTTAATTGATTTTTGTGGGACAAAATGAAAAAAAAAAGCCATAACAATCAGCATATATGAAACGTGAATATATCCAGCAAAAGTCTGGCATACAGCATCTGAGCTAAGAGGAATGAAATGAGAGTCACAGCCTCATTTGTAACAGTGCTTGGGTATTGTTGTATTGTAAGCCACAAAATAAGCAGCAGAAATCTGCATTCTGAGACCAGCCTTCCTCCCATTCCTTCACACTTTTATTTGCATCATAACGAACGATCGGTGCGTGTCTTTCCGAGGCTACAGAGCATCAGCTCTCTCTTTACTGTCTCGTCCTCCTCCTCCGTCACTCACCAGCGCCTTGGCGTTGGGGTTGGCCTTCTTGTCCACGATGACCTTCGCCACCTTGTAGTGGCCGCAGTGGGCGGCCACGTGCAGCGCCGTCAGGTAGTCGTTGGTCACGTCGTCCACGGGCACCTCGTGGTGCAGCAGCAGCTGGACACAGTTGAGGTGGTCGCCCTGCGTCGCCATGTGGAGGGGAGACAAGCCATTCTGGAGCGAAGACATGACAAAGAAGGGTTTGTAAGAAGGCAGAAATACGTACAGATAAATAAAAAAAAGAAGGTGAGAAAGAAAGGAGAGGGAGAACAAATAGAAGGAGAGAAGAGAAGTCAGCGTGAGAACAGGCAGTAAAGACACAGGTCGGAGGTGAACCTTGGTCTTTGACAGTATCGGAGCTCCTCTGTCCAGCAGCATCTCCACCACCTGCTCATGGCCGCTCCTGGCTCCACAGTGCAGAGGAGTCAGACCGTCCTGTGAAGACAAACAGTCCAGCAGGTACAGTATCTGTCTCCAGGCTGACGTCCAGCTTTAGACTTCATACCATCACCAACAGTGTCCTTAAGCAACACAGTGACTGACTTTCTCAGGTCATGTAAACAACATGTTCTGACTGGATCTGTTTTCAAATGCAGCAATTAAGACACGTGGGATATGCTGAGGTTATTTATGTTTTAGCAACATTCTCTGGACATGAGTATAATGTCTAATCACTCTGTTTAAAGCAGGTATTTCTGCACAGTTGCAGATAAAGATTAGGCTACACTAAACAATTATTAGTTTTATACTATTTGTAGAATTATATTCCAGAGGTGACTGTGTGGGATTGTTTCCGACTCATGTGATCCAATTTCCAACAATTCCAGAGTGTTGTAAAGTCCAAAAACCAAGATTTATTTAAGAAAAAAAATAGACACAATCATTTCCAAAATTCATAACACGTTTTTATTTAATGAAATATTCTGCTTCACTCCATATATGTTGGTGTTTAGCTTTTCAAAAACAACATGCCGCACACAAAGAGAGGGACACGCCTGTATGAACGGAGCAATAAGCCTGAGGGCGTGATTATCACTATCTTATGCCTTTATTTGATTAGCCTGCTGCCTACATGTATTTATGTTGACGAACCTGATGAACCTGATTATATTCAATAAAGAAAGTCGATTTAATAAGGAAAGACTCATTTAATCAGATGAATCACTTTATTCAGTTTGAGGATTTAGATTTAGGGGGATGACGTCAAAATAATGTGTGTGTGTGTGTGTGTGTGTGTGTGTGTGTGTGTGTGTATGTATGTATCACCCAACTGAGAAGTAGTACAATTTTTAAAACTATAGCATACTGAAGCAGACGTGCAGCTTGATGACATTATTTACATGCTGAGTAAGTATTATAGTCCGTCTGTGGCGCTGTTGTCAGACGACAGCCTGTCATTGTAGTAACAGCTTCACTTTAAGTCTTACTGAAGTGATGAGACATATCATCAGCATGAAAACATCTCCCTCAGTCCTCAGCGATGTGAAAAACAAACAGGGAGTGATGAAACAAACCACTGGTACGTACCTTTAGGCTACAGCAAGAGCATCAACTGGATCTGATAGATGGTTGGATATGCCTGAGGCCAAATAGCCAAAAATAAGATTTTAGAGTGAGATTAAAGGCTGGAGGAGGAATTTATTCACATGTTTTAATCTAAAGTACAGATCAAGCTAAATCCCCAGACATATCTTAAAAGACATCAGTTCAAGGGGGATCACAATCCACAACTTGTTAGTTCGCAGCCTAGAAGTCAAAGTATTGTGATCACAAGTTGGTAAAATAATTTATAAAACTAATGAAAGCATGATAGTGGATTGCACCAGTGGCTGGTCCATGCCTCACCCTTCCACAGCACAGGTATGAAAGATTTTGAGTGATTCTAACAAGTACTGAAGTGAACTTAGTTCCCTGCCTGACATCTGAACCCCAGGGTGTGGTTTTCACTTCAGATTTACTCCAAGAATAATGTCCACCCACTAAAACTCTAAAACCACAAAATGTACACACAATCCAAAGGGTAGAAATTGGAGCAGCACTCTAAAAGATGCCTTTCTTCCATTTATTCTCATTCATGCCATTTGACTCAGAACGAGTGCCATCTCTTTAATGGAGAACAATCACCACTGAAGATTTTCCTCTGCAAAAAAAAAAAAAAAAAACCTATTTGGTCTGATGATTCACTGAAGCGGTTTGCTCCAGTCTGTCCATGAGTAAGTTGTGCCTGATAGACCTCCGCCTATGCTGCAGTCCTACCAAATTTCATTCATTCATCTATTCCAGCAAGGACAATGTCAAATTTGTGTTCGTTCTCTTTCTAGAAAGGAAATAGTCCATCTCACACCCTGACTGAATTTTAACCAGTAAAGAAATCTGTTAAGTTGTGCCATAGCCCTGGAAGTGGTTCACTTGAATGGAATGCAGCCACTTTTTATTCTTCGTCACACCTGTGTTTGGCAGGTGGATTGCCCCGCATGAGAGAGGCCCGTTCTGGTCTGACCACAGCATCAAGTAGCAGCTAGATGAAGTCCTCCAAGTCCTTATATACAGATCAACTGAAGTGGAAGTTTACTGCTCTGCCAGGTGCAACAAAACAACGAGAGCATTAGAAAGAATCAGGCAAACATGAGTCCAGCACAGTCTTCATGTTCAGACAGAGGACAGTGCAGCGGAGGTCTAATCAGCTAAAAAAAAAAATCAAACAGCTGAATGATGAGCGGTCTGTTCACAGAAGCCCTTTGGATAATCTCGTGATTTTACTGACTTTCCTTATTTCTGATGAGAGCTCCTCTTCAGGACAGTGTGGGCGTGCGCAGGCTGTGCTTGACTGGCGCGTGCGTCACTTTCCTGTTGTGAGGTGTGCGAGGATGTGCGCTGCTAGTGAGCACACGCAGGCTGGTAACACCATGTACTCTCCAGCATAACTCCACCCTGCTCCAACCGGAGACACTCACACACCATTCACACGCTTCAACACTGAACAGTGTGTTCTCACACGCTCAGTAAGAAATGTACTCAGCTTATTACTTATTAAACCACTTATAAATTAAACCAGCGTTCAGAAAAGTGAGGCATTGTAGGTTTTATTTATTTATTTTTCTGTCAATAAAACAAAGGGAGTGAACAAGCTACCAGGCTGGAAGGTTTACTGGCAGGTAAAAACTTATAGTTTGCGCACATGACCATATATACAGGCAAAAAAGAACAAGAAGTATGTATTAATAATATAGATAAAAATATAGACAAATCATGTAAGTAGAGCAGCATTGTAAGACATTCAGCATCACATGAATGTAATGTGTGAGCTTGTGTGTGTGTGTGTGTGTGTGTGCGCGCAGCTTTGGTGCCTTCAGTAACCTCTGGACAGTTTGGATGCTCGTGCACTTCCGGAACTTTCGTAATGCCTTTTTAGTGCGGAGCGCATGCAGGGACCAACAGGAGCGACCCACCTCTTTCACCAAGAAACTGATGAATGAGTGAAAGCGGCCGAGCCTGCCCTGCATCTCATTACCACTTCACAAATAAAAGCTTTCCACTTGGAGGGACTAACAGCAGAAACGGGGACGGAAGGTGAGAGACGCGCACCGGGCTCCGTGTCCGCTCGGACACGTTTTCTCTCTGTCAAATCATCTCTTTCTGTGCGCATTCTGTTGGCGTCAATTAGGCTCCAGACAATAGAGGAGCACGCCGCACTTGTGCACCTCGGCTTCCTCCCGCCTGCATTGCTGTTGCAGCCTCCTTCCGTGTTATGAAACAAGCGAGCACGCTGCTTTCTCTTTTCCTTTTTTCACACCGAGCCCTCGGAACACGCCGTGACCGCGGCGGAGACGGAACCTGCGGGGCGCGACCATGAGCGGACCCAGCTCACACATCTGCGGGCTTTAAGGGGCTCGCCGGAACGGCCCGAGAGCCCAATTTGTGGCCGCGTTACCTAACAGCCAAGCAAACCAAAAAGGAAGTGGCTTATGTAAAGAGTTATGTAAATTCCTGCTAAAATGGCAATTTAGGTGCTTTACATTTCCACAATGACTTGAATGAGTCCTGAGCTGCTGTGTGCAGTTTGTAGTTGGACCCCTGAAGTTGTTCAGTTTCCAGAATAAGTGTTTGGACTCTTTGTCTGATGAAGCCCAGGGGGGTGCAGGCAGAGGAGTTCAGAGGTTACAGAGCAGACTCCTGGTGGCTCACAGTGAGGGCAGGGCTGGTGTCAGCTGTGATCACTACGATTTGAGGCATGTGATAGCAGGAGGTGAGATGGTCAATAAGTTGCCAGTGTTGCAGCTTCGGACAGAGCGGATCGTACGCAGAGATGTGACCGGCACTGAAGCACGAGCTCGGGGGAAGAGGTGACAGATGTGTGTGTCAGCAGCTGACTGAGGGGACCACTTTCATGCTTTTTTGGTTGAAGTAGCCTGAGAGAGACTGAATGCTTGACAGCAAGTCCCACACAAGAGCTGTGGACGAGGGACTGAGACTTGACTCAGACTTGGACTCAACTTGAAAAGCCTTAAGAGCACTTCACTGATTTAGCATTGCAGCTGCGATGGACAGGGCTTTTAAAGGTGTTGCAGCAAAACCAGGGATATCATCTTTTTTTTACCCACAATGCAACTCAGTGGTCAGGCACAGATTCAAGTGTGTAACACTGATAGCTGCTAACGTAGCCTCGAGACGCTAGCCTCAAGCAGAGATGAGGAGTGGGCTTCAGAGGTCTAATAACCTCACTTCTTGTGGTCTTCAGCTCCAGTCGACGCTGACTCGGATGACATCAGTTAACGTAACTGAAATGTGTAATTTATCAGACTTTATGCAGCTTCTTCCGGAGCCACAGAAGGCCTGTACACCTTTCTGTCACATATGCAGCAGTACTCCTGAAAACCTGGCTTTGATTTGTAAAAGCGGTCGAGTTCCCCTTTAAAAACAGACTCGTGGGGTGTGAAAACACTGAGCCATGTCATTTAATTCAAGGCTAGTTCTACAGTAGTGTCTTAGCTGCGCAGTGTTCATTTATGGTGTGACAAAGGACGTGGGGACAAGCGTGCCTTCAGGTTGAGTTGCTTATAAGACTTAGAAACATTTAATTGTACCAGTTCAACAAACTGTGAGTGTTTGTATTGTGTTTTGGAGGAAGTCAGAAGTGGAAAAGCAACAAACGTTACCTGGTATCCCGTAAACACAGAAGGCTGGCTCTTAAAAGTGCTCATGTAAAGTCATCTGACGACTTGCGCTGCTGTTACACAGTAGTATCCCATTTAGACCTTTTACATGGCAGTTATTGTGACTGCAGGGAGAGCACAGGTATGACTAATAATGTTAATTATGGCTGCGTTCCCTTTATGTGTGCCAGCCCCACAGCCTTGGTGTAGTGAATGCTGGCTCACTGTCATGGCTAACCTCATACTGCCATTAGTTTCAGACATGCTAGAATATCTTCTGTGAAAAAGCTGAAAAATAGCTGAATATTTCAGGTTTAACTCCCCGCTTAGATCGAACACTTGATTAGAATTCCTCCGGCTTTTCCCTCACTGATGTACTCACTTTCCCTTTATGTACTTCAATGATTTCCTCCATTTCCCAGAATCTCTTTTTATAACCCCCAGAGAAGGATGAGAGCTTGTTCTGTGCTGGAGGAGAGAGTGATACTCAGAGCTGAGAAACAGCCAGAGTCATTCCTCTTAATCAATGCCCAACATGTCTTCTCGTCGCAGTGCATTCTGGTCAGTTGAGGTTACTGTAGGTCTTGCCTGTACTGTGGATTTCTGTCTGACTTGCATAAGTGTGACAAATGGCAGCTTCAGACAGGAGCCCGTGTTACCAGCTGTGACAGTGTGGCTGGTGTTGTTTTCACCCTGTGTCTCTGTCTGTGTGTGTCATCGTGGCAAACTGTGGCCCTGGAGGCACCTGCTGTAGCTTCCCACCACAGGAGCAGGTTTGGAGGACTTTGCCAGGTGTTTTTTATGTCTGTTTGTGGACAGATGTTGACAACATGATAGTATCACAACCGTGCAAGATGCAGTCAAGAAGCTTTACAGGTGCGAAGGCAGAGTTCAGAGGTGTGTGGTCTGAGAAAAGGTGCCAGGAATAGGGGGAGAGGAAGCAGGGAAGGGGCCATGGTCGCTGTATCCCAGCTTCAGTCAATCCCAGCCACACTGAGACATTAGGTAAAACTAGAGACTGTCATGTCATGTGATCACACCAGCTGCAGTGCCAGATCGGTGTGTATGGTGTAGTGAAGCACATGACGAGAGAAGTGATGTGTCTACATGTCAGTACGCCTAACCATCCTCACATGGTCAACTTTTAACATGTTAGTATTGACGGATAGTAGATAAATGTGCTTTAAGTATTCTCTCATTTGATACAACATTACACATGGTTAGCTGTCAATGTAGAATGTGTCATTGTTGGCAAATGATCAGGTGTTTGTGTTGAACATGAATATTGATTGAATGTCCAACAACAATTAGAAACTTAGCGTCACAACCGTTCAAGATGCAGTCATAAAATTATACAGGTGTGTAGTTGGAATCAAAATTAAGGCCGAGTCCAAAGATGGGTGCGATCCAACCACTGACTCATGTAATTGAGCAGTAATGACTCCTGAGTGATTTGGGACGTCGCTGCTGGTGTGATCCGCTCACAAGATGGCCTCTAGTTTGACTTTTTAGGGATCTGCAACAAAAGCATTTAGAGTTTAAACTTTTTTCTGTGCCCCACTCCAAAGGAAACATTTCATCTGTGGTCCAAAATGAGCCTCCTGTGCCAAAACAAGGTACAGTATGCCATGTTATCTCCTAAAAGTCCTTCTGTGTGTTTTCCCTGACTTCGTGGCGGTGACTGGTAAAGCTGTATCGAATATTGTAGCTCTCACTGTTGCAGTCTTTTGTTGCAGGTATTTGGGCTCTAAATCACAAACTGCACCAGGCTGAATGCCCTATGGCAGGAAGAGTATGCTCTGATAGTCTGATTCTCCGGCTTTTCTTCCTGCCTCTGCTGTCAGTGTTGATTCGGAGACTTTGTTCTTGTGATCTGACCTTGGATCAGGTAACCGCCTCAGCCAGACGCAACCTTAGCTGGTGGAACCCTCTTGCTTTCTTTCTTTTTTTAAACTTTTGTTCATTCTTTCAGGAGAAAAAGATGATGGGTAAAGTGTTGTACAAGTCTGTCGTCGCTGTGAAAGGTTTGCTTGTGTGCCTTCTTTAGTGAAGCTCCGTCCGTCTGTAGAAATCTTAAACCCACAGTAACTGGGTGTCCGCGTTGTTTTTTTTTTTGTTTGTTTTTTTTTAAATGGGCCCGGATTCGTTCGTTTGAAGGCTGCAGTGCGTGTTTGCTTAAACCAGCCAGTGTGGAATAGATGGTTTGAACGTGTGACATGGCAGAGCTATTGAAAACTCCAGTGTCTCCAGTGTTTATCTTTTCTTGTGTATAGATGTCTCATTTGGTAACCTGTGCTCTATCCAATTTTCTTCTTCCCTGAAACGGTAATTAAGAAGATTGAAGGAATTGTATCATTTGCAGACTTGTTGGGCTCGGTTAAGGTTAATTTCTTTGATTTTGCTCCAATTTAGAGCCAGATTCTCTGTTTGAATTTGAAAGGATGATCTAGGGGCGCTTCTGCAGCACTCTCCTTCCCATCTCTCTTTTCATCCTCACATCCTTCAGCTTGTTCCTGCTACCGAGCTCAGCGGGTGTCTGAGTACAGGAACAGAGTGCTCGAAACAGCACAGGAGCCGAGTGATGGAAGGATGGAGGGCGGGTGAGCCGTGGAGAGAGCGAGGGCAGGAGGAGGGTGGCTGCTGCTGGCCTCCTTGACAGTTAGGCACATTAATGGAGATGAACATCAAATGGGATTTCATGTTTGTTTATGAGAGGGGAGGAAGTGTCTGCACGCAGCCTGATGGCATGGTTGGTAATGTCAGTCAATGGACAAAGGCTGCAGCTGTTAGTAAGTAGGATGTGAATGAGAACAATATTCAGTTCTTGTATTTAAACAAAGAAAGATGCTTCTCTGAATAATTCTGTTTGCACGTTATGGTTCATTGTTGTTATATAAATGGAAGACAGCGAGCGAACTGTTTAATTAGGTGACTTGTGTCAGTCAACATCAAACATCATAGAGGGAAATGCTGTTCACTTTAGGTTTTCTTATTGCAAACAAATCATGGCAACCATTAGCCTGCTAGCCTCGACATCCCATCACTTTCAAACAGCTGTAGATCAGATCAGATTAGATTAAACTGTTTTTCACTTTTCATTGCACAGAGCACAGGTACAGAGATGATGAAATGCAGCAGTATCAAAAATTCAACGGTATTTTCAGTGTTTTTTCAGGTATATGAAAAGAGGTTATATTGTATTGTGTATTTACTTCAAATCGAGAAGAAGGTGGATGAAGAATGACAGAAACGAGACAGTACAGAATGTGTGTGAAGCAAACTTAGAATTTCCACAGAGGCTTGCCTCAGATTATCTCAGTCAGATATTTTAAAAACGGGTGTTCATTCATTCATTCATTCATCTTCTATACCCGCTTATTCCGTAAGGGTCGCGGGGGGGCTGGAGCCTATCCCAGCT
>JAPZEA010000002.1:4556538-4568342 GCA_029783685.1 Heniochus monoceros | reverse complement strand
CTGCATGTAGCAGCTTCAGTTGAGTCACAGTTGTCTTGTCACACACCCCTCCTTGCTATGAACCTATTTGACCCGGCCACACACACCTACACAAACAAAACGCAACACACACTCGATGCAAACATGCATTTGTTTGCTCAAAAGGAAGTAAAAAGATGAAATAACACACGCTCAGTGGCTCTTTTTCATTCTGACACACACTAAAAACACACACCTCTTTCCTTGCCTCCTGAAGTGTAGACATTCACACCCCTTGGTGACTCTGACAACAGGGCTCATCTGTCATCACACACACACACACACACACACACACACACACACACACACTGGTCATTATTTTCTCCCCCTCTGTTGTGTGTGTGTGTGTGTGTGTGTGTGTGTGTGAGTGTGTGTGTGCAAACAGCATGCACATTCCTGAAGCCGCTGACCCGGGCTCTGTGGGTAACCATGACGACCACTGCTTCACCATGGAGACGACCGTTACTCCCTTTACTCGCCCTGCTCTCCTCCTCCTCTCGCTCCCTCCTCCCCCCACCCCCACCCTGTTCTCCCTAGCGTCTCTCTCCATTCACCAATGAAATCAGTCGATCCTTAAACAGGAGTCAGGTGTGCTCTCCATCACACTCTGTTGCTCTCAGTTTCCATCTCTCCTCGTCTTCCTTTCGAGAAGTATCGCTAGCTAAAGCCTGACGTAGCTTATTCCTCTGTGCCGCGGAGTTCCATTATTGTTCAGGATGCATCACTGAGCCTCCCCGCTGCAGACATGTTCCTTCATTACCCTGAAAACACACACTAGTTTATTTCGACTCAATCCCACATAAATACTCACTAGAGAACCAAATGTGTATTAATCCACTGTTGAAAATAGTCCCCAACAAATGCACTGTTGATTCCTGCTTGAGTGATGTTTGCTTAAAACAAGCTGCTTGAGGAAATTGCTCAGCCTTTTTTTAAAAACTTGAATTGTATATCTGCAAACTCTTGTAAGATTTATGTCTTTCGTAGTTATTTGGCTTGGAGCCGAACGCACAGACAGGGTGCAGGGGATTCGATTATAAGAAGAATACAGTACAGATTAACATTAGCTTATTCTTTCGAGTGCTTAAAAGATTTACATACTAACTGAAAGTCTCAAAAAAATGAGTTTATTCAAATTCAAAGACATTTTCTCTATTGTTTCCACTCTTCTCTTTTTCCTTTTACCACCAACTGTTTTACATCAACAAGAGTTTTATCAAGACAGACTCTGGGATTTATTGAGCAGACCAAAACAGCACATTGAGTTCAAATTTAAAGGCAGCTCTGAATGGCAGCGCCAGGTAATAGTCTGAGGTGACATTTGTAAACCACAACACTCTCATGCTTACCAATCTGGCTGCTCTGTGATTCTTTATTCCGAATAAAATCAAAGGGACTCACTCAAAGGAAAGAGATCTGACACCGGTGAGTCCAGCTTTCTTTTGGCTTTGTCACTTTCTGTGAGTCAACAAGTTTTCTCACCACTGATCACAGCTGACATGTGGGGTGAACACAGTTTATTCATCACTGTAGGCAGGCTGGCGTATGCAGCACCACTTCTTGACTTAGGTAGTGAAACTTTTTTTGCGATGTTATATAATGTGATAAATCATTTTTAGCCTCGTATTAAGCAGCGGTCACACCACAAAGTGGCATTTGCTCATCCACACAGAACAGGTGAGGCTGGAAGCTTGATGACGCAGTGACTCCTCGCAGATCTGTAGTGACCAGCTGAAGCTGGCGAGATAACTGTTAACTCAGCCGAGCTAGCACCCGTCAGATTAGCTCCTGGAGCTTCTCTCTACTGTTTACTTCCCCCTGACAGTTCACTATTTCACTCAATAAAAGTTATTGCAGAGGGAAAATAAATCTCTCCGAGCTAATAACCTTGCGAGCAGTCAGTTAGCAAACTTGTTAGCTCTTTAGCTTAGCCCGGACAATAAGTTCACACAGTTGTAAAGATGTATTTGTACCACGGACTCCTCTCGCTGTCTGCAAACAGTTGTCCTGCTGCGGGACAGTTTTTACCCCGACAGAGTAGAGGAGATTAAATGAAAGTGAGCTAATGAGATGTGATAGCTTCCTCTATTTTTCTTCTTTGCTTCTATTTTGCTTTTTCTTTCCTCTCCTGCTCTCCGTCCTTCTCAAAGGTCAGCATGGTCAAGGCGGCTTCCTATTGGTCAACAGCGCAAATTTGCGAGTCACGCAGAAAATTAGCACAGTTTTAGCTACTTTCCCACCAGGAGCAAATTCACTCATTGCAATTTCATTGGAATGACTTGATTTTGTTGTGAACTCTCGCTGTTACTTGCCTCAGTATAACCATCAGGAGAATATGGATTCCATGTGACAGGAAATTCTAAATAGCAATACAAGACTTTTTCACTCCTTTTTGTGTAAAAGACATGAGAGATCAGATTTGTCTGTTGGGTTGTCCGCCCTCACTGCTGACCTTAGATGCACCTTGCAGAGCTTGCAACAACTGTGTATAAACATCTGAAGATGACAGGGCTCATCAGTGACATGTTTAACTCTAGAGCCTCCAGAGAGAGATCTGTAGAGATCTGTACCAAATTAAAAGAAAATGAATAAATGAGAATGAGACTCATATCAAATCCAGATGATTTTGACAGGGCACGAAGGTCACTCAGTTGTTTCGTTAATATGAAGTTTAATCTCAAACCAGTTGAAGAGCGGTGTAAGATCTTGGAGCGGCATTTTAGGCAGCAGTCTCCAACACCGTCATCCAAATACCAAATGCGGAAATGTCTTTAGAAAAAATGGTGTTCACCCCTCCGGCAGAGATCCAGAGACTTGGAGAATCAGACCTTCTTTGAATTTGTCACCCACCTCCGCCAAGGCTGCCCATTCTCCTAAAAAATATTCTACCTGGACCAAGATCTAGATGCACGCATTGACAGACAGTCATGGGATGCGTGTCTGGAGTTCTACGCAATCTGGTAGCTCATAAGAAAATAATGAAAATATTAAAAAATCCTTTGAAAAATCTCTGGCTCTCAAACTAAAATGTTGCTGTTCCTGTGGGTTCATTACAAAAATCTCTGAAGTCTGTGAGATGGCCTGATAACTGACAAATGGCAGTAGCTCACAGAGGCATATCAGGCACATCGCTAAAGTGCAGTTTGTGGATTTCTTAATGTTACTACTTTGCCTGCACACACACACAACCAGTCCACCCACACTGAGCTGTCACTACATCTTGAATCACTGCTTCCTGGACTCTACACATTAGTGTGACTGATGTGAGTTTTGTGGGTGGTAATGGCTGACCTTCACTCAGTGACGTTTCAGACACGATGTCCTGGAGGTCTGTTCCAGCACAGACAGGGCGGACTGTCGATGGTGGCTCATCATCATATAGTTATCAGCAGAATTCATCCTTAGCGAATGTTAAATAAATGGGGAGTAAGAGAAGTCTTTCCTCAGCTGTCCCCTAAATTGAATTGGTAAGAAGAGCGATGAGCTGCTCCTTTGTGTGTCTGCAGAGGTGAACACCGTCTCTCTTCACCTGCTGTTTCGCTGTGCTTTCAAAAAGTCAATTTTTCTGAAATTTAGAAAGGCAGGCTCATTTTAAGATTGATGACTATGAATCTTTGAAATCTTATTAAGGATACTGAATGGATTTTGCAGGCCTCAGGGTCAGAAAACTTGCACTACCAATAAAACACCACATGAAAAAAACCCTCCAGATCGAAGAAAAACCTGAAAATCTGACATGTGAGTTTTTTTTCCCACAACAGCAGCAACCTTTTTTCTCCCTTCTAAAGAAAGGCAGAATCAACAGCTCCTTTATTAAACCTGTTGTTTACCTGTTTGTTGTGTCACTTTTCAACATTCACGTTTCATTCATCACAGAGGATTTATTTTGCCCAATGAAAAAACACAGAAGATCCATTTGGACATTGCAGTGGTCGGCTTTTACCCACATATGCTGTGTTGATATCTGCTGATGTTGACACATCCTTCACACCTTTATGATGGTGTGACGTGGAAATGACACCGAATGTGTCAAAACATGAACAGGTCTGAGACGTATCAGGGTGGGTCAGCGGTTCAAGGCCAGTGTCATATCATGACAACACCACAAGTCTAATTCCAGCCCACGTCTTTTGTCTCATCTCATTTTCTGCTCCAGATTGTTGCTTTTCATGCGTATTTGGCTCTTGTCTCTTTTTCTTACTCTTATAGCACAGTCACACAGGACAGTGGCGGCTGGTGTTCCAAACAATTGGGGAGAACAGGAGGCAAACCCACCCACAGCGTCGTGCTTTCTTACACTAGTTGGCCACTTATCTCTCCTGTATGTTCAACTAAAAATGAAGCAGTAAAACAGTCCTGTTGTTTCCAGGTTAACTATACAGTATTTATCAAGGGTGCCAATCATGTCCATTACAGCAAGAGCACAAAGTACAACAATGACATACATTTAGCTGCCAAATTATGAGCTAATACAACAACAATTCAAAAAAACCCCCCTGCTTTTAAGAAGGTTATAAGGTGTTGAATCGACTTTATGGCCATTTCAGAGACTGATTGTATTGCTCATGAAGTGTATTGCATAGAGGTGTATCTAATATTTAAGTCTACCCTCAGGAATGATTGCACAGCTGTTTTATGTGTTTTTATGTCGCTGTTTTATGCTGCATAATATATATGGAGGTGTACCTCATGAACATATGCACTTTGTTCAGCCAAAAGATACCATCACACAAACTGTTATTACGTTACTTTAACCACTCATCATTGACGCCATTGTTGACTTCTTGGATGAACAGCTGCACTTTCATGACCAGCCCGGCTTCGTGTGTGTCCGCCTTCCCCGCTGTGTCCTTCTGCACTCTGAAGGCACCGTTCACCCGGTCCTTCACATCAAAATCATCGTCAAGGAATTTGGAGAAATCGATTTGTCTCCTTCACCAGTGCTAGAGGCTGGGCGGTGTTCAGTCAGACTCTCCTGCTGAAGTGCAGCCTGTCTCATCGAGATCCAGAGTTACCTTTAAATGTCTACAGCTTTAAAGGAGGAAAGTAAAGAGGCGACCTTGTGTGCCAAACAGCCCATGTAGCAGTCTGAGATCCAGTCCCGGGTGAGGTACTGGATCTCATGCAACAGCAGATCCATGCAACAGCATGCCCACCATAGTCCTGCTGTTGGTCCAGCCAGGACAGATGAGGCAGCGAGGCCCAAAGCTGCACCAGCAGAGCGGAGCTCTCCATCTGCTCCCTGGCAATGTCCTGCCCCTGCTGTGCCCCCTGCCCCCCGTCCAAATCCATTCTCACTGCTAACAGGGCTGCTACAACAAGCTACCTGTGGTGCTGGATAATGCAAGTAGCTAGCTTTTGCTCAATAAAAACTTATTTTAACTTACAAAGCATACTTAAGTTATGTCAAGGACATAAGAGTAATGTACTTATTTTAACCCAAACCATGATATTTACCTAAACCTAACCAAGGTGTGACTGTTTCACAATGTTAACCACGAGATGACGAGGGTGCGACTGTCGCTGGTCGATCATATACTGTATGTTGTATTTGGAGTCATTGGCAGTCGCCACACTCAGTCGTTTGGGTATGAGGACGTGTTGTGATTGACAGGTGTCTCAGCCTATCACGCTCAGCCTTGCTCGTGGCTGCTTGCTTGTGCACTACATTTGACGTGGTAAATCTCAACTCCAGGCTTCCAACAAACGGGTTCCTTAGGCTACACGTGCCGTTCTCTTCGAATCTGTGGCTGCTCTTTGTAACTGTCCAACTCTCAACGTCACTGCTGCTGTCAAGTGTGTGGGTCTTTTTTACCCGACTGGAGAGGATGAGCACGTTTGAAGTGATTTTCCGATTTCCATGTGATGACTTCCACCGTCCATCGTAGCAGAAGCTTAAAACTTTGCAACCGATGTTGCTGGTGATGATTTCACGGGGTAATGTCTCAAAATGAATAATGATTCAGAATTTAAAATGCAGCACATCGCACCAGTGAAAGTCTGAGATGTCAACTAAAACCTGTAATCAGAGTTTTGTTGCTCCAGTTTTGTTGCTCATTTCTGGGTAAAATAATCAAACTCATTGTGATCTGAAGCTTCTTCCTGATCAGTATCAGCTTTCTTCCTCTTCCTGTTTCTGTCTCATTTTTTCACCTTTAATAAAGCCGTAATGCCACGAAAAACAAAGCCACATAATAGCTATATATAGTGCAGGTGGAACGTGGAGATTGGAGGCAGCCCACGCCGTCTCCATTCATGTTATTGCAGAGCGGTGGCGTCATGCACCAACAAAGGTGACACCACAGGTACTTAAGTCTTCGGTCGCTGTTTTCTTTCTTCCTCCTGTCTTTCTTTTATCTCATCACCTCCAGTCCTCGTCTGCATTCGTCTTCCCTGTCTGTTCATCTGCGCCGTTTCGCTCCTCATCACCTCCTTTTTTCATCTCCTGTCAAATGATCTCTGAGACCAGTTTGATCCCCAGACCAGCTCCCTCCTCCTTCCCTCCCGTCGATCTGTCAGTCTCGCTCTATTCCTGATTGTCTGCCTTTTTTTTTTTTTTTTTTCACTCTGTCTCATTCTTATGCTCATCTGGCTGCCTTTTCTTCCTCACTCTCTTTCTCTTTTGTTCCTGTTCTCTTGTCACCTTACATGTCTTTTTCTCCTCCTCTGACCTTTCTGTTCTTTTCTGTCCATTCCCATTCCCTTCCTCCTCCCTTTAATCCAACCTTCCCCCGATTTCTCTTCTCCCCATCTCTCTCCCGTTGCTTTTCGGTGACATTGACAGTCTCTTTCTTCCCTTCTTGCTGTCTCTCGCTCTCTTCATCTTCAGCGTTTCCGTCTGGCTTTCTCCATTACGCTACTTGAACTTTTCCGTCTCTCACCAGAGGCGACAGAAATTTGGCTTCAGAGCTTTGCAGGCAAAAACCCCCCACAGAGGCCATGATGGTTTATCACACGACAATCATATGTCAGAATTTTCCGTAAGCTCAAACCACCAGCGCTGTCACTCTTAGAAAGCATTACCGGAAACATTACTGCAAGTTGAAAATGTTAAAAGGTGCCTTTTTACATTTTGTCTGGGTTGTTGTGTACATGGTCCTCAAATCCTCATCATCTGACTTTCCGTCTACGACCTTCCCACCATTTTTGTCTCATAATTCTCTCCCACACTCTCTCCCTTCTTTGAAATGCCAGAACTATTTCTTTACCTCTTATCTATCATTTCCTTTTGCCTCTCTCTTATTGTCTTCTGCCATTAGCTTACCAGTCTGTCTCTCCACTCCTCTGTCAGCCTGTCTTGCAGGCTCTTTGACCCTCCTTCCCCTCTCTTCTCTCCACTTTTCTGCATCCACTCAGTTCCTTTTCTCCTCGCTCCCTCTCTCATTGACATTTCTCCCTCTCAACGGCTCTTTCTTTCACTCTCTGGGTCTCTACCACCAGTCGCTCTCCGTGCACCCCATCCCACCACCCCTCACACACACACACACAAACACACACACGCACACACACACACACACACACACACACACACACACACACACACACACACACACACACACACACACACACACACACACTTTCCTCATTCATATTCCACCTGTGTCAGTCTCCTTGGAGTTGCCTGAGGGAATCAAATCCACCTTCAAATTCATCTTTTTATTCTTCTTATTCCCTCTTCGAGTCAAGGTCTTATTCTTTTCACTATTCTTCTCCTCTCTGTGGTGTGTGTTTGGGCGAGTGAGGAAGCGTAATGGTCTGCGAAGATTTACTTAAGATTTTTGTTGTTTACGCTGATGCAAAAATATGAAAAAAATGCTCACATGAATGCTGGTTACACTCAGTAGACACACGGTGCATTCGCTATCTACACATGGATATAAAATTGCATTATGTGTCTGAATTTCTCCTGAAGACATCTCACTAAAAGCAGAAGATATAACAGGCAAGGACAAGGTGAAATGTGCGGGGGGAAAAAAACAGGATGAGAAACGAGGAAAATCCTGTCTAGTCTCTGTAGAGGACAGTCAAGGATGCTTGCAGCTTTAAAGGGTACCACCAGTGTTATTTCATTATTTTCTTTTTTCCATTAGAAAGCACTGTTACATACTTCTGTCGGCAGTAAAGAGACAAAACAAAGCTTAAAGAGGAGTGAGAGGTAACCTTTCTACCTTGAATAGCTCCGTTTTTTCAGTGAGATACAACTTTGAAAAGGGCAGTGGAAATACGTGATAAAAAGCCATATAAGAGAGCAGCTAAGGTCCACTAACGAGCTTTCACAGCTTTCACAGCTCAAGTATCATCACAAGGCTGAAGTGGCAAGCATTGGTCACATGATAGCGTAACAGATGGTGGTAGAGTACTGTCTGTTACCACGTGGCCAAAGTTCTACAGTCAGGTTAACTTCCGTGTTCAAAGCAATGGAAACGTTTATGCTTGCATGCACGTGTTTCAGTATTTGGATGCATGTAACATCTAGACACGCTGGACGTACAGTTTTAAATTTGTGCCATAACAATGCAGAGGTATGGCATGAGGAAAATGGATCTGTTTTACTTTCTGTCATTAGAAAGTTGATGAAAATCCGCCCATCCAAATGCCTTTCACTGAATCAGAAACAGAAGCCCCATATTTAGAAATAGATTTGTATGTATTTAAGAAACCGACCTAGTTACTGTGGCTGGCAGCAGTTGTTTTCTGTTGAAGAAGGGGGTTTAAACACTTGTTTTGAAGCAGTCTCACATATCTTGCTTTCACTTGATTTGTTTTGCATAAAATCAGTGGGTACATCACCGCTCCCTCTACACTTTCCCATTCTGTTAGTTTTGATGTTCACCAATTGCACACTGGAAGCCAACAAATTCTCTGTACATAAGAAATTGATGTACGGTTTGCTGAACATGCAGCAAACCTTTACAGTTGGTAATTACAGTCGCTGTGTTGCAAAATCGTGTTTGGTAAAACGATCACCGTCGTCTCATTTAAAATGCCATTCATTACAGCAGCGTTTCTCTGTGAGCTGTTTCTCTTCATGGAGTTTTGAAAATAGTGATTGGAGGAAGGTTGGGCCCAGGAAATGATACGTTTTATAATGTTTCCAGCTTGAGTTTGCTTCAGTGTGAATGAAGACAATGAGCCTGAGCAGTGATGACCACAAGGGACTACAAAGAAAATAGCACCACCAGCTCGAATTTCATCACAGCACCATCTGCAATGATTGATTGTTGTGAGAGGTGCAAAGCAAAAATGTCACCGGAGTGAGTGCATGGTAACGAACTAGCATACAAGTTCAAAGCAAAAAAAAAAAGACAAATTATCAACGTGAGCCGAACAATCAGCTTCTGACTTGTTTGATGGTTGCCCACACTTCGTGTGACCAGAGCATTCGCTGGTGATTAATTTAAATGTGAGCGCTTCTCCTCCTCTCATTCATTTCTTCATCTTATTACTCACTCTGTGACTAACACACCACACCAGCTAAATCTGGCCCTCCATCCGTATTTAGCTTACAAGCTTAAACTGAGGGTTTTTGAAATAGTAAAGTTAAGATGAGCCCCTTTTAGCGTCCCTCATTTTTAAATGTCAGTGCAGATGATCATGCAGCACAAATGTTTTCATTAGCCTGCCTCTGCGTTCATACAGTACAAAAGTGATCTGACTGATGTTCAGCAGCACAGGAACTAACCTGGCTAACAGGTAGTATTTATGACCTGTGATCAAATAATAATAACACATATTATTTGTACAGCACCTTGCAAGAAATGCAGCTCAGAGCACTTTACAACGAAAAGAATGGATTATAAACCCTCTTGGCAATAAAAGGAAAAAGCCAGACAGATATAAGGATGAAAATAGAACACAGAGAATGCATCAAACAAGTGTTTTACGCTTGTTCGTTTATCTGACAACAGACGTAGAAAAATGTGTAAATGAGAACAACTTAATGGCGAATTCAGCTATTAAAAGACAGTGAATCACAGAGAGCAGGAGGAAACGCAGGGGAGCGTCCACTGTGTGTCCTCTTTGCCACACGTTGGCTGCCATGCACAGTTTTGTTGTTTGAGAATCAAAGTAGGACGAGAGCGAAGACGTTAAACCAGCCAACAGGAATGGTGTTTTCAAATTTAGCCGGCTGAGCAGAGGCTGTGCTCCATCATTCCTCCCCCCTCCTCTCTCTCTCTCTCTCTCTCTCTGACAGGCCGGTGGGTCTCCTAGTGAGAGCTGACCTTTCTCCTGAAGGAGAGAGAGAAAAAGAGAGAGAGACAGAGAGAGAGAGAGAGAGAGAGACAGAGTTTCTATTTGAAGACACTGACAGTATTGCACTAGCGTTTAGCAACATTTACTAAAGGTTATATCCAATGGTACAAACTTGCAGTATCTGATTTTTGTCAACTTGGGGCAAGTGGAAACAAGCTGACATATTAACAGTTTGCTAAAAGTTTTGTTAGAAACTCTTTCTAAAAGTAATATATTTACACGTCCAGCGAACTAGAGCAACATGTTCAGTAATTTGGACTCATGTTTGTGTCCACCTGATGAATGTAAACCCAATATTCACTCTCCCTGCGGCTCCGTTTTCCCATCAGCTCCTGAGGGAAATTTCCGGCTCTTTAGCTGCTAGATGCTCCGCTACGTTCACGGGCTGCTCTCTAACTGTGTCAGTTTGCTGCTGAGCAGGTCGTGTACAGTTAACAGAGCTTTACGGTGAAAACAGCAGCAGCTCCAAACAAGGCTGATAACTAAGACTGATGCAAAATAACTAAGACTGATGCAAAATAACTAAGACTGATGCAAAACCTTAAAGCTGCAGACGTGAAACCAAAACAGTGAGCAGAGAGAAGCTAAAACGCTGCGTAGGGCTGAAAGGTTGCACATAACTCTCTGTGGGTTTGACCCCTTTCATGCAGACATAGTTAATATAAAGATATTGATTAGTGCAGCTTTAAGTTAGCTCAAGTTAAAGCTTGGCACATGAGGAATAAAAGTCATTTATCAGGATTAAAATTACGCCTGCAGCAAAGCAGCGTCTCTAAACTCATAAACATAATGTCACCTGAAACTATATACATGAATAAACAATGTTAGGTTTTATTTCCATTCAACATGCCTTCATTTATTAGTGTTTGGCTCCCATGTACGTTGTGATCCCCGTCAGACGGACCTGTAGCATAGGAACGGTGTGAAGCTGTGGCAGCTGGATCCCGTTCAGCGTAACATTCAGAGCACAGAATGATTTAATTACACCGAGGCACAAACTACCACACGCTGTGATAAGGTTCTTGTTAATGTTGTGAAGGCATTAGTGCTGCAGCGCTGCTACACTACATCAAACTAATTATTTTACTCAACATGTTTTATCGTTGGACAGAACACTGTTAGATTCTCCCCAGTGAAAGGAGGCGTTCAATACTATGGATCCTCTTCGCTGGGCGGCTGGTGGAGTATGAATCCTACCTGCAGATGCTAACGAATGTTTACATGTAAAGCATCGACAACACTCATGGTTTTATCCTCTTCTATGGCTTTTATTACCAAACACTGGAAGAAGGAGCAGAAATGACACAAACAAACACAAAAGTGATTTTTTTTCTACCATGAATTTTATCTAAACTGAAATTATGTGAATGCTATTTCTTGCACTAATGTACCTTTATATAATAACACATTTCATTATACTGGGTGTTGTACTCTCCATAATAATAGTGGTCAAACAGGAGAGATGCTAGACAAATAGCTGTATTATTAAAAACACATTTAGTTTAACTGACAGAAGTTTATCCGCTGATAAT
>JAPZEA010000002.1:4404318-4414487 GCA_029783685.1 Heniochus monoceros | reverse complement strand
AATGTCCGCTTCTGTGTTTTATGCTATGACAAATACTCTTTTCTCTTTTTTTTGTTTGGGAGCATTTTTTTGTCATAGAGTTTGTCTGTCCAGGTGCTTGGCTCTCGCGTCCACTTTCTGCAGGAGTAGTGTTTCTATATCCCTGTTCCTGAAAGCTTGACACCATTTCCTTCAATTTGGCCGCACACTCCTTTTCTCGGCCACAAACTCTCTGCACTCGTTGGAGCTGGACAGCCATTACGCTTGTTCTATTTGAGCCACTTGGGATGTCAGCTCCTGGCATGTGGTATAGTATTTCCTAAATATAGATTATTGAAGTCCCTTGATCGTCTTTAAAGATCGCTAGATCTAAAAAAAAAAAAAAAGCATGCTGTCCTTGTAATATAAAGACAGCATGATGTTAGGGTTAATACCATTCAAAAACAGATGGAAAGCTTGCAGCTCTGCCTGTGACCCAGACCAAAACCAGCAGACATCATCACTGTACCGTCCCCACCAGATAATGTGCTGAAGAAAACTATTTCTTTCATGGTCTAACACAATGTCTTCACCCTATTTCCCAGGTATAGACTTGTTTAAAATGGACTGTAGCGAGCATAGCACACCCTTTTGTCTGTTTAAATACTTTGTCCTGAAAAAAAAAAAGTTATTAGTCAAAGTTCTTTCTGCCAGTGACAATAAGGGGGCATTTCACATTCTGGCTGAGCACTGCGAACGTGCTGCAAGGCTGCCAGAGCGAGATCAATGTTTGCCTCTTTTTTTTTTAACCATCATTTGGGTCACAGATCATTTGGCATCATTTGGCATCTGTGTATGAAGATGTGCAGTATGTGCCCATGCACACACCCATTTAACAGATGCAAAACAGCCTCTGATTTGCATGTGCAAGTTTGCAAGTTTGCAAGCTCATGTGTTCTGTCAACAGATCTAAATACATATCATACACAACACTCCTGCAGGCAATGACATTATCCTCACACCATCATCTACACCCCATAGTGGTTCTAGATATAAAAAACCGCAGCGCTTCAAACTCAGTAGAGGAGAAAGGGAGTTATTTAGTTTTTCACAAGGAGTGACCCCACAGTGCTAGTGATATTTTAGCAAGTTTTCACAATTAATTCTTCATGCACAACACTCCTGCAGGCCATGACCTTATCCTCACACCATCATCTACACCCCATAGTGGTTCTAGATATAAAAAACTGCAGCGCTTCAAACTCAGTAGAGAAAGGAAGTTATTGGGTTTTTCACAGGGAGTGACACCACAGTGCTAGTGATATTTTAGCGAGTTTTCACAATTAATTCTCAATAATCAAACAATATCAGCTACTGATCAGCACAGCGCACTCCTCGCTGAACTGGCAAGGGAGATTGTAAAAGCAACGGTGGCCATCCTGACCCTCTCCACGGCCACAGTGGTGGCACAGGCCTGGATCATGGCATGATCATCGCTCCTGCTGTGTGTCCTGCCAAGTCCTCCCCTCCCCAAGGCTCTTCTCTGTAGCCAAGAGCCAGTTCTCTTTTCTCCTGCACTGTGCTGAGCTGGGCCTCTTCCACCCATTTACATGTGGCCACTTCATGCATCTTGGGTGGACCAAATAGCTATCAGAAAAGCCAAGTATTAGGAAACATTCTAGTCAAATGTTGAGAAGGTGTAGGTTCATGAATGCATCCATCTCTCCAGGTCACATACGCAGCTTTTACAATACCAGTGACTATATAAGGAAGTGGTCTGTGCAAGCAGCCACAAATGGGCCTCACCTCTCTGTGCTGATGGCAGCAAAAGTTACACTGATGTTAGCTGTTTTTTTTTATCTCTGTGTCATTAAAGAGGGATAAGTGACACAAATGAACAAACAAATCTTTTCTACTGGGACTTTTTCAAGTTTGGCATTTACAGGGTCTGCACTGATATGAACTTTTCCCAGGAAATGGCTGCATCCCTTCACGTGACATTAACAGAAACTATCACCCTCTCCAGCCAACTCACTAATCCCCCTTGTGATGGAGGCTTTTCAGCAAGCTCCCTATCAATGTGAATACTTCAGTCACATGTAGGTAGATTTTTGGTTATTTATGGAAAAATAATACACAATTATCACAGTAAATCAACTAAAACACTCTATGATTTCATAAGATATCAGTTAAATGTAGCCTTCGACTTAACCCTTTGGATTGATAATTAATTCCTTTTCATTGTAGTTCCACTCATTACCAACACATCCTGTTGATGTACCCTGCACTCTTGTGGCCCAAAAGGTGCTCAACGTCCAGTACTACCAAATATTTGGAGGTCCAACCTGGTACCAAGACAACATAACACTTAAACTAGTAAGTAAAGTTGTAGCATTCATCATGGTCCTTGATCCTGATGCAATAGATGTGTGTGCAGAAGAGACCAAGGTAATGAAATTACAGCATCACAGTCATGATATCAAAATTATGAATAGATTGAAGAATAGGTCTGAAAGCACATTGAGCAAGTGTCGCCAAACATGTAACCTGGAAGAAGACGGACTACACAAACACACCAGAGCAGAGCTCAAGCACAGCATTCACAGCATTCAGAGAGGAGTGCGGACCAGACACACAGAGGGAGAGAGAGAAGGACAACAGACACACAACACATCATCAGAGACAAGAGGAGAGGATAAATCTCCCAGAGGATGAAAATCCAAATCCACAGCATCTGGAATGAGGCACCGACGGGACAGGTCGACGGTCCAGAGAAGCCAAGTGAAAAGAGAGGACAAGCAGGAGAAACCAGAGACAGAGACAGAGACAGAGAGACTGAGGCATACAGCTGGGCTTATGGGACACAAACAAATGGAGGGTTAGAGACATCTAATGGTTTTTAGAAAATTTACAGTATCCTTATTGGCAGAACAAACATGGACTAACATTCACAATGAGAGTTCAATTTTGACAGTACTGACGAAGAGTCCAAAATGAGCTCGCCAGCTGCAGTAACTCACCAACTAATCCTGTAGGCAGTCACTAGGATGAATTTCATTCTGCTACTTTGGTCATCACCCATGGACTTGAAAGAGTACTCCAGTGATTTATCATTGCTCTTCTATAACACTGTCAGACAGTTAAAAACGACGACATAGAAATAGATGCAGCAGAAGCAGAGATATTATCTTGTTTATTCCACATTATCCACAATGCAACTCAACCACAGACAGTTCCACCGGAGATTGACGTGTGTTGTGCGAGCAGCGGCTACTGTGGCCTGGAGCCGCGAGCCTGCAGCAGAGATGAAGAGCTCTTTCATCTTCAAACTTGTAGTCTTTAGCCCTGGTAGACACTGACTCAAGTGACATCACTCGAGGTCATTCATCAGACTTCACACAGCCCCCTCTGGAGACACTAAAGGCTTTATATACAGCTGTTTCCACATACGCAGCAGTACTCCCAAACACCTGCAAACACATTTTACTATGGAAACATTACATTTTTAGATTATTTAGATTATTATTTTATTTGACATCTTTAAATGAATTCATTATGACATTATTGGACTTGTTTTCATTTTTGAAGTTTGATTTCACTTCTGTAATTCAGATTTCCTCATCTACAGAATGTTCCCCATTACACATCCAGCTGTTAAAGGATCAGGAGCTCTCTTTGAATTGCCGCCCCTGACAACTTTTTTTTTTTTTATGTGCTACAATTTTTGGAGGAGGGAGTTTTGGAACTGATGCTGTTGTTGGCCTGTAAAATCCACTGAGACGTTATAATATTAGCCTATACACTGCAAATAAATCTGACCCAGCAGCCTCAAAATGACTGACTCAGAAGGAAAACAAGGTCAGGGAGGTTATTTGGTTTGACTGCTAACACCACTGCTTACACACACTAGAGTGAATATATCCAATTTCGAATAGTGCACGGACTAACTGGCTTCATAAGCTGCTGAACAGGTTTTACTGCACAGATGCCACATACACACACCCTAATTGCGTCAGCTGCGTCGCTTCATTCTGGTTTAACGTTGAAAGAGGAAATCCCAGCTTGAGACTGAAGTCAGTCGACCATACATTTCAACGGTGCACTTCCTCATACACGTGCACTTGCTGCTTCACTGTTAACAGCAAACACAGTGCCTGCTTAAGCTGTGGATGAGAACATTTTAAGCCGGTATTTACCGATGATGAAATAAAAGTCATAACATTTGAAATAGATCCAGTGGATAAATACATTTCTTTCTTCTGTTCAACCAAGATGGACAAGACATCACAGCCAGCACAGGTGGTGAGTGTGTTCCTTCCATAAACCGTGCTCTTTGTGTTTTGAGTTGAAGGCTGCACCACTTGTTTAAATACACTGAGCTGTGATTAACCTGCCTTTTTCACGCTCACTTCGCGTATCGTTCACTGCTGTCAGCATCTGAAAGGATATCGGAAATGAAGGCGCAATGATCTGTGCAATCAGTAGCAATTAGGAAACTATAGCAGAAAATTGCACACTGAGATTTAAAGACGGTAAACATTTGAGACACTGACTGACATTTCCTGTGAATATCACATGACAGCAGGAATAGAGAACTTTGATCTAAACAAATTCACTTTTACTTCCTGTGCAAGAATTACATTACACACCATTTTGATGTTGATTGTGTATGGGAAGGTGGGGGTGGGGTGTGTGTCTGTGTGTCTGTGTGTGTGTGTGTGTGTGTGTTGGAGGGGTGGCGTTGGGGGTTTTGTTGTGAGAAAAAAGTCACGTCATTCTAAGCAGTACTTACCAGGGTCTACTCCACTCCACTATTTACATCATGCCATCACTGTTAATTATCACTGATAATGTCAATATAACAAAGTACTGTACTTAAGTACAGTTTTGAGACACTTGTGCTTTACTTACTTTACTTTTATTTTCATTTCTGCTTCTTCATACTTTTATTCCACTACTTTTCAGTGGGAGAGTTTGCACTGGCAGCTGTAGATACTGGTCTAAACATTAAATATCTTCTCTTGGTCCTGTATTCAATTGATCATAGGACAAAAATTACTGGCACATCATTGCATTCAGTTTGAATTTATGTTTTACACACCGTCCCAGCCTCTGCCCAGTCTGGGCCATACATTGACCTACTTTACTGAAGCTGAACAGATAAGCTAAAGAAACACAGTGCAATTTTGTCAAATACCTGTGTTTGTGATGGAGTTACTGTACAAACCACATCATGTATTGTGTACTTATAGGCGTGGTCACTATAGCTGCCTGAGGCCATCTAATCTTTGAAGTGAACAATAAGCCAGAGGGAAGACAAGTGTGCACAGGTATAAAAGCACTCCACCACCCACTAGCCAGAGGCCTAAAATAACATTTGCATTTTCCTGGTGTGCTTTTCAGGGCTGGAGCAAGCTTTTTAGAGGCAACAGCAGGATTTGATTTCAATTAAAGCCTCTATGTGTGGAGTTTGTATGTGACTATAGTGTCTTGTGCTCTAGTGTTCTAATGGCATTATCTGTTTTGTTTGTTAGCAGTGAGCATTATGTCTGCCACAGTGTCTTGTTTCTTTCTACTACCACTGGGAGGGCCGAAGTTGACTCATTTCCAACTCTACACAACTCTCTGGCTTTAATGGAATAGTTCAACATTTTAGGAAATATGTTTATTTGCTTTCAGAGTAAGATAAAGATGAATATTAACATAGATGTCTCGTGTCTGTGTGTAAGTACAGACCTGGAGACAGGACTTGTTTAGCCTAGTTTAAAGACTGGAGGCAGAGGGAAACACCTAACCTGGCCCTGTCCAAAGTTCAGTCTCCCTACACCTCTAAATCATTTGTATCATGTTTGTTTAATCATTACACAAACAATGTAAAAATATTCATGGCTTTAGGGGGAGCTACTTGCTGGAGCAATTTCTTGACAGACAGCAGCCAGTCGCAGTAATTATGCAAAGCTTCACTAGCGCAGACATCTGAAAGGAGGGTGGGTTACCTTGCATAGCTTGCTGCCACGGCAACACAGATCCAGATAGGCTTTACAAAGTAGATGGGTGGATGGATGGGTGGAGATTGCCCATTGCACAATTTTGCTCCACACGATAATTTGGTCCATTTTGATCAAAACATGATTTTCCCAGCATGCTCAGGTCAAATGATCAACTTTGAACAGCGGCTATCTAGGTGCCACAGTTTTTGTTGAGGATAATCATGGACCCCAGAGTACAAACCCATCTAGATTGTGGTGATTCTATGGTATCAGCATATTTTGTCCCCCTGGTAGCAAGTCTCAAAAAAAGGAAAATGAATCAGTACAGCTTTAAACTCTTGAAACTCAATAATGTTTTTATGGTAGTTTATGTGAACAGTATGTTGATCTGAGCCTATTAGACCCTGGTGTGCAGGCTCACGTTGCCTAGTCTTTACTTGGCTCTAATAGTTTGTTTGCTCCGCTGTGACCTCAGACACACAAGTCAGTGTCTAGTCCAAATAACTGACACTGACTAATACCAGTTTGTGGATACCGTTCTTTTACTACCACTAAGCCACTGCTGTTGCTTTGGTTTGTTGCTGCAGCTTAGTTGGGCTACAGCAAGGAGAGCTGCTCCCAGAGCAACCAGGAGCTCATTAAAGTCAGCCCAGCTCAGCACATTAAAACTAGCTGCAGCTACACTCTCTTAACTCTGCTTGCACCACTTGCTGGTTTTAGTGTTTTTAACATGTGTCTGTTTGCAGGATCTTTACCAGCGCTGTGAAAAGATGAGGCCCACACTATTCCGATTAGCAAGTGATACAGAGGATAGTGATGAAGCTTTAGGTGAGTTTGCTGACCTCATGACTTCAACAGTATGTCATATTATTATCTATCTATTTAGTCACGTTTTTCACAGACAAATTTCATGAAACCTGGCTCATTCCAAGAACTTAAGATTTGAAAACCACTTTTTTCTGTTTACAGCGGATATCTTACAGGCCAATGACAGCCTGACGCAGGTCATCAACCTGTACAGACAGCTGGTAAAGGGAGAAGATGTGTCAAAGGATGGCATAACCACGCCCTCACAAGCAGGTAGGCACGTGTGTGTGTGTGTGTGTGTGTGTGTGTGTGTGTGTGTGTGTGGTTTCAAGCTCACTGCTGGGAATAGCGGTGAAGTATGACCTTTGTAGACTATGACATCACAGATGGATATTCTCTCTCCAAATCAGGCGGCGGTAGCTCAGCACTCGTGGACCTGATGGGGCTTAACGCATCAGCCAACACAGCACCTTCCAACCCGGAGCCCTCCGGCCTACAGACCCTGACTCAGAACGTGGGCATCAGCCTCTTGGACGATGAACTCATGTCGCTGGGTAAGCACAAAGAACTCCTGTGGCTTGTAAACACAAAGGTAGATTACTAAG
Source organism: Heniochus monoceros (assembly GCA_029783685.1). Taxonomy (NCBI): domain Eukaryota; kingdom Metazoa; phylum Chordata; class Actinopteri; order Chaetodontiformes; family Chaetodontidae; genus Heniochus; species Heniochus monoceros. The sequence continues at coordinate 4,407,127 of JAPZEA010000002.1, read as the reverse complement.
CTTTACTTTTTAACAAGTCAGCGATGTCAGCACAGCTCAGTCCGCACAGCACAGTTATACCCTATTTCCATTGGCCAGTGTGTCGCCCTCCTGTTGGCTGACTGGCTGAAACCCAGCATCCTCAGAGGCAGGCCACATCTGGCTAGACCACAACAAAGCTGCACACACTCACAGCCCTTCTGGATTGAGCCGAACATGCACAAACTCTGACAGTAGCAGTGAATTGTGTTTCATTTTTAACTGTGTTGAGTATTTCTTCGAGAGCGTTTTTGAACAGCATTTTTTAAATGTTATAACCAGCAAATTGGAATGAAATTGAATTAACCTTTTGTTGTCTCTGATCTCGTAGGACTGAATGTGGCAGACAACTGTGACTCTCAGAACACTTTTCAGGTGTGAGTTTTAACATGATACTGTGCTGCTCACATTAAAGCCAGCATATGTGCAATTTGAAAATTTGTACCTCTGGTGCCACCAAGTGGAAGTCTTAAAACAGACTCTTCTGCAAACAACAATGTGTGCATTCAAAATCTTATGTAATCACATAAAAATTCAACACATTGAGGCTTTAATGCTGAGGCTGTTTTGATTTTCAAACCATATGACATCAGCTCCATCTCCTTGTACACACACACGTTAATCCTCAGTTTGTTCCCTCAGTCCTCTGATAGCACAGACTCATCTGTGCTTCCGGCTGCGGTGTTGCTACCAGCTGTGCTGCAAACACCCCAGGCTCCACCAACAGGGGGCCCTACTGTTCCACCTAAACCCATGGAAGAGCTGGACTTGTTGGGGAAGACATTGTTACAGCAGTCCCTGCCTCCAGAGAGCCAGCAGGTCAAATGGTAAGTGCGTCTGTGTGTGTCGTTAAACCCTTCATAGCCCTGAAGTGTATTGTAATACACCGCGTGGTAAATCACTTGTTGAGGGGAGTCATGCGTTTCATATTTTATCTTTGACGTGCACACAACTGCCATGTAACTTGCATTTTACGTTCTTCTACATGAAGGGATAAGCTCCAGCCTCAGTCTAGAGTCACCTTACGAGATCTGCAGAAGTCCAGCACCAACTCTAAACCTGCTCCAAATGCGACCACCGCCTCCTCCGGTCCCGCTCCTGTTCCAGGAACCACGTCCAACCTGGCCGTCCAGTCAGAGCAGCCCGACACTCTCCTCCTCTCCAATCTCAGTGTCACTGCTGCTGAGAAAGGCTCAGTCGCTGCTGCTGAGCCCTATGACAGCATCTGTCTAGCCGACGTTACCGTGCCTCTGGAATCAATCAAGCCAAGTAAGCATAAGCAGTGACACGAGGTGTGGTCATCGGGGCCATTTTTTTTCTTTATTTTCCTACATCACATTGTTTTTTTCCATTTTCTCTGCAAATCTATTACAGGCAGCTTATTACCAGTGACTGTATTCGACAAACACAGCCTCCGAGTTTTGTTCACCTTCGCCCGTGACTGTCCTCCGTCGCGGCCCGACGTTCTAGTGGTGATCATCTCCATGCTGTCCTCCGCCCCCATTCCTGTCACCAACATCCGCTTTCAGGCAGCTGTACCAAAGGTAGGGTCATTTATTCTGCTTTTCATAGTGAGGGTCAACGGGACACCATCCCGTACCTGACTGACTTTTCCCTGCGAGCTTCTACCTCATCAGTTTAACGCAGTCCGAATCGGAGCAGCATACAAAAAGTCTTAACATGCAGTCAGGTGTAAGCGACTGAAATGTTATTTCTGGATATCACTTGTTCACATGGTTTTTGTGTGGATGTGTCCATGTTGCCTAGGTGATGAAAGTAAAGCTGCAGCCTCCCTCTAGCACCGAGCTCCCAGCCTTCAACCCCATCCTGCCTCCAGCCGCCGTCACACAGATCCTGCTGTTGGCTAACCCTCACAAGGTACTCTGCCGCTTGACCCCCAGTTATAAACACCGTCTGTCAAAGATGGCCTCAGTTCAGGGCCATTGTATGATATATCAGTGTGAGAATGCTAGTTAGTATTAGCAAACAACATGTACATTATTGTATTGTTTATTCTATAATGTGTATTACTGTAAACAAACGTTGCAACTGCACCAGCAGAGGCAGTGAAGAGGACTGCTAATAAGCAAACATGGATGTAATTCGTTACATCATTGCTGGTGATGTAATGCTGAACTGACGTTTTTTTCCTCTTGTCTGTCAGGAAAAAGTACGTCTCCGGTACAAGCTGACTTTCAATCTGGGAGACAAATCTCACGATGAATCTGGTGACGTGGACAAGTTCCAGCCTCCAAACACCTGGGGGAACCTTCAGTGAGAATCACCAACCTACTGTCATCTGACCTGCTGCTTCCTTTAGATTTAGGTTGAAGTTGTCCCTCATCGCCGACTTGAGGCAAAACGGCCTCTGTACACTTCAGCGGCGTCAAACTCCGGTTTGGTGGTCCAGACTGACATGAGAGCAGTTGTGGGAACCAGCTTCTGCCTTGTGCCTTCCTTCACAGCCTTCCTGTCCTCATTTGATCATCTCCATGTTCCCGTGTTTTGCAGTTACCGTTTCTTCTTCCAACAATCAGAGCAACACAAACCACACAGCAGACTGTCAGAAACATTGATTCAATGCAGTGACTTTTGGGGGGAAGCAAGTTGAGCCTTTTAAAACCGAATGTGTGCATTTGTTTGATTTGCGTACTGTACAACAATCCTCTCAGATGTCCCACGTCATGTGAATTACATGTAACACGCCTCGCATTATTTCTGTTGTTTACAGAACCCCAGTGCTCAACCTAAAGCAAGAGTCTGTTGCATTCCTAAATTTTAGAGCTCACAG
>JAPZEA010000002.1:3558309-3571405 GCA_029783685.1 Heniochus monoceros | reverse complement strand
ATGTAACCCTCGTTTCAGGTCTCACATCAGTGATAATTGTCGGGTCATATTGTGTCTTTTGTCCCTCAGGGCCCCGCTGTGACCGGTGTGCTCCTGGTTACTATGGAAACCCAGAGCAAGGCGGCGGACAGTGCCTGCCGTGCAATTGCAACGGCAACATCGACGCCCAGGATCCTGGGTCATGTGACCCCAGGACTGGCCAATGCCTCAAGTGCCTGTACCACACTGACGGCCCATCCTGTGAGCACTGTCAGCATGGTTACTATGGCAACGCGTTGGCTCAGGACTGCAGGCGTGAGTGATGACAGCAGATTTTTTTTCCAGTAAACCAGTAACAAAGATCAAATTCTCTTTTCTTGGCCCCAGCTTCCTTGTAAGTGTTGATGGTGTAGGTGCTGAAGCTATTTTATGAATAAAGATATGTCATTATGTGTGTACAATCACTATGTCCAAACCAACAGTTTTCATGTTGTCTGCATGTATGCAGAGTCAAGCCTCACTGTCCTCTCTCTGTGTGTGTACTGAATACACGCCTCTCTTCTCAGGCTGTACCTGCGTGACTGCCGGCACCATCCAGTCTGCTTGCAGCGATGGCCGGTGTCACTGTGACAGGCAGACCGGAGCCTGCGCTTGCAGGGAGAACGTGGCCGGCCATAACTGTGATCAGTGTGCCCCTAACCACTGGAACTACGGTCAGGACAGAGGCTGTGAGCCCTGTGGCTGCGACCCAACACACGGCACCGGAAATCACTGCAACATGGTGAGGAAGCACGGCGGCATCCGGAAGCCCGAAAATGGAAAATGCATAAGTTTAAGACAAATAGTTTAGGTTCTATTTATTAGATATGCATATCTGTATGTCTTTCATTGCCAATCTGTCTCTCTGTGTCTTCTACAGTTCACAGGCCAGTGCCAGTGTCGTCCTGGCTTTGGAGGGAAACAGTGCACTGAATGTGAGCAGCTCCACTGGGGAGACCCACGGGTGCAGTGTCAAGGTAAGTCACAGTGTGACAAATACGACACTCAAAAATCAGTTCCCCATTCCTTTCAAAGGGAACAAGGCACATTTGATTCTTCTCATGGATCCTGTTTCACGCAGTCAGTTCAGTTCATTTCAAAAAATAGACATGAAGCCTAAAAATACACTTTGTGTCAAGTTTACATGCAAGCAGAAGGTGAGCCATTACGTGTCCTGTGTCGACACCTGGATTTATTCAGATAGGAGCGTATGTGTTCACACGTGAGATGGACGGCTGAAAAATATGACTGAAAAACACACTGTAAGGCGTTCTGTCCCCGTCTCTCAGACGCTGATGTATCACAATCAGCATTACGCACATACTAAAAGACTCTCAGTTTGTGTGTCATTTATCTGACTGTTTGTAGTGTGCCTCTCTTTTCTTACTGTGCACTCTGCTCTGTTTGACGAGACATTCACAGTGTAGTTACCACAGTCTCAGTGAGGCAGTCTGGCTCAATCTGCGTCACAGTGATGCATCATGAGACAGCAAAGGCTTTGTAACTACTTCTTTAAGATATGAGTAGATGTGTTATTGTTATTGTTCTGTCTTCTGCTCCTGTGTTTCTTCACTCTCCTCCTCCCTCCATCCATTCAGAGTGTAACTGCCATCCGCTGGGCTCAGAGATGGCCCAGTGTGACCGAACAACGGGGGCATGCGAATGCAGGGAGGGAGCGGCGGGGACGCACTGTGACGAATGCGCTCGCGGCTTCACCGGCGTCTTCCCCAAGTGCGTCCAGTGTCACCCGTGCTTCCAGCTGTGGGACGACGCTGTGTGCCAGATTAAAAGGGACCTGGATCACATCCAGTACACCGTGCAGAAGATCCTGGAGAGCGGGTTCACGCCGGGAGTCGGAGACACGCGCATCAAAGAGCTGGAGAGGAAGCTGAAGCAAGTGCAGGATCTGATCAGTGCGAAGGACAGCGACAGGATCCACCATCTGATAGGACAGAGCATCGATGACCTCAGGTGAAGATGTCACATAGTGCTTGGATGTTCATTGAGGTTGGCCAGGATCATGCATCACCTGCCACCATCTGCCTAGATATTGTATGAAATACCCTCTCTTTGTGCTCCAGGGCTGAGATCGCCCTGACTGATGGCCGTCTGATGGGCGTCGCCCGAGAGCTAAACACAACAGCAGAAGAAGAAGAGGTACTGAGACGCACATTGAGTGACCTGGAGAGAGAACTGAGGGCCGTCAACACCACAGTGGCTCACAAACAGCGCCTGATGGAAGACTACCTCACCTCAGGATTTGCAGGTAGCAAAATCAATCAAGTCAGTGAATTTTGTTTTAGAAAATGTCATGTTGTGCCCTGGTAGCTCACACACCATGTATGGAGGCTGAGTCGTCACTACAGTGGCCCAGGCCCTTTGCTGCATGTCATCCCCTCTCTCTTTTCTGTCTGTCTTCGGCTGCACTATCCAATAAGGCAAAAGCCTGAAAAAAATCAAAGATGTGTGAAAAACCTCACCACTGTAAAGAAAAAGTAGACCAGGAAGTAATAAATATAGTGTCCACATTCAAATTTAGTGAACTTCAATCAAGCTAAATATTATGGAAAAAACTCTGTAATTCAGTATTATACAAAAAAACTCTTAATCCTGCTCCAGTGTCCTCACAGATCATTTTAAGAAAGTAAAGAAGTACTATCGGGAGTCAGTGGAGGCTGAGGAGAAATGCATCCTCACAGTGTCCGGCCCCCAGAGTCCGGTGGAACAGTCCAAAGCAACCCGCGCTCTCACTGAAGACCTGCTGAATGCCAGTAAAGACAAGTTCCTCCGTTCTCTGGCTGCTCAGAACAAATCCTTAAATGAGCTGCAGCAAAAGGCCCATGACCTGGACAAGAAGGTCCACCACCTCAGTCACAAGGTAGGCAGGTTTCTTTCATTCATCACTTCACTCATGTATAAATGTGCACCGTATTAAAATCAGTTTTGCCAGTTTGCAAAGCTGTATATCATCCATTCATTTAATTATTCACTGAATCTACAATATCGAAAACAGACTCAAATTTCTCTGTTGTCATTGTAAGGTGGATAATCTAATAAACAAGAAAGCCAAAAAAAGCCCTCTGCTTTTCTGGTTTTGTTTTGTTCTGCGTTTCTCCACCCTGCAGAGTCAAAGAAAAACATTGAAATCATTTGGAAAGTTAAGTTCTAAGTTGACTGTCAGGTAAATTTGAAGGGACTGAAATGATTTAGTTGTTTTGTACCATTAACGATAGAGATGAATCATCACTGTCAGGTTCATCGGTAATGACAACACACTATGTTTTGAGAGGAAGAGTGACCAAAATGCATTGGATTAGCCAGAAATAGTGCTTCTGACAGTGTTTTTGACCTCTGTGATGTGTCTTTAAACATGGGAGTTTAGACAGTTATCCCATAATGCTCTACAATGTAGATCTGGCCGGTTTGTAGTTTATGAACACCATGAATGTTGTTTTGACTTGACAACGCTCTTGTTTTCCCTGATTACTCTTAATTGGTTTGACATGCTCCCATCCTATAGTGACATCTAGTGGCCACAAGTTGTGGTAGCAGTTCCGTTAGTTATGAGTGGATGGAGTTTGGTTAACAACCCTGGGTATTTTTCCACAATGTAACCCATCACGGTGTGATGAATCTGTTCTGACAGAATCTTGATTATTGTCTGAAGAAAATAGGAAACCGTTTCCACTTTGGTGCCAGTTATTTCTTGATATTTTTCTTAATCCTTTGAATCAATCATTCCATTGTTGCTCCCTGCAGGTATGTGGTGGCCACAGCAATGCCGGTGTCGATGGCAGCTGTTCGGACAGTCAGTGCGGTGGTGCCGGTTGCCGTGACAGTCAGGGCAATCGTGTATGTGGAGGAGAGGGATGCAACGGTACGGTGAGCACTTCAGCGGCTGCACTGAATCATGCCAGGAACGTCACCGATAGTCTGAATGCTGCCAATGAGGAGCTGCAGAACGTGGCGAGAAAGGTGCCCAAACATTTTTATTGAATGCAGTGTTCTGTAGGAGTTACTGCGTATTCTCTTATCGGCCATAAGTGGACCATATAAAGTTTAAGGTTTCTCTGTTGACATCTTGGTTTTCTGTGTCCAGCTCCAGGATATAGCCTCTCTTACACAGGATGTGAAGAACCAGGCGATTACCACGCTGGAGAAAGCCCAGAAGAAGAAGGACCACTTTGAAAACACCAACAAGAAGCTAAAAGATTTCATTAAGAAGATCAGAGACTTCCTCACTGGTATGTTGATGCTGTTTTAACTGGTAATCTTTGCTTTGAATGAAGTGAATTCTTATTAATTATTAATAATTCTTATTTTGCTGTGCAGGGGAGGGAGCAGATCCAGAGAGCATAGAGAAGGTGGCTCTGCAGGTCTTGTCAATCACGCTGCCGGTCAACAAGACCACTCTGGACAAAATGATCATGCAGATAAAGGACAACCTTTCCAACCTCACCAACATCGAGAACATCGTCAACCAAACCTCCAGGCACATCAGCAAAGCCAAGGAGCTGCTCGACAAAGCTAAAGAGGCCAAGTATGTAACAAAAACACCACTCCTATGTTGCATTTTGCCTCTCTTTGTCTATTATAGGCTGAACTGTCCATTAGACATGCAACAGAGGTTCGATGGCTATATCATCCGCTCCATTATGGTTCAATAACCAGCACTGATCCATGAGAGCAGAAGCTACTATGGATCAGGGTTCAGTAATGAGTAAATCCTCAGTAAAAACACAGCCAACCACAATCAGAACACTACAACCCCAGCAGCCGCTTAAACAATCAGTAACTTAAAAAAAGGATTTTACCGTAGAAATATTATTAAAACAGAGCTCTTAAACCTCGATCCACATGAAAACACAGCTTTTAGGATTCAGAATGATAAAAAAAATAGATCAATAAAGAACAAGCTAAACAAATCAAGTGACTCACCACTCCATCAGTGTTAAATGCATAGGAGGCATAAACATCCACAATGAAGAAGGCCCTCAGCAGAAAAATCTGTGACTGTTCAAACGTCACCGTGAAGTATTTTACTGCAGAATGAGCCTCCAGAACACAGCTGTGACATGCAGATGTGCCCACACCTGTCAGCCTTCAGGCCTTAGTAGTGACAAAATAGGAAATTATGAATCAGCCAAGATTTTAATCAATATTTTCTTTTCTTTTCAAGATACTATTGCCTCTCAAAATATACTCATCATCATACTGTTAAATCATGATGTTTACTTATCATAATGTTTATGGTTTTGCAGAAAGGCCAACACTGATATTCTGCTTGTTGCCCACAACTGTTTGTAAGATTAATGTGGTCATCACACAGCAGAGGGAAACATGCACCTCCAAACTGAGAGAGGTGCTGTGCCCATTGACACCGACATGGTGACAGGATGTAACAGTAATGGACTCTCAGAGCTTCTCTAACAGTCAGACTGGCAACAGATTCCTAATGCACGAGAGCGTCGTCCTCAGGAGCAGTACTGAGCTCCACTAAGGAAAAGTTCTGTTTCCTCAGTCAGGGTTATTATTACTGTGAGTTTTCAGTTTCGCTGGTTAAATGCTGTGACTTGTGTTATTTGTTTTATGGACTTCATGGAGCTTCATGAAGGCAAACTTTAAGAGGGGTCTGTGAAAAGTCCTCCATTGTAAAAGGCCGGAGGAAGAAATCTCAGACATGCATATTGCAAAAACTGAGTACATAAAAACAAGTCTTGCAGGACAGCCGCAGTATTTTAAAGCTGAACTCCACTAACAGCAGAATAACACATAAGGAGGGCAGTGCCAGTGTCAGCAAACTGAGACGGTGGAACTAATTAAACATACTGAGCTGTGTTTATTGCCTGCATACTGACCCTGTAAGCTGCTGATCTATGTTTCCATCAGCCTCCAGTAAACAAACACAAATCACATGTACCTGAGCATACGGCTCCTGCACAGCAATCTGACTGTAAACACTGGGCTCATTATCATCTGAAACGCAATGAAACATGTCTCCTACACCTGTAAATTAATATACTAACTCACTTTTTTCACTGTAAGTTCACTTTACAACTGACTCAGCTTTCCACAGCAAATAGTAAAGAAACCCATATAACCAATAATGCATCAAAGCTGCTATAATAAATATTTGTATATTAACAATGGTTGTAATTACTCCATGTACAGTAAGCAAAAGTTTTCACCTGACTCTGCAGTTCCCCTCAGCTCTAGCATTTGAACATCTTTCAGCTCGTTGTTTTGGTTTTACGGCTCGCAGTCTTGTTTCCTGACACCATTTCCAGGTGCAGCGGGCAGCTGAAAAAAGTAGCAGCTAGCTAGTTGAACAGCTAAAGAGCCAGATATTTCCCTCAGGAGTTGTTCCAGTTAAAAAGAGCTTGAACATTGCACTCACATTGAGTGGCCAGAAACATGACTCCAAATAAATGCTGATGTTGCTCTGTATCTGCTGGATGTGCACACACTGTAGGCATCAGTTTGCTAAACAGTTGAAGGAATAGTCTGAAATTTTTGGAAATACACTTATTCAGAGTTTGTTGAGAAGACTGATACCACTCTCATATCTGCCTGCTAAATATAAGCCTACAGCCAGCAGCTAGTTAGCGTAGCTTAGCACAAAGAATTAGCTTAGCACAGGAAAACAGCTAGCCCAGCTCAGTTTGGTGGAACCACCTACCAGCACCTCTGAAGTTTGCTAATTAACACGTTATGTTTCGTTTGTTTAATCTGCACAAAAAACAAAGTGTAAAAAGGAATAAGCCTATTTCCCAAAACATCAAAGTTTTGCTTCATAAGGTGATGATATGTCACTGTTGTGTTTACAGATTATTTCCACTGCTGCAGGTTGCAGGTTTAACAGTTTTTGAATTATTGTATCTAATTTCTGACAACACTACAATATTTTGAAATATTCCTTCATTAACTTGTGATATCTCTCTGTCACTCAGTATTGCATTTAAGGATTGTTGAGTATCATTGTGATGTTTCTTGCAGTTGATTTTAGCAACTCCATCAGTTTGTTCTGTCCAAACTTTTTCCAAATGTCTCATTTTTGGTGGCGTTGTGCAGGAGCCGAGCAGAGGGAGTGAAGGATGCAGCCAATAATACCAAGCAGGCTTTGGATGTGTCTGAGAAGGCTATAGAGAAAGCAAGGACAGCCCTGCGTGAGGCCCACAACAATCTGAACAGCACCAGGAATGCTACAGCTGAGGTAAAACATGCTTTAAGTCGCCGTGTGATAACTTGTTCGCTGTAATGTGTAAAATTGTAGGTTTCACATATTCTCCCTACTTCCACGGATAAGTTATGGGCATGTGGACCACCTGCCTGACTTTGAGGCTGTTTTTTCTTTCCAACATCAAAATACTACATTCTCCCCTACCTTAATTCCTATCTCTTTTTATGTGTCATTCCCTTCTAGGTGGATGACAGGCTGACGCAGCTGGAGGATAAGCAGATGGAGGTCATGATGCGTTTAAACAATCTCTCCATGGGGGTGGAAGCTATGAGGAACAAGACGGAGCAGAACAGACAGATGGCAAAGGATGCCAAAGCGCTGGCTAACAATGCCACACATCTGGCATCTTCGCTGGAGCAGGTGAGGATGAGCGCAGCAAGTTGTGCTTGTGCTTTTATTTTGAAAAAAAAAAAAAAAAAGTCCCGTCTTTGACCCAGAATGTATGAAAGGGAGCAGATATTGTGCACGGCGCCGTGATTTTTTTAACAGTAAATAAAGTGAAATGAATACTGTGTCATCTCCCAGAGCCTCAACGACACAGAGAAACAGTATCGCAAGCTGCAGATGAAGGTGGACTCTCTTGGTGGGGGGGCTGGAGGTCTGAACAGCATCAACCAGAAGGCCAAGGATATGAAGAAGGAGGCAGAAGACCTCCTCAACAAAGCCAGCAAGGGGATAGACCAACTCAGGAGTGAGTACACGAAGCTGGTCCTAGTGTTGACACTTTTGGTGGGCTATGTACAGTACACTGTGGGGGGTTAGAACCAGGGATGAGTGTGGATGAAAAGTTATTGATATTGATGACAGAAAATTATTAGAATTGTCATAAAATACTGTCATAAAAAGATTCATGTCCCTACAATGTCCAGAAACGGCCCTGATGTAGCTTCAGGGCTTGTTCTTATAGCTTAAAAGCCAAATAACAATACTACATTGTTACATGTAAGATATATGTGTTATATCTAAACCAGTGTGTTACAAGTGTGCTGCTATGTTGTTCATGAGTTATGAAATTATTAGAAACACAGAAAAACTTTTGCTACGCTGTTCCTATAAAACAAAGATCGGGACATTTTCTTTGACAGTATTAAATTCAACACCACTAGCACGTTGTGATTATTATCTTTATTGTTGTCATTATCATTATATCATACTGGAGCATCAATTTAAAACATGTAGCACAACTCGAGTGCACCGTACCTTATTCACCAAACAGTTTTGGTTATATTACCGTCAGCAGGGTTGTGTCTGAGGCTGTTCGGGTCACTTTATCTTGCTTCTGGTATAAAACTGATAGCAGAAAGCGTTTGGTGATTAAATCATGATGAACTGGAGAAGCGCTGTGCAGTATGTTTGTATTTTGATCGACCTGCTCTGAAGCTCACGCTGGTCTCCCCTCCTGTGGGGACTTCAATTAGCCTTGCTGGTGTTCAGCTGTAGCTGTTACCCGTGTTGACCTCAGTCTGTCTCCCTGCGGTTGCAGAGCTGGAGAAAAAGTTCAAGAGTAATGAGCAGCGGATGCAGAAGCAGCGCATGGAGCTGGACGAGCTGAAGCAAAACGCCACCGTGGTGCGGGATGAGATCCGGGAACAAGTGCAGAAGTACAGTAACTGTGTGTGAGGATGAGGATGTTACAGTTACCTGTTTACCATTTGCTGCTGTTGTCCAGAGCAGAATTATGACCGATGCTGTGACCGGGACAGAAAAACTACATGACTCCTGAAAATAAAAAACTGCTTTGGTTGGTTCACTGGTATAGTTTCAAGTTTTACACAATACAAGTCAAGTGTTATATCACAGAAAAGCCTTCCTCTGTCCTTGTACTGTGCCTCTTTTTGACTCCTAGATATCGGCACCCTCCTGTGTGGTGTTTCTGTCTTAAGCTATTACAACAAATGGAGAGTATTTGTTTCATTTTATCAGCCATGATAATTAAATTCAGAAATAATAAACAGAAGAAATATATCAGAGTATGTTATCAGAAATTTGTTATCTTGACCAAAAGTGCTATTAAGACTTTGTGTGTTTTTGCTGTAATTTGACCACATTAGTATGGGATTCCCAATATGACACTCCTATTAAGAAGTATGTGGAACAGTTTGATTTTTGAAATTAAATTGTGAGTTTATTTTTATTACAAAAGAAACTCTTGATTGATTACATATGAATGCGTACACAAGTATTCTTATGGGCAAAATTCATTCTGAGGTGTGAGGATGGACTCAAATAAATTTGATACAGTTTATGTAAATTTGTCACAGTATGCGTCTGTTTGTGCGTCAACGTGTGCACAGTTCATTGTCACAAGGGGGCGCCACAGACACAGCAAGACTGTTCTCCCTGTTTTCAGCGTCCAGCTGTGTTCTCTTCACCTGTTACAGCTCGAGCAGAGACGCTCCCTCCTATCGACATTTCACAGCGCACACACACACACACACACACACACTATCATGATGTGTTTTTAGGTAAAATCTTAATCTGCAAGGTAACGAGGAACTATGGCTTTCTGTCTTTTCTTCCCATTCCGTCTTTTCTGTATAAAGTACTCACTTGGTGCATGTGAAATGCATGTGTATGACAAGTGCTATATAAAGGAAGTGTATTATTATTATATTATGGCTGTCTGATAAATGTGGAGGAGAGTATTTCTACCTGAATTGTAGCGGGGTAAAATGACAGCAGCCAGACGTCAGCCTGAGCGGAGCTGACAGCTGAAAACAGCTGGGTGGAGGTGCAGGGTCCCTGCAGGGATGTTGACCATGAGCTCTATTCACTCACAGCTTCCTCAGCCACTTACCTGTAGTCCACCATGTATTACCAATGATTCCTTCCCTCTGTCTGCCTCCATTCATTCCCCTCCTGTTGTCAGTGTGAAGGAGCTGTGCTATTCTCTGTTGCCTCCTGGCACTGAATACTGAGCTCTAACAAAGAGAGGCTGTCCTCCAGCCGCACAGGGAATGTGTAATATGACAGAGATTTACAGCAGGCTTTGTTCAGCAGAGGCTCAGACACCTGTACACGGCAGACACACTGTCTCAGAGAGTGAAGCAGAACACAACTGATATGATTAAATGGACTGGAAAATGTGACAGATTGCATTTCAGTCAAAAACCTAAAGGAGATTAATTCATTGGATCAATTAGAGGCAACGTGAACGTCTTTCTCCCTCTTTAAATAGAGCTGACCTTTGCTTACCACTGCATAGGGATGGAGATCGTCCCAACCACCTGTTGGATGAGGCTGATGTTTTGAGGCCGAACAGGCTGCAGGGGGATCTGGGATCTGTGCGCGCCCATTGGGTGCAATCAAAGGGAATCTAATCCGTCCAGCAGGGAGCGCGCATTCCTGCTGCCAGACACAGACTGCGGCTCGTCCGAAAACATGCGCTGGCTCTCTGTGCAGGAAAACGCGTGGAGGAACCAAAGATCTAAAACCTTATTTATGGCCATTTATATGGCACAAACTCTGTTCACATGTCTTCACTGTGTGTCATGCAACTCTGCTTTTATCTCACTAAAATATATTGCATTAGAGGATGAAACGTGATAAGATGATATTACAAAGACCTGGCAGAGTGCGCCTGGAAGTAATAAGTCCATACAGCTCATATCATGGCCCGCTTTATGGTTTACCCTGCTTCATAATAACATGGCCTAATCTAATTTTCTTCAAGCTGCAGCAGTTTTCCATAAGAAACTCCATGTATGACAGTCATGGTTGATAGAATATGCTTTGTCATTGGTGAAGCACATTTCCATTGTCTTGAAAATATGTTTGCAAAATATTCTTGTATTCCTCATCTACCTCCCCCGGGATTCGAACCGGCGACCGTCCTGTCAGCTGGACCGCCTGTCGCCCCCGCAGCTCGTGCCCTCCCCCCGCTCTGCTCCGCTCCGGCAGTCCGGCCCGGGGTTTCCGGCACAGAGGCGCAGGAGTTGAGGACTCCTCATCGCAGTAACGCTGCTCAGCCTCGCATCTGTCCGGCGGCTCCGCAGCAAGTGGACCGAGAGGGAGACTGGACCCTTACACAGAAGCGAACATCTGAACTAGGACCGAAACGGTGAGTGTCGTCTCGCTTTGTGATTAACTGACTAACTTTTTAAATAAAAAGACCCCCAGAGACATGAACACAGTGGACAGTTGAAAACAGTTTGAGGAGTCCTGTCTGAGAGGAGCGGGGTACACACTTCTGTACTATAACAGGTACACACTTCTGTAGAAACGGTGGAAACTGACAGTAAATTTAATAAAACAACAGACTATAGACACCAAAGCACCCCTGGGTGTCGCTGACTTATGCATTGGGGACCTCCAACTGGACAAATGAAAGCCAAGCTTTGCAACAACTTTGCGTGTTTTGGTCGATATTTCATTTCCCTCAGCCCTCTCGGTGCTTGCTTCATTCCTCTGTGGAGTCTCACGCTGTTCAAACTTCTGCCCGCCACAGGTCGCCTGCAGCCCGGCGGGTCGACGTGCGCTCCGAGATGCGAGCCCCCCTGCTAACGCTCGTCTGCCGTAAGTACACTGTAGCAGTAAATCCGTGTTTTCTGCTCCACAACAAATCCCCACAAGTGATTCAGTGAGCGGCTGTGCAGGCTGTCTCCAGGTCACTGGGCTTTCTTTGATTAGTCTCTGGAAAATATGGAGCTTATGTATTCATGAGAAGTCTGCTGAGCTCTTTTCTTGGTGATGGGCTCAGTACTCTGACCCTTGTTCCAGAGGGTCTCTGCAAGTGAGAATGCTTCGAAATTGTTTTTTTGTTTTTTTTTTATCTCAGCTCACTGGCAGAAATGTTCACTTCTGTTGATGACAAAAAGGATTTTAGCACAGGATAATGGCTGCTTTGTCCTTTAAGATGATCTGTTCACCTCTACTACCTCTGTGTGTCTTCACTGAAATCACCATTTTTCCTGTACAAAACTGCACTTACAGTTTCATGTGTTTAACGCCGTCATAGTGAAGAAAAGGACAAACTCGAGAGTCCAAGTCAAGGCTAAAGAACATTTCTTAAAGAGATTCATTGAAGTACATTCGTCAAAAGTGTCTCTTTGTTAGTCACATTAAGTCCCAGAGCAGACTTTTAGTGACATATTCTCTATCAACATTCAGTGCAGGCAGCAGTTTAACACGGCGGAGAAAAGCGTCGGCCCCCGCATCCCCCTGCACACAGATAAGATAGCTGATGTTTCTTTTTTAGGGCCCCTGGTGCCCTCCGGGTCTCCGGGGTCGTCCCTGTCTCCCTCTCTGTCTCTGCCTGTCGGCCTCTCTCTGTGGGTGGTGTCGCTCTGTTTATGGTCCTCCTAAAACAGCCCAGCTGAATCCGCAAATAGAGACACCCACTCCACACCTACACCTCCAGCACTGCTCCAGAGCCTTCTGGATGCGTGTGTGTGTCCGGTGCTGCATGTGTAGGGGGGTGTTTATGCATGAGTATATGTGTGTGTGTGTGTGTGTGTGTGGGTGACAGAAATAAAGGAGGGCTGGAAAATGATCAGATTCAAACAAAAAAAGATGCAGCACACAGGCTTCTTTTCACTAGATCAGTTGTTTTTATCTCATTTAGAGCCAGAAAATGACTCTGAAAAGTTCTGTTGCTGTCTGACACCTGCACCACTCTAAGCAAAGTGGATGCGTACCCAGTATTATCAGTGAGCTGGAGACTGATCTGCGTAATGGCCCTCAGTAAAATGCATTGTTCCCTGGAGCTGAAGACAATGGGCTTGTTGCTCCAGTTAAAGTCTATTAGTGCCTGCTGTTAGCACCCAGGGTGTCCCCTCACACATCCTCACCCATCTCCGCTGCAGCTCTTTATGGTGGCTGCCAGAGCTCAGAGGCAGC
>JAPZEA010000002.1:3153153-3167075 GCA_029783685.1 Heniochus monoceros | reverse complement strand
CTGTCCCAACTTGTTTGAAATGTGTTGCTGCATCAAATTCAGAATAAGCAGATATTTACAAAAATCAATGAAGCTGAGGAGGTTAAACATAAAATATATTGTCTTTGTACTGTTTTCAATTGAGCATATGTCAAAAACGATCAGTAAATTATCACATCCTGTTTTATTTATGTTTAACACAGTGTCCCTACTTTTTTGGAATCTGGGTTGTATTTTGCATCATTTTTAGGCTTAAATGGGTGTTTAAGCCAGTTATTTTTACTGCCACAAAAGAAAAAAAAGTCACTAAATGAAATGATAAAGTTACATTTAAAGTTGTATAATTCAGACGTGTTGAACAGTTTTCCACCATTTGAATGTCTTGTGTACACAACAAGGTCAGTTGTGACCGTCTAAATGGATTTATGTAAATGTGTAAGTGTGTCAGTACCTTTGTGTGCTCTGAAGGTATGTGAGACTGCATGAACAGGCCTTTGCGTGCCGGTCTCTGTCCATGACTGTGTGTGTGCATGACTGAGCATGTGTGTATATAGGAGCCAGTGATAAGGTGAAGGGACCAGAGATGTGGGGTCAGTAGAGGTGGACATGACTCGCAGGTCGGAGACAGAGCACGGTGCAGTGTGGAAGGGACTCAGTGAGTACATTATCAAAAAACAAATCCAGCTTGTTTGTTAGACACCTTTGTCATTTTGAGTCTTTTTTTGATCCAGAATTTAAATGCCAGCACCAACAAAGTTAAAGAAACTAAATGTTCCGATGTAGCCTCCATTTCTGTTTTTGTGCTTTGCCACTGGATGTGTTTTTCCTTTTGCACCAGAGTCACTGGCAAGGCTGTCCACAGCTGTGATGATCTGTTTCCTGGACCAGGCCGTGCCAGGGCTTGGTCCAGCCCACTGGTCACGGACCATTTGGAACTTGTGCTTATCTGCACTGGGCACGGTGCCCTCCATCCAGTCCCACTGTGGCGGACTAAAGCCCAGCAGCTCAGTGCTGAACAATGACAGCAACAGCAATGTGCTGACTCCTGCCCCGAACCACAGGCCCAGCTGCTTTTCAGCACCAGCATGTATAAATAGGTCCGTTTACTCTTGGGTCAGGACATCGTTTTTGTGGAGACCCCTGTACACACTGCACTGCTATTCTTTGGGGCCGGTCAGGTAAGCCCTCCATCTCAATCCATTCAACCTATAGACTTGTGCAGACCTTTGTCACTTTTTTGTGTCTTTGTCTTCAGTGTTTCTGCTTAGCTGAGGAAATGTATAGACAGAGTTCAAACATGCAAATGCATAGACATACTGACCACGGACTGGGAGAACAAAGAGCGTCGTGCCCACGTCAACAGCTGGCTCAGTCAAGTGCGAGCATATTGTAGCGTCAAGAAAAGTTTCGTACGCAAACAGATAACATGATGATGAGTTATTTTATATAGATCAAGATTCTTTCTAATGCTGTGAAATCGGGTGAAATACGCTGAAATCTATTTAAAAAACATGAAAACACAAAAAATATGAACATGTCTCCTACGTGGCAACAGATAATAAACATTAGCTCAGAGTAGGTGTGGAGGAGGTGACGAGTTGTGTTTGAACTGTGTAATGTTTTCCTTAATTAATTAGCCTTTGAATATTAACATAAATATAATTCTCCCTGCTCTCTACACTGAAGGTAAATCAGCATTGAGATACACAGTAGCATGGCTCTGAATAATCCCAACCCACTGGGACCATGGAAGGTGAGTGTGATGTCTTTCCATGCATGATTAACATAAGCAGATTACATATTTTTTTTAATTTCACGCCTGGCCTGATGACGTCAATGGTGTGTGTGTCTGTACACACAACAGTGTGTGCGTGTGGCATGTGCATACTACATGTATGCATTTGTGTCCTCTCCAGATCACAGTTTATGACCAGGAGAACTTCCAGGGGAAGCGCCTGGAGTTTACCTCAGCCTGCCAGAACATCATGGAGTGTGGCGTCGACAACATCCGCTCCCTGAAGGTGGAGTGTGGCGCGTAAGTCAAACAAAGAGCTCTGCACTAAACAGATCTACCCCTCAATATGGTGTTAAAATTCAGTAGAAATTGGAATTTTGAAAATATGTTAATGCTGTTTTGCCTAAATAGAACCCAGTCACCTGAAATTACTGTAAATAAGTACACAAATTCACCACTTAGCCATGTTTGGCAGGTCTAATATCTGACGCTAATTTCTGTTCCCAATGGTCCTGCATGTTGTGTCCACGTGTCTGTGTGTCTGTTTGCTTGCTGTCGACAGCTGGGCAGGATATGAGCACTCCAGCTTCTGTGGACAGCAGTTTGTGTTGGAGAGGGGAGAGTATCCTCACTGGGAGTCGTGGAGCGGCAGCAATGCCTACCACATCGAGAGGATGATGTCCTTCCGCCCCATCTGCTCTGCTGTGAGCTTCTGTTTCCCCCTCCAGAGTGAAAAAAGCACTGAATTTGACTCATCAGACTGAGTCACTTGGGATCACAACCCTAGTTTCTCCTGTGTCGCAGACACAGAGTAACATTTGCCAGCTGCTGGTTGCAGATAAAAGCAGACAATTGTGCAGTGTGATCTTATGCTTTAGAATTTGGACCTCTTGCAGAATTTGGCAAAAATTCTACCACCTTAGTTAGACGATTTGGAAGGATTTATGACTATTATACACATAAAGGACAAACAAGTTGACAAACAAACAAATTAGCCTTACCTTGGGAAGAATGGTAGCACCTACTGAAAAAACATTTAACCCTCACTTGGTATAAATACTATGTTAAGACTAAGTATTCAGCATAGTTCTGTGACTATTGTAAATGAACAAAGGAAAGTGTTTTGTGTCTGTTAACTCTGACTGAACTTGTCTTTCCTTGTGTCACGCGCACACAGAACCACAAGGAGTCCAAGATGGTGCTGTTTGAGAGGGAGAACTTCATGGGACGCCAGTGGGAGATAAACGACGACTACCCCTCTCTGCAGGCCATGGGCTGGGGCAACAACGAGATTGGATCTATGCAAGTGCAGAGCGGCTCGTAAGTCTGCGGCTACATTTAAACCCCATGTGGCAAAATATAACACAAACAACACTAGGAAATCAGTCAAGGGACGGTGTTCTTGTTTATATATTCATGAACATTGCATCAAGAGACTTAGCACACTTGTTTTGCTGTTACAAGAGCAAAAACTGTATTTCGTGCAGCTAACACTAACAATCTATTCCCGTTCCTCAGGTGTAAATTATGTATTTCGTTATTTATTGCAACTGCAATTTATTCACAACTTCATGCATTTCATATCATGAAGACTTCATTTCATTGACTGTGTAAACCACACGTTTGTCATTAATCAACTCTTTCCTCTCCTCCTCTACCCTTCCCTCTCTCCTCCCTCAGCTGGGTGTGCTACCAATTTCCAGGTTATCGTGGCTACCAGTACATCATGGAGTGCGATCGTCATGGTGGCGAGTACAAACATTACAGAGAGTGGGGCTCCCATGCTCAGTCCTTCCAGGTGCAGTCGCTGCGTCGAATCCAGCAATGAGATGGCAGCCTCCTTTCCCAACCTCTCACTCTTTACCTCCTCCAGCTCCACCTCCTCCTCCTCCTCCTCCTCCTCCTCCTCTTCCCTTCACCCAGTCATTCCAAGCTTTAGCCAGCTCTGCCAGACCTTAGTGAACTAAGGCTGACACTTCCTGGTGCTTCACAATCAAGATGTTTACTGCACTTTTGTTTTGTTCCGTTGCCAAATGAAAATAAAGAGAAATGTGTATGTGTGTATACGCAGTATCTCAGCTGCCTGAGAGATGTGTCTTAGCTGAAGCACAGTCCTCCCCTCCAGCTTACATCTCGCAGTAGCTGTATACACAGAGCTGATTCTTTCTTTCCCCTTGTCTATCTCTTTCTTTCTCTCGTGGCCCCACTGCCCTACAACTCTCTACTTCCTTTTTAGCAGAAAAGCGGCAGCAGCAAATAACCAAGAAGCTGCCTCAGTAGGAAAAGCAGGATGTGACAAATTGACATTGTGTTCTGTTTCTATTTTCCATTCCATTACATTGCCTCAATACTTCTATTTTTGTCTATTTCTATCAGCAGATGAAATTATTCTTTTATTACTAATGAATATTCACTTCCATCTGCCCCATGCAGGTCCTCTCTGCCCACACATACCCTGCTGTAAAGCTTAATATCCAATAGCTTCCTGCCCTGAGGCACAGCTTGACACATGTGCACTGTAGTAAACAGTTATTTAACAATTCGCAGTGCATGTGTTGGTTTAAAAAAGAAATATGGTTGTTTGTTCTGGTCGGTATAGGAGAAACGTGCCGAACTCTAACAGCAGCTGAAAGTGGAGAAAATGAAATAAATGGATTAAAAATAGAGCTGGCCTGATGTGTTACACTATTACTTTTAATATGTCATTTCTATCTGGACACAGAATGTGGCTCACAGAGCTGTTTCTTTTTCCAGTGGTGTTTGTAATATTGGGCTTGAAGATTCATTCTTGACCTTGGAAACAACAGCTTTCAGTCATATCTCTTGGCCTTCATCAAATGGAGTTTGTGCAGTTGTCAGGGAGAAGGGATTTTGTGATATTGAACAGGTGATGGCAGAACAGCCTGCAGTAGTGTTGAAACACCTTTGTGAATACATAGCACATTTTAAATTGTTTTTCCAATTACTGCGTGTACATGTGCATGAAGAAGCAGGTGATCAATGCCTGTGTTTGCATGAGCGTTTTCACAGACATCGTGTGTGAAGTGTTCTATCCCACCCCTTTCACCCTGTAGTTATTCTTCCCCATAAGGAACAAGGAAGATGGTTTTGTTGTTTTGCTTTAAAAAGTGGACAAGCTCTTTGTTCAGCAGTGTTTGTCCTCTCTCACCTACTTATTATGTAATGGATACACACACACTTGCTGGAAAAATGAGGAAACAGGAATTGTTTTTGTCAGTTTTCAGCTCAGAGTTCCCCGTGGGGCCCTTCCTGATCTGGATGTTAGAGTATGTAAACACAGACAATCAGAGATGCATACACACATACCATAGAAGCAAATCGACACATGTGTATGCATCCATGTGTACAGATCAGCAGGTGGGCATGCACCCACGCAGACACACAGATGTGCAAATACACACACATCTTCCTTCCCACTGAGTCAACAAGTTGGTGCTGACTTTGGTGTTGATGAAAAAAAAACAAAAAAAAAAACACAGTCAATTTCCCCTCCACCTTCCACTCAGGATGGGACTGCGATTGACCGTTTTCCTGTGGACACACGAAGACAATGTCAGCATGAGTAGCCATTAACCTCCCGGCCGCATTCATAAAAAACACTCTAGCTCTGCTTCCACAACATGTTTGTCTAACATGGCTGACACGATGGATTTTACTGCAAACAGAAGTCATGCCATGTGCACCACTTCCCCTCTTCAAGTTGAATAAACACATTTACACAGTTCTTAGTTTTATGAAGCTTGCTTTTTTTGGATTCTGAGCATATCTATGAGTATTTTGACCTCCTTGCACACAACACAATTTAAATACTGACTGAAATAATTAATGCATCTTCATTTTCTGTTATCCTAATAATGTTGCAGAACTGAAATAAATGGAAATATTTTTTTTCCAAATATAAAAGCAACTATCAAACACAACATTTCTCAAGCAGCACACCCAGCAGAAACAGACCACCTCCTGTCAGGACGGATCTGGACGCACCGGACCACTAAACACTCCGGCCTCTGGGTGACGCATTGTGAGTTTGGCGGTTTTGGTAGCACGGTTACAAACTTTCCAGTATTAGAGCTGAACAGTTTACTAAAATATATTGCTGAAAACATCTGAGGAGAGAAATAGACAATGCAGAAAGCAGAATTCTGAGTCAGTTTTGATCAGCACCGCTTAGTTTGACAAGAGTTGGAGTTTTGTGAGCCTGGTGTGTTGGCCTGGATGGACTCATTTGCATAAAGTTGATGTTGAGATGCGTTTATGCAAATACAGTGAATGATCTGTCAGCTCGCCGTGTATCCATCATGCACAGCGCGGCCGGATCTCCTGCTCTCCATAGAAATGAATAGAATCCGTCAACTTGACAGACCTCATTGCATCCAGTCTGTGCGCTGCTTGAGACAAACAAGTTCATACAGCATGTTGTTAAAAGTCATGACAGCGTCTTACTAAGTCGGGCCTAGTAACACTTTTATAACACGACACAAGTCTGAAGTGAATGCTGGCAGGTTAATGTAAAGGCTGCAGCAGCACAAGGTGAAACATGCACAGACAGATTGCATCAGACTGAAAGCATCGTAATAAGTGGATCACTTAATTATCCTATGTGCACAAAAAAAATATGTTTAATAAACCAGCAAACACAGTGAAAGAGCCAGTGCTGACAACCACAATAATAATCAGATTTGTACTCATTTGCTACATTTCCGATTTTCACTCAATGAGCATGGATAAAATGATGAACATCCAGCGACACGATTTACATACGGCCAAATAGGAATTTTAAAAAAAGTTGGACTTTATGTGGCAGAATTCTCTACTGAATGGTGCAACTGATGAGAAATAGTTGTGGAGAATGTGTCCCTCACAATCACAATGGTTATTAATTAAAGCTTTGACAGCGGATATTTTTGAAATCCATCACTGATGCAGCCTGTGAACAACCCTGTGGGACTTGGCAGGAGGGGGACCCCTGACATCCGCTAAAGTGGGGACAAATGACTCATCTCAAAATAGACAAGATTTGTTTTCTTTGCAGGGATAAATGAACTAAATGGACCCACTATGACCTCCTCAATGGCATGCCAACAATGCTGAGCTGTGTCCGCGACAACCCCATGGAAGCTTTCCATGTTTTACAGCTTCAACAGCCTGCCTGTAGTGTGGTCCAGGATTGTATTGTCTGGCCAGGAAAACATCAGTTTGCCCCTTAACCGTGTTCACACCATTAGATAATGTTATGTTCCTTGACTGCAAACTTTCAGATAAATATATTTGGTCCTTCGGAACATTGAGCATTCTTTATGAAGTGACCTGAAAACAGCTTTGTCCCTCATACGTGACTCTGTCACTTGAATTGCATTCAGAAGACATGTTAGCACCTGAGAAGAGAAGAAGTCAAGATACACAAACCAGGATGTGCTGAACAGGGAAGTAAATCTGAAACAAGACTCTAGCAGCTGTGTGAGGTTGTATTTGGGTGCAGCAGTGCTGTGAGCTAAATGCTAACTTCAGCATGTTCACCCTGGCAATGCTAACATGCTGATAGCAGTCAGCATGTTTACCATGTACACCATCTTGGGTTAGCGTCTTAGCATTCTAACCTTGAATTATTAGCTGATATGAATGTCATCTGTTTTGCAGGTCATAAACCAAAATACTGGAAAAATTTAAACCGTAACCTGATGAGCGTTCCATATAAGAAGTTGAAGACCATGAGTATACCAAATTTCATGGTCATTCATTTAATGTTTGTGAAGACATTTGATTGAAATCCAGAACAGTCAGTCTCGTAGAAGCACTGTGTAGAAGCCCAGTCAAATCAGACGATCTTGGCAGCCATTAGGATACATCATCCTGGATGAACATCTGTACAAAATTACATGCCATTACATCCCATGGATGTTGAAATATTTCATTGCATAAGTAAAAACTTTGACCTTATGGTGGCCCAGAAGGAAAAGTCAGTCAGATTCATCCTCTGGGCACAATGAACATAATGTAACGGTAATCCATCCAAGAGTTGTGGAGATACTTTAATCTTGTCCCAAGCGGTGGACCCACAGAAAGACATTGCCATCCACAACCCATGACACTAGTTTGGCTAAAAATGTTGCTCTCTCTCTCTCTCTTTTTTTCTTTTTTTCGAGTAAAAATGATATGCATTGCTGGTTTGTAACATGCATTACATTCTGCCAATGTGTTTTGCACTTTAAACTTCATTAACATGTTTCCTTTTACTGTAATTTGGATGTCTTAATGGGCACTGAAGCAAGTGTCCTGATCTCCCCTTTAGTCTCCCTAACTGGCCCAGTGACATCAATTTAACAACCTCTTCACCTCGTCAGCCATTTACAGGATCATGTGTGCGACCTCGCATTTGGCCATCGGGGCATCAGATGTCATTTAGAGCAGGTGCGCTGGGTTATATCCATTGCGGTGTGAAGCACAAAGTAGGCTTTAATCTTCGTGCACCCCTCTGCCCCCCTTTGCCCTATGCAAGACCCTTATCCCCACCTCTCCTCCCCCTCTCCCTCCTCTCTTACACCTGAAGCTGGAAGCTCAGTAGGCAGAACATGAGGAGGAAGGAGAGGTGAAGAGATTGGGAAGGTGGGGGGGTATTAACATTTATGGCAAGTGTAAAGAAGTGGAAGGCAGGGAAAGGGGGTTGGGAGTGTGTTTTTGTCTGAGAAAGAGAGAGAGAGGGAAAAGAGACACAGTGTGAAGGCATGGAGCAGAGCTATTTTTAACTTGCCCAGGCAGGCTGATAGGGCAGGTCTATATATAGTGAGGCAGAGGCAGCTCGGGTAACCGTGCGAGTGTGTGTATGCCTGCATCGAGAAGCCATTCAGGGTGACTGTGACTCCGTGCCTCTCCAGCTGTAACCAGGATACTCCCAAACTACACACACACACACACACACACACACGACAGTCATGCTGTTGATCACCAGCTAATCTTGTTTAATCCATTCACTCAGTACATCGAGATCCACTGCAGTGACAACTTACCTTTTCTGAACCTGAGAGAAGGCAGCACACAAAATGCAAGCGTTAAATGCATTAAACTGAGCAGATGAATTAACTAACTGTCCCAGAAAGGCAAAGGTAGAACGTCAGAGTCTTGAAGTGAATTTAACATTTACGTAACAATTCTTATGTAACCTTATTAATACTTTGTCCGCTCTTTATCATTTCGTGGTCCTCTTCTTCTTCACGCATCAGCGGACGGTGTCTGTCTGCTTAACTGGATTGGAATTCAAGCCGGACCCTCACATCTGCTAATAAATGTGTTAGTGAGGTCTATTGCTGGTTTTATAGCGATGACACAATTGGCAGGTGTCTGTGAATGTGCGCACATGTCCACATACAAATAGCTGCGGGGGTTAGCCACAGGGCAGCTGCCGGTGTGGTCATTTGTTGTTTCAGGTGTTTTGACAGGCAGACGTTGATCAATGAACAGCTGAACATTTGTCCGGACAAGCACATCAAAGCCAGCTCATGCTGCACTAGCTCAGCTGCAATTGTAGTCTCTCTCTCTCACACACACGCAAACACACACACACACCACAAAGCAGGTCGAGGCCTAAGCGGTAGAACGTAAAGAACAGTTGTCATCATTTTGTCATCGCTTTTTGGTGCTCGACTGTAATTGTCAAGGGGAGTGAAAATTCTCGTTGAAAGCTGCTTCTCACAAATGTGATGCTGGGCCATTGATTCCATATGTCACCTATATTAGCTACAGCAACCAGATCCGATAGCGATGACGGGTAAAACCACATCTGTTATTCCTTCATCTCTTATGATCCTACAACTTTAATTATTGAAGAATATGTAAAAGAATTTGACAGTGTTTTTCATCCCAGACTGACCAGCGAAGGCAAGGCAAATTTTAGACACTGCACTATCGCATACAAAGTCAAAAGACAGACGAGAGACACCAAACTGTGTCTATGTTCTGAATCTCAGTCATAAACATATAGAGATGAAAGGTAAATAACAGAAAGAAGTGAAGTTCCTGATGAGTTTTGCAGCTTACAGCTAATGTTCATTGAGCTGGTGCGTTCAGTCGGTGCTGTTTGAGACAAATGAACACAGACTACGCATATGGCTGATGATAAGACTTCTATCTGAACTTACATCTACAGGCAATATTGCTCCAGCATAATAAATCCAAGTCACCCTGGGAAGTTTTCTTGTAAAGACATGTTTACATTCAGTGCTTCTTACCGAAACGCAGTGTGCATAACCTTGAGGTGTAACAAACGTTGAATGGATTTTCTTCATCATAAAACATTTTTGAAGACGATTTTGTAAGGATTCCAAATTGGGCATTGCTTACATCGGCGTTTGCTCGCCAGCAATCTTCTTCGCTGGCTTTGTGGATGCATTGCTATGCTTGTTTGCACGCTACAATCGCCAAATATCGATGAGCCGAATTGCGTGATCACACACATGGAAACAATAGAAATCCACGTTCCACACAAGTCTGGAGTTGAAAACTATGAAGAAGATTAAGTAAGCAGGCTTGAATGCTTTTATGATCTGTTAGTTCAACTGTCCAACATGTTGGTCCAGTGCACAGCATTTTAAATACTACTGGCAAGATTTACGTTAAATTTGGTCTGGATATTCTTGGTCTCCAGACCTTTACTCTTGCACCACCATCAGGTTAATATTTTGGTTTAACCAACACTTCCATGGTGAGGTATCTCAAAAAATACAGATTTTTGTGAAATTTGATTAAAGTTCACGGTCACTAATAAATTAATTCTAATCATTACTAGCATCTACTTGGCATGTACTCTACTGGCCTCATCAGACTAAAAAAAAATCCAGTTGTGCACAAAAAATATCAAACTCTAATGTGCAGATTAGTCATGTTCCCCACAGGATAACCCATTTCTAATTTGGACACTAAATGAGTTTTCCTCTAGCGCCATCTCCAAAGTCAAACTGTTAGCTGAGCACACGAGATATCTTATGATCTAATAGACAGACTGCCTAACATTTACTGAGCACTTTAAAGTTTTCAAAGAGACTCAGGAAGGCGAGGCCGTGGTACTCAATTACTGATAACAATAGATAAATCTTTAGTGTGTTTGCTCCTTCCAATACCTCCATATTGTGGAGTGTAATGAAGAGCCTCAAGGGGCCAGTTGGAAGGCCTTAGGCTATGATGTGAACTATGTGGACTGGCAGATGCATGTTAGGATTGTTTGCAAGTTATTTCAGAAAAATGAAAAGTAACTATGTCAAGATCTCCATTAAATTTTAACCAAATTCAATAGGAGGCACAAAAGAGACTGCAGGACCAGAACATTTGCAAGAGGCTTAATGTCAACCTCTCCTCCTGTTTTAAGATACACACTTTCCACTCAAGAGTAGAGCATTAATCATTCAGCAGATGGCCACTGTGTGCGTGTGTGTGTGTGTGTGTGTGTGTGTGTCCATGTGCGTGCATGCGTGTGTGCAACAAAGAAAATGCCATGGCTGAATATCAAATAACAGTCCTTCTGACCCTGGCCTTTTTACATGAGCTCCAAAGGTCTCATCCCTCTGCATTATCACACCCCTCATTACTTATTCATGACCAGGCGTTAGACTGTGGATGTTTGCATGCATGTGTGGCTGCTTGTAATAAAAATACATACAAAAATACATTTTGTATATACAAACCGGTTTTTAGTGTCACAGCATACCTGCTCTCACGTTACCTAAAAATGATCCCAATGAGTTCCATGCCTTGAGATACACTTATTTCAGTCCCTAATTTATACTTTAAACAGTTTATACAATGTTGAAAAATCCATCACAGCAGTTGGCAGTCCATCATTATGATCTTCTTTTGCTGTCTCATGGAGTTATACAGCCATGCTAGTGGCTCTGTGAGGCTGTACTTATGCCAGGATCAGACCACACAAATCACACCTGATTTTGAGACCCCTTTGTCGCAGCACACCAATTACCAGCGTCTTGGCCAACGGTGAACAACAATCAGGCATCTGTACCCATGTAGTGTGACATGCTAAACGACCTGTCGTTCAGTGTCTGGGACACCCGACGAAAAGCCTAGCATGTCAGAGGAGGAGGGATGCTGAGGTTGCTGCTGTCATGTGGGAGAAGAAAAGAGGAAAAGCTGTAGCCTGATTAGCAGGCAGGATTTTATCTTTATCAGCTTCAACGTGCCAAGCAGTTTTCAGTGTTGATGCAGCAGCTGTATCAACATATATTCTATGTTGGAGTGTTTGCTGTGTAAAAGTAATGCTTTATACAGCAACAAGCTAACTTGAGCTAACATATGTGAAGCTAACTTTCCCATATGGTCCAGCAGGTACGATTCCTGGTTTTCACCCAGACGGGTTCGACTCCCGGTATGGGAAGCACAGTTTTTTCATTGTATATGTTGTTTATTGCCTCAACATCCTTTGTATATATTGTTTATTTTACATTTTTGCACTACTTAACTAATTGTTCAGTCCCTTTTTTTTCTTCTTTTTTCCCCATCGTTGAGCTGTATGTCCTTTTTTTCCTATGCAAGTACATTGAGTGCAATGTTTAAACCATGAGTTTCTTTGTATGTGCACACATCCTTGGCCAATAAAGCCGTTTCCGATTCTGATTCTGATTCCGAATCATAGTCCATAATCCTGCACCAGATAGCCAAGCACTTTTTAGACACTTTTTAGCTAGAAAACACAATTCCATACAGCTTATTTTGTGGGTTAT
Organism: Heniochus monoceros; assembly: GCA_029783685.1. Classification (NCBI taxonomy): domain Eukaryota; kingdom Metazoa; phylum Chordata; class Actinopteri; order Chaetodontiformes; family Chaetodontidae; genus Heniochus; species Heniochus monoceros. The sequence continues at coordinate 3,154,619 of JAPZEA010000002.1, read as the reverse complement.
AAAACTCAAATTTGAGCCCAATGAAAACCAGTTGACTGTCACTGTTTGCTGACTAAACCAGCACATGGGCATTTCTCCCCTAGCAAAGCGTATATGTGGAAGTCATGATATCATATTCTGTCGTCCTCCTTAACCATAACATCTGGCTGAATTCAGATCATCCTTGCGTAAAGCAGAAACGCTACAGGCGGCCGATCTGCTGTTTCTTCTGCGTTGTGTTCTGCATGTGATAGGGTGCCTTCCAGCTGAGTGGCCAAAGAGATAAGCTCCGCTCGCACACATGCACATGCACACACACACTCGTGTGGACACAGGCTTGTACAGAGACATAGAAAGAGGCAGAGAAATACATCTGTGCAAGGTAGATAAGACCACTGCTGAACAAGAGCCACTCGCACACACCCTCCCCCCATCTCTCCCTCTTTTCACTTTCAAACACACATTACCCACCCTGTCACGCCCCGTGCACATGCACACCACTCCCACTGAAATTTCCACCTGCATCAATCTCACTTACTCAAAAGTGTCCTGCTGATTTTTCCTTACAGAAGTTCTTTAATGTTCAAAGGAGACCTCCCATAGAAACGACGATGCTTTTCCCGTATTTGGTTTGCTGCTGGTTTTTGTGAGGGTTGTTGGTTGGGATCAGTGTGAATGTAGATAAGACCACATCAGAGTATGTGTATATTATGTGTAAATTAAATGGGAAATTCAGTATTTCATTATTCTTCCTTGCGTGTGATATTATATTTTTCTCCTTGACTGCCCATTTGTGTTGATTATATTTTTCATTTGGGCCAAGCAGCCTTCGTTGAAGAGAAATCCTGCTGATGTGACACCTCCTCTCTGAGCTTTTTAAAGCTCCCCTGTGGCACTCAGCCCTCGGAGAGAGCACTGCACATTTAACCATCCATTTGTGTGGCATGCCCATGTATTTACCACACACTGGCATGGGTACCCTGTCCAACACGCATGGCAGGCACTCCCAGTAATTGGCCTGGAGAATCACTTGAGTGTGCATGCAAGCAGCTCCTTAACATGAGGAGTTTGGCATACATTTACTCACGCACTAGAGTTCCCTTATTTCTCTGCATGCACAGAAAAAAATCTACAAATACAATTACACACATACATAGCTGATCATTAAAAGACCACTTTAATCCTTTAAGTGTAAAGCTGGAAAAGAAAAATAAAAGCAAAAAGTGTTATATATCTATTTTAGATCATCAAAATGAGCAAAAGGCAAAAGGCAAAAAAAAAATTAAAAATCAGTTCTATTACGATGCTAAATAGGTCAAACTATGTATTTATGCTTTAAGGGGTGTTGTAATCCTTAAGCCTGACATTGCATAGTAAAATGCCAGCAAATGTTACACATATGCATGAAATTTGAGCCGTAAAGAATTGCTCTTTTTCATGTACAGATATGGAATATGCAGAGCACAGAATATATATTTTGATTTCTG
>JAPZEA010000002.1:2920442-2934326 GCA_029783685.1 Heniochus monoceros | reverse complement strand
AACATTAAATATTCAAGGCTAAAGCAGCAATCAAAGTTTAACAAACACATCTTCAGGTGTTCTTTAATAAGAGTTTGACAGTCAAAAACTCTGGTCTACCTGTGAGTGTTTGGTTCGGACAGATTTGATTCACAAATAATCCACCAACAGTCGTCAGATTCTGATTCAAATGTTGCTCAATCCTGATTGGTGCACGGCACCACCTGACGTCACCTGTTTTGGCTCTGGTTATGCCTATTATGAATATGAATATTCTCAATAAGTGGCACTTAAAAAATGTTAAAAGTTAAGTATAGATTGTGTGTACAAAAAAAAAGCCTTTGGACACAAGAATATTTCTTCTATCTCAGGCCTGACATTGTCATGATTATCATTATAGGCAAGGTGACTGTGCTGATCTAGAACAATAATCTATGGTTGTTTATTACATTTTGTGTAGCAGTGATGACTCCATGCTGACAGGTTTTGATGTGATCCTGCTCTGGAGCAGGTGATCTACCCTGCTTCAAAGTGAGCCAGCTTCATGATACCAGAAAACCTGAGTTTTGCCCAGAGATAGCTGAATGAGGCGGTGACCTTTCTTCACGATACAGGCCCCTGGTGGAAGTCTCGGAAGGCCACTGTGGATTATGGAAGTGTCCTCTGAAGCCTCCCCGTCCTCGGAGGAGTTGTAACGCTATACATCATGGCTTTGTTTTGTGTTTTGTTTTTCCATCTGACAAGACGTTACTATGTTAGAGAACTGAAATGTACTTTGATGTTCAAGAGTGGAAACTGAACAAACAAAAACCATCAGTAGGGACTAAGATTTTAAATTGCCTTTAAAATGTCTTTAAAAAAAAAAAAAAAAAAGGAAGAAAATCACATCAACTGGTGTCAAGGTCCAAATTCAGAAAACACAAGCTCTGGCACTTGGCCATTACTGTACAACGAAAGCCTCGTCTCTACTACATGCTGCACGTCAATGCTTGTCTGCTCTGAGTCTGGTTTCCTGTCTTTGACTCCCTCTATCGGCGCGACGACAGCATGACCTTGTTGATGAAGTTGACGATGGCAGAGGCAGGCTGTTCGGGGTCCAGCTCGGCAAACAGGTGGCAGACGTTCTCCGCCAAGCTGCCCGGCTTCTTGGCTACGAAACCAAACACCCTGAGAGGTGAAGGGTCGAGAGGGAGAAAGAGGATGTGGGGAAGAGGAAGAGGCGAGGAGTTACTGAGCATGAGAGGAAGAGAACATTTAGTTTTGTCCAGTAAGTAAGGCAATCCTGTGTTTTTGTAACAGCCTACAGGGTTAGCTACAATGGAATAATTAGTATTATGTAATAAGGGGTCATGTGGGGCTTGATTTTCATTGTTAAAACATGTTTGCTGGAATGATTCTGCCAAGGCTCTCACGCAATCTGATGCCATGCAGCGGCTCTAATATCACTGACTTCTCAGCCACACCCTCTTCAAAAAAACAAACACATGCACACACTCTTACTTTCAAAGGCAAACACAGCACTTACGTAACAGTGGTGTTGTCTGAGTTAGTCCACCTAAAGTAAAGAGAGAAAGAGAAAGAGAGAGAGAGAGAGAGAGAGAGAGAGAGAGAGAGAGAGAAACCAGACTCAGACATACACACACAGGCAGAGCTGCCAAACAAGCTGACGCAGCTGCAGCTTCGGCCGCATGCTCGCAAACAGAACGGCTCGTCTCATTCGGGCGCACCGACACGTGCACTCGCAAAACACACAGACAGAGCCATGCGGGGGCTCACGGCAACAAATGCAGCGAAGGATCATGGGTGCAGTGAATGACTGTGGTGACCTGTCTCCAGCTACAAGACTCAGCCAGGATCCCTGATGTCTCTGAGCTGCCTACCTCCTGTCCTTAGGGTCGATGCTGCTGAAGGTTACGCTGTTCACCGGGTAATGTCTCCTGAAGAAAACCCTAGAAGAAGGAAGATGCAGGTAGAGCAAGACGGGACAGGAGGGAGCTTTGAAGTTGTCAATCAGTCATCAGTGTAAAGTGTACTGACAGCATGGCACATTAGCTGCAGATACATTGTTGTCCATCATAGCTGTCTATTAAGTAATAAAGCATCGAGAGTGTGTTAATGGTCATCCTATTTCTAAGTGGACACTTTATATTAGATTAGATGAAATTACTGTGATCCCTACTGGCCAACTGTGCCGTTACACTACAGAATAAGATAAGAATGAGGTCATGGTGAGAACAAATTGTGAGTCCTGAAGACTAAAGTAATTATGTATCAATCTCTTACCTGCGCTGGCTGTCGGTCAGTGTGATGCCCTGCGATGTCACCTTGAACTGGACTACAGTGGCAGTGGGACGCGGGTTGCGACCCAGGGAAGCATCTGTCGCCTTGGCGATGGCCTGGGGGCCGGTCAGAGACTCTGTTTCCACAGAGTTCAGGTAGAGGACGTTACAGGCTGAGGGGAGAGGGACAGACAGAGGGAGGTGAGTATAAAGACTAGTGAGGTGAAGGACACTGCTGACTCTCTGAGCTGCTGCACAGCACATGAACACTGTCAGAAGTTTGGTTCAAGTTATTTATATTATTATTAGTAGTAGTAAATTATTGCAGCAGCATTTCCATCTTTTCTCAATATCTATATTTGTAGTAATATTGGTAGATGCATTAATTGTTGTATGTGCAGTGTATGCAGAGTATTATCTGATCTGATCTCTACCTGGTTGTTGAATACCCTTCAATTCATACTGCAAATTAAGCTCTATCTAAGGTTGTACAGTGTAAAAATATTACACTCCACCGCTGTAAGCTCTACAATGTGACTCCGGTGGAATCTGTGATACAACAGTGTGTTTTTGGAAGAGAAGGCAGGATGCCAACAGACCTGCTCCTTGTTTCAGCAGGTCAGCAGCTGTGCTGATGTTACTCACTGGTTGAACCTCCGGCATCTCTCCTATCAGATCTGACAACATGAGGATCAACAACAACCAGTTAGATCAGCTAAAGGTGCATTTTTCCTGGAAAACAGTTACCCTCCTAACACGCAGAGGTTACTGCTGTGAGGTTTAAACAGCCATTTCATGCCTCATCTATTCAAATTAAATCAACAGATAATTAATCATCTTTGTCTGGCACTTCATAGTCAAAACGATTAAACGAGAAATCATCAGGATATTAATCGAAGGAGTACCAACCTTTTTCTGGGATCTTCAGAGCGCAGGGCAAAGAGATGGGCGTGATGGAGTGTTGGTAGACTAATGCAGAGAGACTCCCTGTGGATAACAGATGAAAGTAAAAATCCTTTACATTCCCTAAAGGTGACAGGATGCATATCACAAACAATTATCTTTCCTTCAGGTGCCTCTTTTGTGGTACTAAAAATATTCCTATGAAACACAGACATGGAGAACCTCCTGACGATGGAGAAGGAAAACTTACCAAAGTAGGGCTCATTCTGACATCCTTTAATCTTGACTCCTCGGGGGCCTGTTTCTATCAGGAAGTGTCTGACCAGCTGTTCCAGAGGGTCGCTCACTGCAACAGCAAAGAGTTACAGTTCAGTTTCAAATCTCATCGTCTACCGAGGACAAAGCAACTGCTGCATGCGTGAAATGCCACACAAACAGCCTGAGTGGCCAGACTGTGCTTCTGCTGCTGGACAGAAGGAACAAAAATGTGAAAACAAGATATTTAAATGACGTAAAAAATCATTTTCACCCTTGCTGTTGTGGTTGTTGACGTTGGGAGGAGGTGTAGCCACCTTCAGGGCCAGGCCATAGGCCCCCTGGAAAGAGTTACTGTCCCTGATCAGGAAGGTTCCTGGCTCTCTCTCCTTCAGAGCTGCGATTGCTACAACCAAACACAACCAATATGTTAGAAGTTTCCTGTGCTGTACGTCTCGAACCACAATGTGTTCTATCGTGGCGAGACTTTTTAAAGATTTTTCTACAAAGTTAGAAAAAAGGGCATCAAAGAAGAGCTTTACCCTTTCAGACCTACCTTGCTCTCTTGAGATGCCAGGCTTGTACCAGAACCTTGAGCTGTCCTGAACAAACTTCACACTGACCCTGTTCGCATTCTCAGCCTCCACAGACGACTCTCCATCATTTTGGCCTGCAGAGGGTGCAATTTCCCCCACGGTGGGAGAGAATGTGACATGGTGCTGATGCTGGCCGGTGCTGCTGGTGGTGGAGGGAGGCACATGGCCCGCCGCTGGCCTCAGAGTTCCCATCCCATCGTTGGGTGAACCTGACTGGGTGGGTGGGTGTCGCTTCTCTGGCAAGGGTGGCTGGGGGTGAGGAAGGGGGATGGAGATGGTGGAATAGTTGGAGTAGGAGGATGGGTGGAGCTGAGGAGTGTGAGCGGAGTAGCAGGGCCTCTTGTTAGTGTCCAGAGCAGGATTGTGTCCAGCGGCACTGTGCTCCATGCCTGGGTAGTGGTGGTGTTGGGGTCCGTGCTGCTGGATGTGATTGGGATGGTGTGGGTCAGACCCACTCAGCATCAACCTCCTACCCAAAGTGGCAAAGCCAGGCACTGGGGCATCTGAGACTGGGGAGCCCTCCATACTGCTGGAGGTGTGCTGGGGGGACGATGACGGAGCTGGTGTTGGAGATGCAGGGGCAGATGTAGCGTTCGGGGTAGGGGTGATCTGCTTTGGGGTTTCTGGGTTTCTTGGAGAAGATGCGATGACCTGTGCTGGGGTCAATCCAGGGGCTTGGGTTTGAGTCTGGCTCTGAGGCTGGGATGCTGCCTGAGCCACAGCGGAAGGCAGAGCAGCAGCCTCTGAAGGATGGGGGCTCTGGAGAGAGAGAGGGCCAGGGTGGGAGTGTGCCTCTGGTGCAGGTGAAGCATGGATAGGGGATGAAGGGGCCTGGCAGAGTGCCTGGTTTGTTGTGGTCGGTGTTGCAGAGTCAAAAGATGAGGTGTTCTGCGTTGTCGAAGCTGATGGTGTATCTGGGCTACAGTGCTGCTGCTGGGGAGTGGTGGGGGGTGGGTCTGTTGGTGCAGTGCAGTGGTTGTGGGGTTCTCTTTGTGTAGGTGTGGTTGTGTGCGACTGTGTGTCTTTGATGGCCTGCGGCAGGGATGATGGCTCTGTGCTGCTTCTTTGGCTTTCCGGGGATTCCTGGACAATCATATCAGCACGACAGTGTCCTCCCTGGGGCTGGGAGGCCTCGTAGTCACTGCCGATGATGTCTGTGGTCCGGATCTCATACTCTCTCCCTCCTGGACTGTGACTTAAACGGACAGATACAGTATGAGTACTACTGTCACAGAACTGCTTGTGATCTAGTGAAATATTTCTACTCTGACCTATTTCCTGAATTTATGTTGTCAGTATCCCATTTTCACCCCGCTGTAACAAGTGATCTGTAGCTGGATATGTTATCTGGATGAAGAAATGAGGACTTTGCTGATGCAAAGTGTGAATGCACACAGAAAGCAATGTGATTGGATGTGATCAGATGAGCCAGACCACATCTGGAGCTGATCAGATCTCAGCCACACCCTTAAGAAAAAATCTGATCGGCAAGTTGAAAGGTCATCTAACCCCACCTCGTCCTACGAGCTCAAGCACCAATTAGGTGATAAGGTTTCCTTATTAGCAGGAGCCACAAGTGTTCTCTGACAGAACATGAATGGCACCCATCCATGGCACTGCTTTCCTTGGGAGGCACCGTGTTTGTTGGCAAGTCCGCCACATGTGGGCCAAATCAAGATAAGGTATAAACGCCGAGGCTGTGGATCAGATGCCATTGTCCAGATCGTGTATCCAGATACAGATCACATGTTACCAGATCTAAATGGGCCCAAGTCACCACAAAGGCCTAGTTACTAGTATTTCCCCAGCTCAGACACTGCCAGCATAGAATAGCCAACCCTGGCGGTGAGGAGCACTCCAACCAACACTACTGTCCCTCTTAGTCGAAGAGTAAATATAATACCTTTCCTGTGTGCGTAGAGGGCTGCTGGTGTGGACAGGAGTGGGTGGTCCAGACATGTCAGACGGTGTGGAGCATGCAGCGTGGCCATCTCTGTGAACCCTCTTGAAGGAACCATGGGCAATGTGATCCCTCCAGCCCACACTTTCACCAGAGCTCCGCAGGCCATCTGGACAGGAAGGGAACAACGGCACATCTTCACAAAAAGTAAGCTCAAGTGAGACCTGATCAGCTGGGGTCACAGTATTTCCTGCCAATGTTTATTTAAAATTCAATGCTTGTTTTTGGGTGTCAAGTGGTGTAAAAATCAGGAAAAGATGGCGAGACTGTGAGTAATGTGTCAGGCATGTGTCTAGTTAAGCATAAATTATTCAGCGCTTGCTGTTGTCAATTATGGATAATTGATACACTCCAAATTCCCGTTGTTCAAGCAAAGCACATTTCTGAGTGTCTCTGTTTTAACGTGACTCACCAGTGTGTGAGTCAGAGCCGTATGACTGCTGTGAGTCTGGATGGGGATGGTGGTGGTTGTGGTTATGCTCTGCTGGCCCGTTGCTATGGCTACAGGGCCCAGTCATGGAGGAAGCCGGAGGCAGTGGGGACGTGGACTCGGACTGGTAGCCTGAGGCGTAGCCCCTGCTTTCAGACGGTGAGGGCTGGTAAGGTGAGCAGGGGCACACCTGGCGGGGCGTCTGGTAACCGCTGCTGCTGCTGCTGTACTTCAGGTCCAGGTGAGAATGAGCGTGGGACCTTGACGCCTCCGGATAAGCCGGGTGACCTGACGGCAAGGGGTCAAATGTGAAGGCTGGAAGATCGTGACCCTGTGGGCCGTAGGAGGCTACGGTGGCCCTCCTGTGCCAATATTCAGCCTCTCTGTCCCTCTCCCACTGCAGCTCAGCCTCCCTGTCTCTCTCCCAGTGGAGAGACAACTCTCTGCCTCGTCTCAGCCCGGGATCCCTCTCCCAGTGGAGCTCTGAGCCTCTGGGTAACTCTGCCTCCCTGGCTCTCCTCAGCCCCACCTCCCTCTGCTGAAGCTCTGCCTCTCTGTCCCAGTGGAAGCTGTCGCTGCGGTCCAGCCTCAGGCTGTGATAAGCTGCCGAGTCTTCTCTCCTGATGCTGCAGTCTCTGCAAGGACAGCCAGGGGGTGGCATACCATCCATTAGCATTATATCATGGTAGGTAGGGCTGGTGGAGGGTTTGGGGTGGTGTGAGTGGGGATGGTGGTGGCTGTGAGGTGGAGGAGGGTGGTGGTAGGGACCGTAGTCGTCTTCTCGACAGTAGAGGCGACCCGGAGCAGACAGAGGGTGGTGATGCGGGTGGCTGTGAGAGTGAGGGGTAAGGTCTGGTGATGGGTATGGACAGATATGTCGAGATGAGGGAGCCTCGGAGCAGGAGCGGCGTAGGTAGTGCGGCGGGCCGCTCTGGCGGTCCCACACCAGGTCTGGAGGTGGAAGGGACTGGTGAGGGTGGGGGCTGTAGTGCTGGCACAGATCCATGTGTGACGGAGGAGCAGCTGGGCTGGGGCTGGCAGACGGGGTCGCCCCGTGGTGCCCGTTGGTGCCAGGAGCCCGATCGAGGCAGTAACCATTAGGCATGAGGAGTGTGCGGTCACAGCCAGGCTCGGCACAGCGCTGGGACCGGTAACCATCCCGGCAGGAACAGGAGCGATTGAGTCTCAGCGTCCCAGAGGGCAGAGAATCTCCATCATCCAAGATGGCGGTTTCTCTCTCTCCATCTCGGTTTCCCTCTATGCCTCCGAGAAGACGTTCGAGTTCCTCTCTCTCCTGTCTGGTCGGGGGCGGCGGGCGAATGGTCTCCTCCTGGCGGTCAGGGTGAATAGATGATTGGTTTAAATGGAGGGAGTGGGCAGACAGGGCGGAGTCAGAGCCTTGAGTGATGAGATGATCTGGCCTATCTTCTGCGAGGCCTGCCGCTGGGTTGCTGCCATTGGTCGAGGTGAGAGAACCAGAGCTGGGACCTCTGCGTTTCTTTATCTGAGCGTAGAGACTGCCATCTAGAGGACCTCTGGTGTGGGCAATATCTAAGACAAAAAAACAGAAGATAGAAGCAATTATGATCCTGTCTGAACTTCATTCAGCAGCTGTTGTGTTTTGGTTGTCCTTCCATTTCTCCATGAAATCTAGGCTGTTTTTGGACATAGCTCGGACTGACCCAGTCTTGGACAACAAGCAGCTTTGAGACCACATTTGACAGACGACACAGTGTTATCCATGCAAGTTTGTGGTGAGTGAGCTAACAGCTATGAAGCTGAAACCTCATTCAGAAGGAGAATTTGTGATGGAGTACCTTGTTCTTGCTGTGGAGCTGCTCGCAAAATAAAACTGTTCCAAAGTGTCAGTTTGTATGGAAGAATTCATAGAGATAAAGAGAAAACCTGACATAGAAACTCAGGTGTCTGCGTGCTTTGGCCTTCGTGGTGAACATTACCAAGAACCTCTCAGAGCTGAAGTGCAACTGGAAAGAGGAAACACTGCATTTTCCTACTCTGCAAGAACAAAAGCTGCTGTGACATCTGAATATGCTGCTGAGTGTGAAAACTCCTTCAGGCATTTGGTGAGAAGTTTCAGGACATGAAAAGTGAACAAAAAATATACAAACAAAAAACACTCCCCACTCCTGGGTTAGGGTTTAATTGAGCTGGAAGTTTAGGCAAAAAGTGCCAACATCTTGTAATTATCCCCTATTAGTAATCACTTCACATCAAACTGAGATGGGACAGGAAGAGAAGAGTTAGTGTGTTACCCTCCAGGCTGTCCTGGTATCGCTGGTTAAAGTTCTCATAGGAATCCCAGCGAACCACCGGGTCAGCAGTGTTGTAGTCGACTGTGACAGCAGGGTCATTCTTCTGGTACTCACGGCCTGAAGAAAGACACAGTACATTTCCATTCATTAGCATTTGTTTCCTTCCTTACCTTTTTGGCAAGTATGAACTCAACTTTTGCAGAAGAACAGATATTAAAGTAACAATCTCAAAGATCTCAGTGTCTTTCTCCGTGGCGGCACCTATGATGATACGTGGTATTTTCCCAGGAATGTCGCCATAGACACTTAGTTTGTAATACTGCAAATGCATAGGCTGACTTCACAGATGTTGATCTGAATGAATATCTACGAGATTATTAGTTAAAGAAAAATGTGATGTCTAGTGAACCAACCTTTGATTTTCTCAGGGCCAGAGGAGAAGACAAACTCGACTGTGGCGTCAGAAGGAAAACGCTCATCTGGGTAGAAGAGGAGGAAAAAATGCTCACCAAAATATAAAGGGTATAACATGTTCAAATTCTCAGATATCATGGTTGACAGCTCTATTTCTAACAGAAAAATATGCTCATGGAAGTTCTAAATTCTCCCCGCACTACAACAGTCTTCAAATGCAAACTTAACCTCATGAAAGCCACATTTCAGAAAGCACACAAGGCCTCAGTGATGTGGGGAACCTCCAGAAGGAATCAGATATACTGATACCTTCCACAGATGTGTTCTGAGTTGCATGAAGCCACAATGTGTTCATGTACATGTGTAATGCTTCATTTAGTGTAATGTACTGACAACCACATTCTCAGCTCCATGTGTTCTGTAATTTCAGAGAAAGTGAAACAAAGAAGGAAATGAGGTAACGAGCATGTTCATTACAGACTTAAGCAATAGACCAGAGCTCACTGCGCCTCCATTAGCCTCTCTGAGGGAGACTCTCGCTCCTTCCATACAGTACAACTCATTCTGGATATACTCACCTCCAGAAAGCTGTTAATATGTCCAGGAAGGGGTTTAAGCTACTACTAATAAGAGATTTATTCAGCCACAGTACTATGAGGCAGTTCTACATAACAAACCACTGTGAACAAAGAGCTGCTATTCTGTCAAATAGCTGTATGTGGTTATCATCCTACAACAATTGACAAATCGTGCCCGAATGATAATTTAAGTGTCTGAGGAAGTAAAATCAGGCAAAATCCACTCGGGCCTTTAGAGGGGAATGTCACTTGCTGTACATTTAAAGTGGGACTATGTGCGTAACTTTTGCAGTTAAACACAGCTAACATGTTAGCAAACAGTTGCCTATTTACACATCCAGCAGATATGGAGCAACATTAGCATTCATTTGCCTTGCTTGTGTCCACTTAGTCCAATATTCACTCTTTTAGCAGCTGAATGCTATGCTCACCAAACTGTCTTTAACTGTCTGCTGTTTGGTGCTGGGCATGTAGCGTACAATATCTTTTTACATCTTATACTCCGAAAACAGGCTGGAAAACCAAAACAATGAGCTAAAAGATTATAAAGTTGAGCAGAGTTAAGGGGAGCGGCAAAGTTGGGTGATAATTCTCGGCGGGTTCATCACTACGTATGACCCCTTTCACATAAAAGTAGTCACATGATGCACTGTGAATATAAATATATTGGTTATGGCCACTTTAAGGGGATGCAGATACAACTGCAGCCATAGCATGTCCCATACTACACAGGATACCTGCTGAACTGGTCTTCCCATATGAGGAAATGTTTATCAAATTCTGTAGTACCAATGTGGAATAGGCACAGCTCACTGCCATATGATCAAACCAGAATGATTTCTAAAATTGGATCAGCCATTTCCTTTTCTGCCACCTACATAACCTCACCTGTGCAAGCTTCATCCAGCTCCCCTTTGCCAAACCAGAGCTGGGATCCATGGATGGTGCAGGTGTGGAACTGCAACCTGAACACAGTGTATCTGTCAGCACTCTGGGCTCTCCTGTGGTAGCACTTGACCTGCAGAGGGCAGCAGAGGAAGAGGAGAGACTGCTCTCAATGTGTGTGGGATAATGATGGGTGTGAGCAGTAAATTTAAGGCTTTGTGCTCCAAAATGAGCGACACCTACAGCTTACAAATGACTGACAAATTATGATCCCTTGTTAAGAAAGTGACAAAACATGTTGCCAGACCAAAAGGTACATTTCTATGATGAGACATGGCAACTTTACCAAAGTTGTTCAGTATACGTACTTTTCATTTGTAAAGTATTTCTTCTGTTTGATGTCCGCTGAGGATAAAACGTTATTAAGGCATGATTACAGCCACACCCGTATCAGGGGTCCTCTGTTTGTCATTTCCTTCCCACGTGAACTCACCATGATGTCACCCTTCAGCAGCAGCGCCGCATTCGACGGCATTCGGAGCTTCTAGCTTGGCTACATCAGGGTTTTGTCTGTTGATCTCTGGCCATTACAGGACTGCATCTCTTAGGAGAATTGTGTGACACCAAATGATGAAGATGTAGTTGTGAAATGCAAACAAAATAACTGTGAGTCACCTGAGGCTTGTGTTTGTCTGCAGGTTGGGACTCACAGTAAAGCCTGGTTCATAGCAGGCATCTTTGTCTTTCTGACCATCCCCATTTCACTGTGGGGGATTCTGCAGCATATAGTGCACTACACACAGCCTGAGCTGCAGAGGCCGATTATCAGGTACACACACACACACAGCTGTAATTTAAGTTACTTCAGAGGAATAGTTCACCTCTATAAGGAAAGAAAACGGGAGTCATTGTTTGTTTGTTAGTTTGCTTTAACGTCTTTTTACAGCTTTAAATCAGCTTCGTCTTATGAGCAAACACACGAACTGTGCTGAGAGATTTCAGTGTTTGTGTTTTTCAGCAGCAGTCAGGATGTAGCAACGTGTGATGGTGGTGTTTGTTTACGTTTCCAAACCCCACCCATACAGCCCTGACGCAGCAGATTAACAGAGCTGTGTTGAACTCCTCATAAATGTTACCTACTGGTTTATTTTCAGAGATTTACCTTTGATTGATTCTTCTTTAATCATGCTGTAGATATTTAATGTTATAGAGATATGCTTAAATATTGAAACAAGCTATTCTTCTTACAAGGAAAAAAATATGTATGGTAGGTGCAATTTTAGTATATTCAACAAGTAGCAGTGCAAGAAAACTCTGAGTATCAGTGAGAATGAGGGTGGTGAAAATGTAATGTCCATTCACAGGAGCAGACATACAGAACAATGTGTGTGCAATGTGGATACTCGATTCTGATTGGCTGTAGGGTGTCCATTAATTCCTGATGATGTAACAGTTCTTTTTCAGTGTGCATAATACACACACACACACACACACACACACACACACACACACACACACACACACAGTTGGGCATGTTTGTGTGGGTCCATAACATCCAGTAACTCATCCCGGTCTGATTGGCCTTAGTGAAGGGGCATTGTGGTCAGCAGAATAGAAAGTGCTTACTCGATACTTTGTTGAGGTTTCTTTTTTGTTTGTTGCAGGAATGAGTGACAGGAAGGGTTAGCAGAGAACCCCATGGGTCACAGACCCAGAAACAGTGAAATGATATTGCCTGTGCAGTGTGTGTTTGTGTGGGTTCAGTAGAAAAGAGAGACACAAAGAGAAAAAGTGACAAGTAAACAGAAAGATAAAGATTAGAAGTCATACATAAATGTACTGTATTTTTTATTGCATTCAAGGTTTCTTGAATCAAAGTTATGCACCTTAATGAGTTGTGTGTCATTACCATAATTATCAATTATTGCCCACCACCCTGTAACCTGCAGTGTGTGTAAAATGAAAACAATCCTGACCTCAGTGAAGTGCTGTTTATTAAGGACATATGGTGGCAGGTGTGCAGGGAAAATGTCCTTTGTATTGTGTTGGATAAACAGTGTAGGTGTAAGTGCTGATAATTGTTGTGGCAGTTAATCTGTAATAACAGAAAAACACTAAGTCATGGAACTAATGGAGAATAAATAGCGGATATTGAAAGAATTCATCATTTGTGTGTAGATCTGACCTCTGAGAATTGTTAAGATGTTCATAATCCTGTGCTCATGATTTGATTAAAATTGACTTCTTTACTTCTTTTTAACACTTCAGTCTTCAACAGGTGGAACACCACAAGAAACAGAAATGGAGACAGCTCGATGAGTGTACATGTAAAAATGAAAGCGATGCATGAAGACAAACCAACAGAAACGCAAGGACAATTAACAGATTGTATATCCGAGGTGTTTACGTCAGACACATGCCACTTGTTTGGTCCTGCTCATCATGTCTCTCATTGCTCCTGCATATTTTAGCTTAGCTGAAGTACGCCTCGTCTCATTTAGAGTCATGTAATTGCCCCAAAAGTTAAAATATTCATCAGGCTCATAAAAACATCACCATTTTACTGCAGGGAGAGGATGAGCTATGCAAAAGCCTTCTGCTTCCCCCCCTGAAACTGTACATCTTTAATAGGGGATAACACTCTCTGTGAAACTTAGTGGCTTTTCATGTTTTTGGGAAAATTGTCACGTCATGTTCCTAAATTCTCCAAGCAGCCCAAGTGGCATTTGTGAATTACAAGAGAAGCAGAGTGGAATTGGTAGACATGGCCACAGGAAATGTTTCAAGGAAGGGGTTAGTCTTTGAGAAAATAGTCGCTATGAATGTAATTAAATTTGAACCCGAAGCACACATTCTTTGCAATGAAAATGTTGGGATATTCATGGAGTATATTGGCTGACTGATTGGTACTTAGGGTCACTGCTGTTCAAATGCCAACTGGTACTGACACTGTTGATTTTTCATTCTTGCAAAAGCACCTTTAGCAGCAACTTGGGGTGGGAAAATCAATCAGTCCACCAACCAAGACACAAAAATAAAGTAAGTGTTATGTTTTCTAATTGGTTCCTAATTCATGGCAGAGGCCTAACTTTAGTCGATGTGCAATGGCTGATCCAAATGCCTCTAGATGCATTTTAAGCAACCAAAAGACAGACAAGATGTTATGACAGTAAACTGTGATGTGAGGGTTCAAATTCAATCTGTGTAACTGTAACTGCATCTACATGGAAGAGTCAGCAGTCTATTTTATGATGTCTCTTGAACACTCTGCAGGGAATTCCAGAGATGCCAAAATTCATATTCAGAGTACAAATAATCACCCTTATAAGCAG
>JAPZEA010000002.1:2883943-2896838 GCA_029783685.1 Heniochus monoceros | reverse complement strand
ATGTATGTATATGACCATGTGTATTGATTTTGATATAAAATTCCAAGAGGGTATACCATGATATAGGATTTCTTCAATATTGCCCACCCCGAGCAGCACCACATGACCATGAGGTTAATGCTACGAAAGAAAAGCAGGCAATTCTAGGAGGAAAGGAAGAGAAACCTTTCATGAAGCTGCCTATTATGGAGAAACATGGTCACGAGGGAGAACAAAGAATGGCCCAAAGTTGTAGAATAAATGTGTCTGAATATTACAACATACAGTTTTACAAGTAGATCATTATCTGTCATTTGGAGATGCTTTGGTTTTCATGCCAGGTGACAACAAACTAGTACTGATTATGTGCAACGGTTGGAGATGAACCCTGGAGATATAAAGCATTATCTGTTAGTGAAATAAGAGGACTGCAGTAATAATAAGGCAATAAAAGAGAAACCAAAGCTTTGTTTTATTGCTGCTACTACGTCTTGGAGATATGAATTAGACATACTAGCCTTTTATTTGCATGGCAGACGCTACTGGTGATGTATTTTTATTTTCTGATAGGACTGAAATGCATCAAGACAAGGTCGAAACCTCGACTTTATGGACATTTTAATTGCTGAATTTAATGCTGAATTTATATATGTTTACATACACGCAGTTTATTTTCTCCGCGGTGTGTTTTCTTCCCTCTTTCTATGAAAGCTGTTGCATTCAGCAGGTGTTTCACTCCTCACTAGTGAAAAACAGACAGCTGACAGATTCATTAGAATACAAGCCTCTAATTAGAAAAGCCAGCTACTCTTGTCACTCACTGAAGACACCGTTATTAGTGCCACACATAAGAAAAACAGGGGCCTTATCTGCCATTCACAGAGGACTCTGCAGATAAATAATATATCCAGTAGCCATTACAGATACAGGTATTCTTCTGGTCCGTTTTTTTGCTGTCAATCACAGGTGCTCATCATTACAGGCAACAAATCTGCTCTCTGCAGCTCTGGAAAGTTCTCCACACAGACAGCAGAATACATATCTAATGTAGTATGAGTTTGGGTAGGAGTATGAACATCTGAATAATATAACGCGCTGAATGAAAAGCCGTCACTGTCATCCCTGCTGCTCTGCCTCGGGGCTGCATTATACGCTGCCTGAACGCTAAAGAGACACAGCGGTAAGCGGTACTGACAGACACACTCAGCACAGGTCACAGCTTGTTTTATTTTGAATTCAAACCAAGAGAAGAGGGACAAGGATGCACACTGATAAATTACATCAAGTATCGCTACATATCAACTAACAACATCACAATATCTCATAAAAGCGCTCTTGACAACAGATCCAACGTTACAAAATGAAAAGTAACAGTAGAGGAACAAAACTTGGCTGCAGTTGAAGCCCATCGATAACAAAAACACAGCGGAAAATAAAGAGTTTTGGCAAGAGACGGTGATATGCTCGGTATTTCCTTTCCCATCTGCAACATCGTGTTTAATGGAGCTACAAGACTGGCCGCTGAAGCAATATGCAACTAACTTGCATGAAGAAATTGAAAGTCTGTAATAAAAATAAATAAATAAAAATAGGAGAAATCTCTGAATAAAAGCTACTACAATGCATACACACACAAAAAACTAGCCTGAACGCACAGTTGTATGTACAGCTTGGGTCACTGGGGGGTATTTCAGGATTTAAAATGTAGAGCACAGCACATTGAAATGTCACTGCATATGAGCTATCAAACAGCCATGATGGAAAAATTCATTCAGTCAACTCAGGACGTGTTGTGGATGTGGACAATGGTGCCAAACCTTCCTCAGACAGTACAGCTGAAAATCTGTGTTTGGAAGTGTGTTACAGCAATACAAGACCATACTGACATTTTCTGGATTGGAATATGAAGTGATCTGTGTGTGTGTGTGTGTGTGTGTGTGTGTGTGTGTGTAGTGTTTGACGGACGTGCCTGAGGTTACACAGTTTGGACAAGAAAAGACAGGAAAGAAAAGGGGCTGTGAATGAATATACAGTATACACACTTCAGAAAAAAAAAAAAAGACTCTCACAAACGGGAAGCTTGAAATTCGGCACCGACTCGTGCCTTTGTACAAAGAGTGGCCTGGTAATCACATACAAATCATCCACACGTTACAGTAAAAAATGTCATGACCGTCAATAAATAATAAATTAGAGGAGGAGAGTAAATGGTAACGAGAGAGCAGACTGTGTGTGTGTTTGTGTGTGTGAGTGTGTATCAGCAGACGATGATAATCCCAAGAGAGCGAGGGTTCGATGGGGGATGCCCCTCGATAAGAGAGTGAGCACATAAATGGGCAGTCAAGGTAAATCAGAATATGACCTAGCATGTGTGGATTTATGTCTGCATGCATGTTTTTACTCTATATTGGCATTATATATGTAGCTGTCGTGTTTATGTCTCTTTTCGTCTAGATTTCTAAATACTCACCTACGTGTTTGTGTGTGTGTGCGTCTATATCTGCCTGTGTCTGTGTTTCTTCATGTCTGCACGTGTCTGCGTGTGTTTACAACACCCTTTAACCGTTCGGCCGACTCAGTGGCCTTCGCCGCTCGGGGGTTTGGCGTCGTGCTGCTGCCCCCCGGCCCCTCCGGGCAGCCAGGGGGAGACGGAGTGCGAGGTGGTCTGCTTGGCCATGCTGTAGTGGCTGATCACTGTGTAGAAGCGGCCCCTCGAGTTGGCATCCTGGGCGGCGTAGTAGGCCTCCAGAGAGGCTGGGATACACCGCTTGTGCTGTGAGCAGAGAGGTTCAGAACATTTAGCAATTAATTCATAACCTTACCGACATAGGACAAAATAAAATTCACTGAACTAAGTTTCTAATGTAACTTTTTTGACTAATAATTTAAATTCTGATTTAATGTAGCTTAAATTACAGGTCTGTGGTTTAAATGAGAGGTGTTTGTACCAGGCATAATCACATATTTATCTTGTTTCTGCATGAATAGAACAAATAAAATAATATAGAAGCTTGTTGTCGAGGTCAGTCAGAGAAAAGGCAAACTCTGAGTAGCAATGTCTACTCTTCTATAGAAAACTGACCTATTGAGCTCTCAGTTATTATGATATTATGTTATATACTTCAAATTGCTCAATAGTCAAATGCATTCAAAAGCGGCATGTCAGTGGTATGTTAATATTAAAATTAGCTTCATAGAAACTTCATAGGGGAGCAATCTGTGTCGTTGCTTGTGTTAAAAAAAAAAAAAAAAAAAAAAACTGCTATTGTTGCAATCAATATAAAAAACATTCTCCAGCAGCAGATAAATAACACATAATAAATTGTTTTTATCATTTATGAAAAATGATGGCACACCAAAAACATCTCACAAGAACTTGAGTAGCTTTGATTGGAAGAAAACTGTGTCAGGGTCAAATTTGCTTCCCCGGAACCTATAACCTGTATTTTTATACATTCCTATATATTCCTTATGCATCCCCTTACATTCATTATACATTTTATTAGAGCAAACAGGGAAGAGATAGGAGAATCCATTTACATTAGTGGAGCTTATAATATGTAGGAACATATAGGGGGGAAGGGGACTCATAATGTAATGAAGGGCATGTGTGTGAGTGTATTTTGAGTCCGTATAGCATTAGAATGTGCTTGGGTGTGAATACATTAACAACCTTGTGTGCAGTTGTGTAGCGCGTGTGCCGTGTTGTGTGTGTGTGCGCGCGTGCACATTTTTCTATCGACAGTTATGCACCTGGTGAACGTGCACGTGACACTTCTAATAATACCTCTGCAGACTGCAGTCGGAGCCCCTGCAGAGGCTGTGGGCCTCAAACTAGATTTATTCCACCTAAAAGACCAGATTTGTCCGGAGACACAGACTTCCGAGGTGACCCCTCACAGACTGCTGTGAAACTTATAAGTGCAGTGCAGTGGAAAGTGCCAGTGAGGAGAGGATGTCCGCATCCACACACTGCAAAACGTCAAAGATTCAACAGTAACGCTGTCCATATCTGACAATCTCAACAGATTGCTGGATAAGGATGGCCGACATTAGCCATATGGATCGTGGGTTAGTGATCATAATGTGGTAATTATTGTCAAATAGACTGAAAGTCCAATTTTCATTTAATAGTCGACACAGCTAATGACATACAACATGAGAGCGGCCTCCGTGGAGTGTCTTCCTTTGACTTGAAGAAAGCATAAAACACTGGTAAAAAATCACTGATATCATTGATTGATGATTGCCGGTCTGATACACCTCATTAGCCTCTTTCTGTAACATGACCTCAGAAATTAGTAAAAGTAGGGCAGGAGTATTGTATTTTTTCCCCTCCCATAGGAGACTGGGCGGCGCACTCACCTTTAATTCTTTATTTAGATCGGAGGGGAAGTAGAGAGGAAGGTAGTGAAGGGCAGAGAGGATGAGGCACCTTGCAAGAGCACTTATAGGGAGAATATACGGTATAACTCTAGTATGAACAGTTGAACGATCAGTTATGTAAAGGAATAGTTGGACATTTTGGGAAATACCACTCTCATATCTGTCAGTTAGCTTAGCACAGCATAAAGACTGGAAACAGGGGGAAACAGTCTCTGCCTACCAGCAGCTCTAAAGCTCTAATTAGCACTACATATTTAGTGTATTTAGATCATATGTGCTGGACTAGTTCTTAGTTCGTAGTGGTTGTAACATGGCAAATTATCTCGTCTTACGCTTTGTTTTTTGTCTGTACTACACAAATGAGATATAACATGCTAATGAGTGAGCTTTAGAGTTGTTGGTAGGTGGATTTTGTCTCAGTTTCCAGTCTTTGCGCTAAGCTAAGCTAAGCTAACTAGCTAGCCTCTGGCTGTAGCTTCACATTGAATCAACAGCTACGAGAGTGTTAACTGTCCTCTCATCCGACGCTCTGCCAGAAAGCAAATAAGTGTATACACCAAATTGTTGCTTTTGCTTTAATTGACAGAAAATAAAAAGGTGACAAATCTTAATTAATTAACCCTTTAAAAATGCAACTAGTGTCTCAAATTTGCTGCTTTTCTCCATTTTAATTTCATTGTAAATTTAATGTTTTTTGGTTTTAGACTGCTGGACAGAACGAGTGATCTGATGATCTAGCCTTGTTCTGGGCATTTTTTACCTATTTTTGCATACTTTATAGAATATAACATAGAAAACATAGTTAATAATGAAAACACACCCTGTGAAGGCAAATCCAATACCCACTTCACATTCCAGCTGCCCTGTTAACCACCTGACAACCTCCGGGCCGCAGATAGGTGTGTTGTAACGCTGCAAAATGAAATACAGGCCAATTATAGATCTCACCTTATAAATGAATCCATCTGGGCAGGCGTGGTCGTAGGTGAAGGCTTTATAAACCACCAGGAACACGATGCAGGCGAGGAAGGCCAGGGCCAGGATGATCAGAATCGTCACCTGGAGGGAGGACAAACGCTGGTCACTGCGTGTGCGTGTGTGTCCGCCACAGCAATAAATGAGGATTGTGAGTATGTGTGTGACAGGGTTAGGGTTACACAGCCAGAAAGATGGAGTGTGTGCTTGTGTGTGTGTGTAGTCATCCCTGCTCAGTGCCTCTTTGTTTCCCAACATGGGATCAGATCTGCAGATGACTGGGCCTGATGTGACTTTGTGTGGAGGCTTTGAACATGAGAACACTTACAACCGCGGGCTAAGTGCGGGGATTGCTAAGCAAGTTTTCATGCGTGGATACATGATGGGGGGAGGGAAATAAGAGGAGGACGGGGGGGCAGAGGTCATGTGAACAAAGAGTTTGTGCTATGTCATGCTGATAGGCAGCACACATACTCTGTAAACTGGCAGTTAGGGTCAAAAGCACAGGATTTGGGGTAGAAAGTGCTTCTCTGTTCAGCCATCTGACAGCAAACACAAACACACACCATCAACATCATCACCACGAGAAAACACCTTTACTGTATGTAAGAAACGATGCTGCTTAGGCTGCTCAGTGTCCATGTTTCCATAGCTTTGGATAATTAAACTGATACATACACATAAAGGGTTTTTTGTTTCCTCTGTGTGCTTTTCCTCCTTGGTAACAAAGAAAGGGGGCTGTTTGCACACTTTTTCCATTATACTGCTGCTCTGACTCCGTTCTAGCAACTGGACAGTGTTTGGACAGCTGCCTGCCTGGCATCACCCTCTGCCAGCAGTGTTCAGCGGCTGCTGGCCCGCTCCAGTACAAGTGTACTCTGACCGCAGCACCCTGGATGGTGGAGGTGGGCCGGGTGGGTGGCTCAGGGGCTGGTGGTGGGCTGATATCTCTTATGTAATATGGTGTGGTCGGGGGACTGACGTCTCTCTCTAAAACTGTGCAGTCATTACTTTTGGTAACTGTATATTTCTTATGTTATGACTTTCATTAATATCTATTTGACTCAGTATGACTTGGCCCACTCTCGTCTAAACTTTTCTGACAGCAACAAACCAAAATCCACACAGACTTCATTTCATGTCATCTTATCTTATCTTGATCCTCTTTTCATGAATCCCTGATTTGGCTCCAGTTCCTTACTCCAAGTCCACCCTTTCCTGAACCTTAAACATAACAAATGCTCCTTCGCCTCATGACCAATTTAACTACCTCGTGTATTCATTGCTCATTAGCTCTGCCCTGACATTAATCCTACTGACCAAGCATGTTAGATATAGACTTTGACACACACAGTCACAAAGCAACACCAGACTGTCTTCCAAACTGCTTCATGCATGTGTAACTGTATTTGTGGATTCAGTCTGTGGCCTGCCCTCATTCTCACTTGTGTAATAACCTTGTGAAGTATGCGTGTGTGTGCATAAGCACAAGAGTATACACACGGTGCACACGGTGAGTTTAAAAAAGCAGCCAGAGACTGTCAGCGAAACCACAGTGGTGATGTGGGCAGAGAGATAAACACATGGAGGAGAGGCTGGCAGCATTCTTCCTGTTTCAGACACAATCGAGACCACTGTACAGTCCAACCACAGACAATGGTGGTCAGACGGGGATACACGGCTGCTACTGAATGCTGCGTAAGGCCTCATATGAGTTGACACGAATATGAGACGCTCTCATGTGAAGGGATTGGACGGTACAGTTAAGTCGTCAGTGATGTATATGAAACCGCTTTATATTTCACGCAACTGGCGACAACTGATGTGCTGCAGAGCTCTGGTGAAGAGGTTAAGGCGTTGACCATGAACTGCAAAGGTCTGCACCTAGCTGGGGACCTTTGTTGCATGACATCCCTGCATTTCTGTCCCCTCTCACTTCCTGTCACCTCTCTACTTGGCTAGCCAATAAACACATAAATGGTGAAAAACCACTTTTCTGTGTCAAATGCAACGTGTTATGTTCACCAAGCGATTAAAGTGACCACTGATTTTTCCAAGTTGCAGGTTTGCAACTTGGAAAACCATGCAAAAACCATGCAACCTGCAAAAAACCATGTCCAAGAAAGTATGTTGTACAAACAAATCTATCTCCAGTATCACAGTACAGTACAGTATCTACATCTCATTGAGGTTCAAAGTTCATGCTTTAACGTGGAGACAGCACTGTACCAAATCTCACTTTTGTCGCACAAACTTTTGAGACAACACGGGTGTGAAATCCTTGAAGTGCTCAGAAAAAAATGGAAATTTGCACAAAATTCCACGACAGCTGGACAAACTCCACCTGCTGATCATGTGATACAGTCAACTGCTCCACAACGGCAGCCAACTCGTCTTGGAATGGGAGTCAACTGTAATTATTTAACCTGCAGTTGTTGAGTGTTGATCAGACCGGCACGTTTGCTGTTATTGCTATCACTCACAATATTCTGTTGAAACCAGAGCTGCCACCATTTTTGAGGCATTTTTTCCGTAGTTTCAAGCATTGATACCTACAACACAAAGTAAGTAGTGGACACACTTTTTAACTTTTTTGAATGGCTGATAGAAAAAGAGGCTGCAGAAATCAAAAGCAGGCTATGACACACGGTGAATATTAGTTTGGAAACATGGTCAAACAAACTAGCTAAAGAAAGATAAAGGACTCAAAGGCAACGCCTCGTCATTAATGAAAGTAAAACAGTAGCCACTGATTAAATGTGCAACTAGCTGTTCAGATACATAAATGACCCACATGTTATAACAAGTATATGTGGTAGCCATGTGTGCTCTTGACTATTGTTTGTTTGGGTGATGTGTTAGCCAGCTCAGCTAGCCACTGGTCCTTATCTTACAAAAAATTATGTTACACAAACTCACAAAACACAAGCTTTTTCTGAGCCAAACTATTTAACTTATTGTGTGGAAGTTATGTTCACCAATTGGTGATCACCAGTTGAACTCTCAACAGGGGATTAATAAAGTTTTATCTTATCTTATCTTAATTGACATGACAGCACAAGTATTAAGCTTGATGTTCTTTCCAATCATTTCAATGTCATTTCAACTAGCTTGTGCTGATGGAAAGAGCAATTGGCCTGACATTTGGAAACACATGAATGTCTGCTTTACCAGATGGAAGAAAGCGTTTTGTAACCCATTGTTAAAATACAGTTACAGCCTAACATTCAAATTAGTTAAAACATAGTTAATTAACATTAACATATGCTATTATGGTCAGAAAGACAGAAAATGAAGTCCTCTGCAGAACAGCTGTTTGCTCAGCAGCCCAGAGTCCAGTGCACTGGTCCTGTATCACGAGGAAACTCATGTATGATCATTTTTAAGAAAAACACACTCTGCAAACTGAGTTAACAACCAAATCTATCGAAACACTCTGCTCAACATTGGAGTCCAGCAAAGGAAACCACAGTGAAGGAGGTTTACAACTTCAAGGAGGATTACGACAGAGGAAGGAGAAAACAACTGGTGGAGTCTGAGTGCATAAGCACTAAAAACAACCTGTGATGCTGAGCCCGGTCCCCAGGATAGTAATTACTGTCACCGCTGCAATGGATAAAAAACATCTTCCTCTGGTAAAACATGTGTTACTCGGTATTCAGTTCGCTAATAAAAAAACTGTTTCTGCTGCCTGAGAGGAAAGAGCTGAAAAACAGAGGAGGAAGAGCTGTTCAAAATAAGAAAAAATATATTAATTACCACTACAGATGCACATAACCACACAGGTTGGACTGGACACATCTTCCATCACTGACAAACTGATGGACAAAGTCACCATCACACGCATGCAGAACATGTGACCATTTGAGCTACAAAGTCTCCACCAGCTGGAACCTGCCTTTCCACAGAAGTCACACACTAAGTTAAAAAAAGCTACCTGCTACCTCAGGAATAAAACCTCCACACACACAAACACTCACTCACGTGCAGACTTGTATCCCTGCAGACAGTCAGTGGAAACAGACAACAGCCCCCTTTCCTCTTCCAGTCCCCGTGTCCCCCCGTGTGTCAGGGCAGACCCCACCTCCCCGACAACATCTGCTACGTACAAGAAAGTCCTTTTTCTAATATTTTTAGCTTTCTGGCACAAAAAGGAACCAGAGGTTTCTGGAGTCAAAGAGATTCTTTCTAACAAGAAATCCCTCCCCTTCCTCCATGCACGTATGCCAGCCGTCACAGAACAGTAGCTGGATTGAATGAGGGAGGGGTTGGACACATATACAAGAGATGCACACACAGGCAGAGATTTATACATACAAATGTAAAAACAAATCCACAGAAACAGAGAGCCATTCCTGCACACACACATCCTTGGAAACTCTCTTGCTCCTTCCCTCTTGATTCTTTCTAAAAATAGTCTTGATATTTAGACAATGATGGGCATTGTGTGGGAGTGGTACATTAGTGACTACAGGAGTGGACACTGTGACCTCAGCTTCAGCTGCAGATGGTAAGCGACGACATACATAGAAAGCACCCTCAGGGGAAAGTCTTCATGGTGATTTTGTCATTAGAAGAACTCGGAGATCGTCACTCACAATGAAACTTAGTCTTCGGATCTTTAGATCATTATTCTCAGGCCAATCTTTGTGTCAGTTCTGGACAACCAAACGTCTGATCATTTGTACTTCATTGTATAATGTTCAAATCTGATTCCCTGTGGCATCATAACCACCACCACGCCAAACTGCATGAAAGCAAACATTTTTACTTTTTTTCTTATTTCATCACTGGCATGGACTGCAACTATTATTTGCTTTCTTTATCAATTAATCTGATGATTCAATTCTCAATCACCTGATTAAAAGAGTCCATGGATGTAGCACTGCTTACACTGTTGGGCTCATGATGGATATGTTTTTAAAAAGCATCAAAATCAATGCAGCAGAACCAGTGCTACCACCTTTCTAATTCAATGCATTCTTCTTCCTTCTCAGAACCTGGTGCCTACATTACCCACAATGCAACTGCACTTGATAAACTCGACCGTACAGTAACTTACTGTACGAAGGCCTTGGCCATCCAAAACCCAGGCCAATCACCTGACCCTTGTGTGGTTGGCGCATCTCAGACTTCACCTGCAACCGTCGCCCACTTACAGTTTGACACTGTCATCGCTGAAGGAAAAATATCTCAAAATTCTGACTGACAAATTCGAACAGCATCTCCTGCATAAACTTGCAATGGTCTTGCATCCCAAACGGAAAAGTCTGAAGCTGCTTACAGACCATGGTGAAGTGATGAGCATCCACACCGAGGCACAACGTCTTGTTAAAGATAAACATTATGCCTATAAGAATATTTATGGCCAATTATTGAAGTGCCTTTGAGTAATTTCAGCAATCACATCTAAGTCTTGACTTCCTCTACAGGCCATCTGATTGCAAAAAATCACAACATACAGTTTAGAGGGCATTTCTTATGCAACTGATGCGTTTGTTAGCATTATTAAGAGTTCAAAAAAGTCATAAATAGGCTTAACTGTATTAAATTAAGCTATTTCATTCATTCATTCATTCATTTTCTGTAACCGCTTATTCCGTAAGGGTTGCGGGGGGGCTGGAGCC
This sequence comes from Heniochus monoceros, assembly GCA_029783685.1. Taxonomy (NCBI): domain Eukaryota; kingdom Metazoa; phylum Chordata; class Actinopteri; order Chaetodontiformes; family Chaetodontidae; genus Heniochus; species Heniochus monoceros. Next base: position 2,885,871 of record JAPZEA010000002.1, on the reverse strand, counting down.
TATCCCAGCTGACATTGGGCGAGAGGCTGAGTACACCCTGGACAAGTCGCCAGTTCATCGCAGGGCTAACACAGAAAAACAAACAATCTTTGATCATCTATCCATGAGTGCACATCTCCGTTTCCAGTACCTCATGTGTAGCTGCTCCCATAGGTGGCGCTATGCCTTCCAGGTCCTGCTGGCGTCTCTGCTGTTTGATCTGATTCAAGGAGGGGCGCGGCTGATTGGCTGCCGCAACAGTCTCCTTCGTCCAGTCATCTACCAGCTTGTGAAGATCATCGGTGAACGTGCCTCTCTTGTTGTTGCTGTTGTTGGTCTGGACCTGAGCGAGCCGCGTGATTGGCTGAGGAGAGGTTAAGTAGCACAGAGGTAGAAGTCAGTGAAACGCATGCAGCCATGCTTTAGTGCAGACCTGACTGCCTGCCTTTTCTCTTTAAAGGGCGGCCTTGCCAGCAGCAGTCAAGGTTACATAACTAGACTGACCAGCTTGCACATGCTGTGAAGTAACGCCCGTTTTAAAACTAGTTAGATAGCCTTTGAGGAAATTCACACCATCTCAAAATGATATTTGGCATCAAAGTTAAGCATGTTATGAGTCACTGTTAAAATGTTGAGCCGTATGAGGACGTCAGCACATGGAGTACCTGAGTCTGAGAACAAAAGCTGATATCTCTGCTTCTACTTGGCAAAAAATGAACACAGAGTAAATCTTTTCTGCGTTGAAAAGTTTGGTGTTAGTTAAAGAATTGCATTGTAAACAGAGGCTGAAGTATTTTAGTGTTTGTCCTGCTCGATACTAAAGTTGGCTGCAGGAAATTCCCGAGATGGATAGCGTTGTAATACGATCTCCTACTCGCTATCTCACTCTCTCCCTTCCTCTCTCCCCCTCAATACATTTGAATGTACTGGTGGTCTGAACTATTCGAACAATCCATACAGCAGCCCATGAACCGAAGCTGCATCTAACTTAAGCTTGAATGGGAGCAAGCAAAGAATGATCTGGAGCTTAAATGATAGAAGACACATATTATTTAACTCGTGTTTTAGAGCTGATGAATGAATATGTGTTGTATGAAGCCTCTGGTTGAACAATCACAGTAAACACAGGCCACACAGGAAGAGCTGGGAACATTTCCATGCACATATTTGTGTGAGGACACATATATAATACAGCAGGTATGTTGTAATGCACCAGCAAGAGGACTCGAGGGGAGTAAATATTGAGAAGCAAAATGCATAATAAAACCTGAACTATAAACTCTGACTGAATGACTCAAACTGCATTGAAAAACATGCTTTTTAAGACAGATGTTAACCATCTGCTTGTGTGTCCGAGCTGCTGCTGCAGAGGCATTCATGTGTCAATCATACAGTGTGTCTGGAGAAAGCCATAAGAGCCGCTTTGTGCCCGGTGAATAACACAACACATGCTCTCTTAGTCAGACCTCCATATGACCTGCTTGCAGTGTAACATCAACATTTGAGGGTTGCTTTATTCCAACATGGCTCAACCAGCAGTGGGGGAAACAGTGACTGTTGAATGGAAAAAGATTTCAGGCAGCAGATCTAAGAATATGATGTAGTAGTGAAGTGTTTTCAAAGTTGAGAAAACAGTACAGTTGGATTTTTTACTGCTGTGAATACGTAACATTGAAACTGATCTTTTAAGCTGTAAGTACACTAGATTGTACACACCTAACATGGGAAAGGGAAGGGACGGGGAAAAAAACGATTTCCCATATGCGGGCCAAGAGGTTTTTTTCTTACTTTCATACAGCTCTGACCCACTTCCATACATGTCTGTACTATAGTAACATTACATAACGTGTACTTTCACAGTGGAGTGAAGAAAGGACCGAGTGAAACGGATTTCACTCCCTCACAGGGGCCTGACACACCCATGACTCAGTTCCAGACTTCTGTGGAAG
>JAPZEA010000002.1:2828895-2842688 GCA_029783685.1 Heniochus monoceros | reverse complement strand
AGTTTATCACTGTTTTCTAAGACGAGGGCATATTGATGAAAGCTTAAATACCGCTGGTGATGCATTCAAGGTGCACCAGTTTTGCGATCCAGTACAAATGTTCTTACCAGGCTAAGTGCAGACTGCAGTTCAATTTCCAGTGCCTGATACCGCCTCCTCGTTTCAGTTACCACACTTGTGGCTTCCTTCATAGCTGTTGAGCTCTCAGTCACTAGGACCTGCACCTCTGTGATCTGCAAACAAGATAGAATACATATAGTACAGAGAAAAGGTACTTAACAAACACAGCTGGTAAACAGAAAATCTGACTTTGCATCATTGAATTACCTGAGATTCGTGCCATGCTTTGAGCTCCTCCCGGTTCTTCAGTGCTATCCTCTCATAGTTAGCTCTCATCTCCTCCATGACCTTGGCCAGGTCCTGTCCTTTAGGAGCATCAACATCCACATGGACGCCAACCTGCGTGATCTGGGCACGCAATTCAGCAACATCCTGTTGAGGGGGAAATAGTCAGGGAGTGATTTCCTGAAGGTTAGTGGGGTTATCCTGTGCAAAGAGGTTGAGGAACAAACAGATTGCCATAATGGTGCGTATTTACAGTCCTAGGTCCCTCACCGCTTCATGGTTTTTCCTCAGGGTGATCAGCTCCTCCTTCAGAGACTCAATGTCGCTCTCCAGGTGCAGGCGAATGACGTTGGTGTCATCCAGAAGCTTCCTCAGTCTGGCCACATCAGCCTCCACCGTCTGACGCATGGACAGCTCATACTCCATCCTAATCAGACATACTGTATATCAGTTATGTTCACAGTGGATGGAGAGTCTGTTTCATGTTGTATACAAAGCTAAACACTCACTTGATTCTGAAGTCGTCTGAAGCCAGGCGTGCATTGTCAAGAGCGATAGCAAGATGTGAGTTGCCCTTGATCATGTCAAAGATCTGGAAGAAATGAAACAGTTTTTGTAACTTTCAGTGTGTGAAATACAGACAATATATACTCTGCGGCACTTAGTGTTTTCCATTCTCCCGCAGCCATTGTTGATGGACATAAAGCTGTTATTTTCACTTTGATAAATTGTGTGGGTGAAAGAACACACCCAGTCATAAAGGAACAAAGCAGGTTATCTTTTTGATAGTGTCTCACATAGCTCGACATGGAGATAAAGATAAGAGTCTGGGGGTGATAAATGTTGTGAAATCAGTATGTTAGAGAGATACATGAACACTTTGATGTGTAGGAGGGACGATAATAAAAAGCCTGGAATGACTTTTGCCCCAACATTTGACATGTGACATTTACGTGGTAAGGAAAAAGTGGACAGACGATTGAGATCTTGATCAATGAAAGGTTCTTTAAAAAAACTCACCCTCACCCAGTTCTATATTAGAAAGATATTTACACAAGCATGATGACGTTGGTGACATTCATGCTACATGCCCATTTTCTTTACCATTCCTTTACCATTTCCTTTTTTGTAAAACAAGGAGACTCACATTTATCACTCTGCAGTCTTCTTTTTGTGCTTGTTTTGTTTTTTTTACTCTCACTTTTTTGTTTTCCATTAAGTGACCAGACTAAACGAGACACATCTAGTATCATAAAGCTTGACCGACTGATCCATGGACTCACCTTGGCCCTCAGCTCCATGATGATGGCGTTGTACTTGCTGTAGTCCCGTCCTTCCAAGGGTCCTCTCTTCTCGATGGTCTCTCTGATCTTGATCTCCAGCTGGCTGTTGGCCTTCTCCAGATTCCTCACTGTCTCCAGGTAGGCAGCCAGGCGGTCGTTCAGGTGCTGCATGGCTACCTTCTCGTTAGCGATGGCCAGGGTTCCAGAGGTTGACCCAGAGGATAAGGCCTGGTAGTCATACCCACCCCCGAAGCTGCTGCCAATCCGTGTGCCGACGGTGGAGGTTGAGATCCTGGTCCCATGGCCGCCTGCTCCTCCGCTGACACTGTAGGCATAGCTCCTCCCCAGTAGAGGTATGTCTGTTGAGTGCATACCAAAAGAAGTCTGCCGTTTAATCAAGGGCTCCATTGCTTAAAGACGTGTGCTGATCAATCAGAGGAAGAAGTGGTGCGTCCTGAGACAGTGGGGTTTGGTAGCTGAGAGTGGAGGACAGAGGAGAGTCCTACGGTCTTATATATCACTCTGAAGGGCAAAACTCCTTCCTGCCACTCCTCTCTTATCTCTATTTCACTTTTACCTTTAGCATTCTTGCATAGACTTTGTCCCCATAACACCCACTGTAACCAGTCGTTCAAAGGCAAAAGGGTATGCTCATATTTTCATACTGATAGTGAGTGGTAAATGAGCTCTAGCTATGGTAACAATGACATCAACAACTGCTCAACGGATCAGGCCGCCCATGTTCTATATTTTTCTCATAGTCAACACATTCCATATAAAAAGACTAAAGCTAACAATGAATTAATCTTCTAAACAGGTACTGTGTGTTTCTAAAGCCTCCTGCCTCGGTGCTATAGAGCTTGAAACACAATGAAACACAATTCAGGAAGAGTAACCGGATTAATAATAAGGCCTACCAGATGCCCAAATTACTGCACCAACGTCTATAGTACTATGAAGAAGGATTTTACAACTCTGGCAATGACTATGATCACCATAGAAGCAGTAGAATGACCCGACTGGGAATGTGCACTTGCATGGAATCGGTGTGATCCCACACTGGCATACCCATTTGCCAAAGCAGTGGTCTCATTGAAATGAATGAGGGGGCTGTGTTCTTTTCACAGGATGCTAATGTTGGTAGTCATAAGGTAGCCTATGAAGTGTACACCTTTACTGTAAGCTGAAGTTACCAGTGTTTTTTAAAAGGATATAATGCTCATCATACGTGAACTCTGAGGCCTAGTGTAGTCACATGGTTAAGTGATCCCATTTACTTATATTTATTTATATTGTTACCAGCAAAGACTTCAGTGTGTCATTGATTCTTCTCGAGATTTATTGCTTTTGGGAGTGAGCGCAGTCATTATTCCTCTGCCACTATCTGCTGTCATTATATGTCCTTCTGCTTGATTTCTTCATTCATCCATTGTATTTCTCCTCTGTCATGTTATGATGATATAATCTGATATATTTGACATAAATGATTCCTGGTTTCAAACAAAACACCATTTTCACACCAAGATAAATTTCATGAATGGACTTTATTGAAATGTCTGAACAGCACAGCACAACAGGCAGACTTAACTGGACAGAGAGAAAACCAATGATGATGAAATATAAAAAAAAAATTAGTTCGCATTTAATCGTACTCTTTTGTTACTTTGTGTGTTCAATGTCTTCAATTAGTTTGCCTCTGAAAAAGCTCACAGTTCTCCAATTCTGAACTTTTGTAAACATCTGCAGGGCAACACACAAACACATAAATAAATCATGATGAAATAAATAAAAGATGATTTAGTTATCCTCTGATCCAGTCGATTTGTCAGCCTGTGGTGAGCTGTATACCCAGGAAGTCGAACTAATTGCAGCGTCAGTTAGTGCTGTGTGAGTAACAAGAAAGGAGAACCCACTGGAAAGAAGGATCGATTTTGGCCAGCTGTATGTTAGTGTTATGATGCAGTGACAGTGAACGTTGGGAGTATCGGGTGGTTGCTTCTGGCGTTCAAAGGTTCTTGGTTTCTGTGCTGGAGGACACCACCTTGCCATCCACCAGGGTCTGTGTGACAGTCATCACTTTGGTCTTCACTGTTTTCTTGTCTTCCAGAGCATCCTGGAGCCTGAATGAACAGATCAAGAACAAATTAATTGTCAGGTAGTTTCCACCGACAGATTTTTAATGGTGAACCTTGCATCTGCTGGTGATGACTCTGTCATCATAGAATTATTAATACACTCACATGAAGTCTTCACCGTCCAGCAGCCATCTGTATGTGGCGATCTCGGCCTCCAGCTTCATCTTCATGTTGAGCAGGGCCTCGTACTCCTGCGTCTGCAGCTGGATGTTGTTACGCAGCTGTGTGAGCTCGGCCTCCAGGCCCAGCAGGATGGTGTTTAGAGACTCGATCTCCATGTTGTAACGCATCTCTGTGTCCCTCAGCGTGCCCTCCAGGGAGGCTTTCTGTGAGCGCGCAGAGCAAGCGAGGGGAAAGAAAAGAACGGGTTAAAATTTTACAGTCAACTCAACTTCCCAATGACAGCTCCATAGCGAGGGGTCACCGGAGTGTAAAGCTTGCGTCAACAAAGTAAATGTGAGAGACTTGAAGTGAGAGTGCTGAGTTAGGCATTGCAGGGAGTTCAGATAAGCGTGTGTTGAGGTAAATGAAGTGTGTGCTGACAGAGTGCTTCTCACCAGGCTCTTCTGTGACTCCAGCTCGATCTCCAGGGTTTGGATCTGTCTGCGCAGGTCATTCACCTCCGTCTGGGCGCCCTTCAGCGCCTCTGTGTTCTGCGTGACCTGGGTCCGCACTTCTGTCATCTGAAATAATGATTAAAAAGAAATGGAAAAATCAAGAAGACTGCACTAAGAGGTTTTTAACAGGGACCTCCGTGTTTGCAGATGACACTTTAATCTTAATCACTCACCTGAGATTCGTGCCATGCTTTGAGCTCTTCTTGGTTCTTCTGTGCCATCTTCTCATACTTGGCCCTTATTTCTGCCATGATCTGAGCCAGGTCCTGTCCTTTTGGAGCGTCGACATCCACGTGGACTCCTGACTTGGCAATCTGGTTACGAAGCTCCATAACTTCCTAAAGAAATCAGAATGGATAGAGGAATTAACAGACATAAACACAAATCTAAACTTTTTTTTTTTTCCTCTGACAGGGAAGTATATAAAAAGTAGCACTTAAAAGCTGCGAATGAAATAATGTTCCTGTGAAATCTTTCAGTCGCTTCAAATGGATATAGCACTGCTTAGATCTTATGGATTCTCCCACTGCAGTCTCTTTTATTGTGCCATGACCCAGCTCTGACTCCTAACCTCTTCCCACCATAGTCGCATTATGGTCAGGTATAAATATACAGGGGGTGCATCTAAACCTGTGCCTGGGGCCCGAAACACTTAATTCCTTCTGTAAACAAACGGTTGCATTTTGGCTTATGCGCTTAAATTATAGTAATTTTAATTCTTTGGTGTTTTCTCTGTTGCCAAATATGTAAGGGAACCATTTTTACGATGAGGCTTCCCACAAAATTCACTGACAGATATTTTAGATTTCTTAACAAACCTCCCTCTTCCCCCCGAAGTTTTCCCAAGCTTGTTTTCAAGAACGCCCTGCAGCATGTCAGGATGTGTGGGCTGCCGTCGTGGCGTAGTGTGTACCATACATATTTAACTTAAACACACATGGTAATGATGTTTAAAGGAATTACTGAGTAGTGAGCAAATATTGATTCATGTCTTCTATAGGAGTACTTTGTTATAATGATGTCAAGTTGTCTTTTAAAGTGGCTTTTGTTTGTAATTCATTAGGCCTTGTTGAAAGCAGCGCTACAAATGTCAACACTGAATGAATACAACCTTTGATTAAACTTTGACTTTAACAAAAGCTTCAAAACCCGAGCCTAAGTTTATGGTAACCAGGGCTAAATGCTGTTCTCTAAATCAGCTGTGTTGTGACGGGATCCTGCATCAACACAGAATTCTCTGCTAATGTTAGAACAGTTTTGGTTATTTCACATAAATTATTTCTGCATTGCTGTTTTTGTCCATGCTTTCTCCAGTGGTTGGAAGTGGGCACGGCTCAGCTGGACAAATGTGACTTCACTGAGCACCAATTAGAGTTTAGAAACATTTGAATCAAAATGTGATGACAGTTTAGTCGGGTTGTTTGCTGGTGTTGTTAGTAAAATCTGATTAAACCACATCCACACAGGCCTGACAAAGATTAGCTAAGTTTTTGAATGTTAACGTCTTAATAAATACCTCAAAACATGTTTTCCCCTGCACTTTAGCTTTGGTTGTACATTGTAAGTTTTCATGGGCTTTAACGTTGTGGTTTCAGAGTCAGAATCAGGTTTATAGCTATTGTGGTACATAACGGTCATGGTCAATGCCACCATGCTCACATTTTCATGGTTCTTCTTAAGGTGGATGAGTTCCTCCTTCAGGGCTTCGATCTCGCTTTCCAGGTTCATGCGGCTCATGTTGGTGTCGTCGATGAGCTTCCTCAGACCGACGATGTCGGCCTCCACAGACTGGCGGATGGCCATCTCAGACTCATATCTAAACAGCACAGGACAGAGCAGTGAGGGGACCTTCAAAGCCTGGTACAGCTGCTTGGATTCACAGACATTAGTCTGACTTTATTAATCTATTATCAGACACTGTACTCAGTAAATAACTGACTGACTAATGTCACTGAATGGATCTATAATCATCCCCATCGTATCTTTCCTTTAAGTTTAAATACGGTCATTATCTGGTCAGCATACAATGTTCAACACGCTATTTGCCAGCTGTGTTTGCTGTGACATTTAATTTATGACACAAGTGAAACATCTCCACCAGCTGTGATGCAAAGGTGATGATTTACGAGTACAAGACAAACAACTGTCCCTTCAGATCATGACAATGTGTATTCATCCTACAACCCATTCAGCAGTTTAACAGGGTGTGCCCGCAGCTGTCAGGCGTAGTGTTTTACAATGTCAGTGGTACTGCGGGCGCAACTTACTTCACTCTGAAGTCGTCGGCTGCCAGGCGAGCGTTGTCGATGCTGAGAGCCAGGCGGGCATTATCAGTGGTGGCATCAAACACCTGGAACAGGTTTGCAAAGGAAAGAGGTTATTTAGATTGCAAATGAGAAAACTTGAGAGAATACTGTGAGAACATTATTCCACATTAGAAACAAATTACACTCAAACCGACCACTGTTTATACTTCATTGAAAAAAAAATCTTAAAGTTACCCTACACTCAAAACTATGTTTGTTCTTCTTGTTCCTACAGTTGAATGTTTGACTGTTGAATGCTTCACTGTACAGGATGATGTATGTGCAGAGTTCAACTACAGAAGGCTGTTTTACATTCATCTGCGGAAAGTGGAAAGTTTCTCTGTGCGCATTTAAAAATCCAGTTTTCAAGAGGCGGGCCTACGAGCACGATTTGTGACATCACAAATAGCTTGGAAGCCAATGCTGATCCAGTATTCTTATTTAAGTGCGATGTGGAAACTTGAAACCTCCGACGCACAAACACTGAGAATGAACTTTTCAGTAAAGTAGATCTACTGTGAAGTAGTTAAACATTTGGAAATGACGTGGTTAATTGTTTTTATTTTTGAAGTACAAGCACAGTGCACTGATGCACATGCATGTAATGGATGTTTATTCCAGTGAGGTAAGTGGTAATAGGCTTAGTGACAGCAGGCAGATGGGTTCAGTGTTTGCTTTAGCCGTCACAGAACGGTAGATAAGGGCTGCAATGGATGGCAAGGGAGACATCCAGGTGGCAAAGTCCATGAGCCAATCAGTGGCTGCCAGGCGGCGATTGTCCTGTGGCTGCTGAGGAACAGGATCTATCCTGTCAGCAGGACAGAGGCGGGTGATTTGCATGAGGAAGGTGGTGATGGTGGTGGTGTTGGTTGTGTGTGTGCGTGCGTGCTTGGTCATGTGAGTGCACATGCATGAATGTGTTTGCATGGGTGGGTGACTGCATGCTGTACTGGATCGGCCTGTTTTCGTGTTGCTGTGAGAGTTTGTGTTTTCTCAGATGGGGGATGGGGTCAAGGGCACCATTTGAGTGATCAAATAAAAAATGAGCTGTTTGGAGGAACTGAGGCCTGTTAGTACAATAAACAAAACTTAGTTTTAGTTTTTATGTAATGTTTGTAGAATGATGATGGATGGAAAACTCCCTCTTCTTCTCTCGTTGCCTTCCATTTTGCCCATTTAATTTGCCATAATTTGAGGGCGGGTTAGCTGACCTTGATGCTGCTATCTGTGCTGCTCCCATGAGCAAAAAGATTAGAAAAAGGCATGCTCTCTGTGGGCATGCATACTTCCCACAATGAGAACATGCAAAAATAACACTGTTGTTCAATGTTGAACTGCTACAGCAGACACACAGTATTTGATTGTTTCTCCAGGTGAGTTCCATTTGGAAACTGCGCTTGACTTCATTTTCTGAAGAGGAAAAAGTAGCTTTGAATGAAGAGTAAGAGCAGGAGGAGGGTGACACAGTCCAGTTCTCTTTCAGTCAATATATCACTGTGTTTTTTCTCTTTCCTTTCACTCAATGGGGCAAAACCCGAAATCAATGATTTACAAATTTTCCTTGTTGTGTAATGTCTTCATTTGCTTTCAGTTCAAAAATCTTTTTGCACTAGTTAACTGTGCCAGGCGTGTTTGTATCATATCAGGTAAGAGTGAAATGAATTGTGTTATAAGATGAATTACTTATAAAATGCAGTATATAAAGAAGTAATATAGCCACAGCTTGAATGATGAGAGAGAAGTGAGTTGAGTTTCTCTTATTTTTACTCCGCCCCTACCTGATAAGCTTCTATTTTAAGTAGACACAGTAGTAATGACTGTACTGTATGTTCAGTCCCATTGTCCATCTAACAGCACACTGTTGTGTTATCTTCACAAAGAGGAAAATCGCAGTTAAAGTCATGATGTATGGGCCTGCAGGTTGACCCATTACAGCCTGTAAAGTCCCTGGACTCTCTTGTTTTTTTTATTTTTGTTTAATTGTCTGTTTCCTGTCTCTCTGACCCCTGATGTTCCAACATTCCTCCACCATACTGTTTCCGGTCCAGCCCTCGGCCCCAGGCCCTTGGAGTCGAGGTGGGCACTGTGCCGAGGGCCAGCAGGACCCCGTTCAACCCCGGCTGTAAGGAACCTACGGTCGAGTACTGATGGGGTTACCTTCAGGTTAGGGGGTACAGAATAAATTGCTTTGAATACATTTACAGTGTAAATAGCTTCAAGATGTGATGTGACTTTGTTTATTTTCCCCATTTCTAGTTCCATCACACTTACATCACTTCTTCTCAAAACATTTGTCATCTCATAACTCAGCCTCAGAGTTTCATCCTTCAATTCACCCATCCACATTTCCTCCCTTCCTCACTCCCTCCCTCCCTCCAACTTCCCCCTCATGTGCATTTGCTCAAGACTTAATAAATCAACACATGCACATTCCCCTGCCCGCCCCCTCCTCACCTTCTTCCTCAGGTCGTCCAGGATGGCCTGGTACTTGCTGTAGTCTCTGAAGTCCGGTCCGCTCTTCTCCAGGGCCTCCTTGATCTTAATCTCCAGCTTGTTGTTGGCCTGCTCCAGGTTCCTCACTGTCTCCAGATAGTTGGCCAGACGGTCGTTCAGGTTCTGCATGGCAAACTTCTCATTGCCCATGATGTCGGCGCCCTTCCCGCTGGCGCTCACCTGGATGTTGCTGGAGAAGCCCCCTGCTCCAGAGCCCATTCCCATGCCGGCTCCCAGACCACTGTGGACGCCGGAGGAGAAACTGATGCGGGCCCCACCGGCCCCGCCGTGGATAGTGGGGGCCCTGTAGACAGGAGTAGAGGTACGGGCGATTGATATAGCAGGAGGCCTGCTACTAGTGGAGGTGCGCACAGAGTATGCAGTTTGCATGGAGGTTTTCATTGTTGCTGTAGAGTGTGAGACTCTGTGAGAGAGACTGTGATTTTGAGAGAGGCTACTGGCAGGTGAGGCAGTTGGTAGCAGAGGGTGAGGATGGAAATGGAGGCAGAGATAATATAAATGCAGTCATTGGGGGAGCATGTTTCTGAGCCTCTTGGCAGATTAGTCCTGCTGGCTCGCATCGCCTTTCCTAATGTAAGTGTGGCAGATTTTACAAAAAGCGTGACTTTGACCGACGTACAGGTGAGCCTCCTCCCATTTGGTGAGATACTTGCACAGACTTTTAGCCTTTTTGGCAGCTACTCCATCCCTCTCATGTTCATCTTTCTTCTTCTTTTTTTAATTTGCGGGTGCCCTTTGATTGAATCACTCGCTGTCAATAGATGTAACAGCTAATATTCTACAGACTGCCACCTGCTGTACTGGAGGGGAATGCAGCAAGCACATCAACTAGGTGGTTGTGCCTCCTGTCAACATTTTTTTTTTTTTTGTAGAAATGTAAAAAAAAACCGGGAGGATTATAGGAAAATATTTTAATGGGAGAAAATGTAGGAGAATCCTGGGAAAACAGGTTGACACACATGTTTTTAGCATGTGAGAGTGAGTGGTTTTTCAAACTTTTTAAGTCTGGCTTTTTTGGAATCCCAAAACTTTGAAGGCAAGTTTGATCAATGAGCAATGCCTGTTTTTGTGTATCCTTCTTTAAACTCTCTCCATATTATTTAAACGTTGTTTTTGTTTCTGAATCTGGCTAACCTGAATCTAGATGTTCCTCACAGCATTAGAGCTTGAACTCTTGTTTCTTCATCATTCTCAAATTAGTCTGAGTTCACAGACCTTTTTCAAGGCAGACTTTGTGACTTGCGTTAGCAGGAAAACCACAGTTGAAACTAAGAGCATTAATGATGTTCTGGTCCAGCAGTGATTGCAGTGCAGCAGTATGAGCTGCACCTGTGTTTGGCATGTGAAAATGTTTTCTGGCCATGTGTGTCCCCTCTATAATGAGTCTTCCATCAGGGCAGCCTGCCCACCAGCTCAGGAGCTGTTTAATGGTTTCACGGTCTGAATAACGTGTTGTTGTTTTTTTTAGCGGTTCACCAATTAGCGAGGATAATTTTGATAATTAAGTCATTACTTTGCAAGTAAAGTAAAATCTTTTGTGGTTTTAACTGTTTTTTGGACAAGACAAGCAATCATTAGCTCCAGCTCTAAAAGGCTAAACACTGCGTTCACCTACGATTAAAGTCAAATAGAACATATGGCACACATCCATGCATGACCACCAATTGGTCCTCCCAACTCCAGACTGTTCATTTTTAGATTTTTTTTTTAAGTACACCTGCGTTTTCTGACCAATTAAACAAGAACACACCATTTTTCCCTCTACTTTGACAACCGAGCTGGTGGCTTTAAAAGCCTGTGGTTTGTGTGATAATGGCAAAATAGTGACTGTAACCATTAGAGGCCAGACATGGTTGGGTCACCTTCACAGGCTAAGAGCCCGGCTGTTGTTGTCCTCCATCAGCTGAAGAATCCCCCTTGCTGCTCTGGCACTGCTACCCATTATTTCTGGCTATGTGGATGACCTGTGGCTGCTGTGTCATTTTCACAGCACAGGGCTAATTGCACCAAATGGTGGCAGATTTTGAGGGAATAGATGAGATAGGCATTCCATGCTGACCGCCCAGTGCTAACCATTAGCTGTAATTTAGTTCATAGCTGCAAAGATTCTCCAGTAGTTGATGTATTAGCACACACACAGTAAGCCTGTGGTGATGGTGTCTGTGGGCTTCTTCACCAGTTTCCTCCTGGCAACAAAGAAAGTTTGCTAATATCTTCAGGTTAATGGCTTGATGGCTGAAGTTTTCTATTGTCTCCTATTGTTTTTTCTAACCCATTTCGCTCTCTCCTCGCTGCAGCTGGCTGTACCTTTGACGAGGACTCAGACCCTGGCTTGTGTGAATACCGACAGGGCCAAGAAGACGATTTTGACTGGCAGCTGATCAGGACCTACAATTGGCCACACCCGACCCCGGATCTTCTACGAGGTAGACACACACAGTTCAGGCTTCTGATGAGCCACGACGCACCACCTTATTTTTCTTGCATTAGAAAGTCCAGCTCCAGACTTAGCACGCTGGAAAACATCACACAGGAATTCACTGGAATCATCTTTTGTCATTAACTAAACATAAATATTTAGGTTTTATTAATTCAAGTTAATTGTCTTGACCTCAGATTGATGTGCAGTTGACTGTGGTGCTTAATGCACACCTGCTGCAGTGTAGCAGTTCACTCCAGACCGGTTGTGGACTGTGCTCACGCTGGACAGCTCTCATGCATGAAAAGCAACAGGTGGAAATGAACATCTGCTCTAAATTGTCTATTTCAGGCCCTTTGAATAAGTATCATCAACACAGTTTTAAAGGGAGCACTGGGCAGATGAAAGCAGCATGATGTGAGTGTTTTTGTGGCTCGGGGAAAGCAACACAGCACATGTACGCAGAGTGGATCCATCATCACATGTTATCAATGAATGTGCTGCTGACTACTTAAGACCAGGTATGGCATGTTTGTTTGTATAGCAACTTTCAACAACAAAACAACTCAAAGTGCTTTACATAAGACGTAAAAGGCATTAAGATGAGATATGAAAGAAACACAGGAAAATATATAAAGACATTTAAATAAGATATGAGATGAAAGATAAAAACAAGCTGAAATAAAATAAAGCAGATATAACCAGAGAGTAAAAAATTCAGTGCAGCCACAGTATGAATGGCTAGTCCCAAATGTATTTAATAAAAGGCATTGGCAAACAGAAAGGTCTCCAGCCTTGATTTAAAAAGAACCGAGAGCTGGAGCAGACCGAAGTCTTCTTGCCGTGTGTTCCAAAAACCGGATGCTCCTTCTCCATGTTGAGTTCTGACCCTGGAGACAGTAAGCAGACCCGTCCCAGAGCAGGTGAGAGGTCTGCACGGTTCACAGCGCGGCGGCACATCAGAAATGCATCGTGGCCTGAAACCATTCAGTGCTTTAGAAACCAAGAGAAGTACTTTAAAATGAATGAAGCGAGGCCGGTCACTGCGGTTCCTGTTAATAGCGGCAAACCACCATGTTCATTAAAAATGCTTCTCTTACTGCGCAGCCACCACAGTCCTCATCACAGAAGAGAGGAGTTCATAAAAATGTTCATGGACTGAAAAACGTATTGTCACCTTCTATTGATGATTTTCGGTAAAAATCTTTTTATTTACAGTCAACATTTTCCAAAAAATGAGCCTAGAATTGAATATCAGTAGAAAATAGATCAGTAAAGCTCGACCTGTAAAGGTGCAAATACTAAATAATAATAAATAGTCCTTCAGTTCTTCCCACACCTACTTCTGTCAATTTGTCTGTGTTCTAACAAGTTAAGCACCATGAATGTCTGAAAGCTGTGCGCTGTTATCCCTACTGGAATGATTTTGCATCTCACTCCTTTGTGTAACAGCAGCCTTGGTCCCGGCCTTCGAGCGTGGCAGCTGTTGACTCTCTTGTCTTTAAACATATTCAGCAGACGTGTCGTACGAACTTGCCATTTTATGCCACACATGCATTGTGAGTCATGATTTGAGGAATATGTGCTAATGGCATTGGAAGTGTCACCAAGGGAACAGGTGCAGGTAGTGTAGCAACTGAGATGCCCACTTTCAAGAGAAAGTTTACTTGCATTTAATAAGCCAGTCTGATGGCCAGACAGTCGTCAACCCACAGTCTTAGTTTTGCAGTCGGGTCCCTGCAGCAGGTACTTAGGAATATATATTTTGTAAAAACAAACATGAACCAGAGAGGCTCCAAGTGCCTGAAGATATTTACTGTATAGACCAGAAGTAGAGTTATAAACAACGCTGTTTTTGTACAAAAACACATTACAGAATAAACCCACCCGTCTGCTGTAAAGTGGGCTTGCCGCAGCTTTTATGTGCTGTGCCGTTTTTCAGATGCTTCATTATGGGAGCTCTGTGAACGTTCCGAATAAAATAATGACACATTTAATGAAACGAATTTACTGCAAACTGGCTGGGACTGTTTGTGCAGAATTCTGTCAATTACCAGAGGGGAACTGCAAGACCAAACATCAAGTATGAATTAGTTTAAGAGCGATCCAGGCAGGGTAATTGTATGGCTTCGAACTGGAAGAGACGGAGCTACAGTATTTTATCATCAATGCCA
>JAPZEA010000002.1:2700920-2711138 GCA_029783685.1 Heniochus monoceros | reverse complement strand
TGCTGAAGCCGACCTGTCCATGACTCGGCCCCTCTTCAGCACAAGTGATCTTGACTTCACCAGCTTGAAGCCCATCAGTGTCTCATTCTAATATACATTTCCGCAGCACTGATTCCATCTGCTCCTCTTTTCGCTTTTCTACACTACTTATTTCCACTTTTACTTTCCTTGTTTTGACACTGTTAATCTACCTTCACTGAATCTCAATATTTCCTGCACTTTGTAAGAAAGTGCAAAATATAATCATGTATTTGTGCGTTGTGTTATGTGTTGTGGAAATATTTATTTTCCTCAATTTATGAGGTGACTCATTGCATTGCAGGTCACTCAGGCTACCTCAGTGTTTTCAGTAGGCATCAGCCTTTATTTGTTGTGCTGAGCCTCAAACTGACCTGAAAACAGTTCAGTATGTGTTTACTAGTAGGAATGAATATGACTCTGTGCTCCCTCTGACAGCAAGTGAAGGTGACTGAGAGGTACATCAGACGACTGGAGTTTCACCTCAGCAAGGTAAGACCACAGTGATTCTTGCCCAATGCCTTTCCACGTCAGTGAATGTTATAGAAGATAAAACCTGTAAGAAACATTTTGGAAATGTCACAGAAATGTGTTAAGGATTAAACTCTACTAAGCTGGTTGCTTACATTTAGATGCAGTTTCTTTCTTCACATTACCTTTTAAAGCCCCCCGACATTTCATTTTGTGGTGGGATTTTTAGATCTGTGTTTGGGTTGCTTTTTGTACAGATGGTGGACAAAGCAAAAAAGTTATGGTACATTAGTCTTGAAGTGAAGACCAGATTGCCCTCTCTTTCTATATATTGGATGTATAAACAGAAACACGACTCCAGGTGAATGCTAATGGTACTCTGTGTCTGCTGAATGTATAAATAGGCAACTGTTGGCAAACATGTTCTCCATAACAACTTAATGGAGTGCTAATATGTAATGAAAAGTAGGGTCAATTATTCTAATAGTGTACTAATTTTAAATATGCTGTTTAAAAAGTTTGATGTCAACGTACTGTCTAACTCTTTTCCCCTCTTCTCCCAGATTGAGGAGCTATACGAAGCTTACTGCCTGCAAAGGCGACTCAGGGATGGAGCCAACAAGATGGTGAAGGCTTACACTGCCTCTCCAGGCAGTAAGGAGGCCAGGGAGAGTTTAGCAGAAGCCAATAAAGGATACAAAGAATACACAGAGGTAAGATGAAGTGAACAGTGGGATCCGGGATAGAGCGTAAATGTACAGTGAGAGAATAGGGCCAGGAGCAAGTAGTAGGGGAAAACATTAAAGAATAATAGGATAGAACATAACTAATAGGCATCATTCATAATCGACAGCTCTATAGTTCAGACCTGTTCAGCAGAAATTAGTAAATGAAAGTCTTCTTGTCTGATCATCTCTATAAAAAATTGGGTTACAGATAATTTTCTGCTGCTAAATGCTGACAAAAGCAGAAGTTCTTATTGCTGTTCCAGCTGGCTTTGTTCCAAAGGTGATAGAAAATCTTTGCTCTTCTCCTCGTCTGTTAAATCCACCGTCTAGGCCTTTCTATGGGCCAGACTTTCAGTTTGGACCAGCATGTAAATCGTTTGGTTCACTTCTGTCTCTACCTGAGGAACACTGCTAAACTCACTGTGTCCCTAGCCTAAATGGAGATGGTTATTCACATCTGTTGTCTTTCCCTTTTCTCCTGTCTTACCAAGACATTCCTGAACTGCTAACAAGTGGCCCAAAATGCTGCTGCCAAACTTTTGACCAAGTCCTCCTAGAGGTCTGATGTAACACCAGTTTTGATTTCTTTACTATGGCTTCCCATCAAATTCAGAATCCAGTAGAAGATTCTTGTGATCACTTTTAGAGCCTTACATGGTCCAGCACTGTTTTACTTGAAAGAGCCACAACAGCCCGACATCACCTGTAGGAATGGGAGATCTCCTCGTCAGGGTTGTTGGTTGTTCTTCACTTTGGGCTCCAAATAAAAGGAGACTGTGTTTTTAAGGTTGTAGCTCCTAAACTCAAACAATCTCCCAATGGACTGAAGATCTGTGGACACTTTTTAAAAAGCAGCTTATGACCTGTTTGTTTTGCTTTAGTTTTAGTGTCTTCTTTAATCTTATTCTTTTATATTTCTAGTTGCATGCCATGTCTTTTACTCTGTTATTTGCTCATTTGTCTCTTATTATAAAGCACTTTGTAACACCTGTTGTTGACACTATATAAACAAACTCACTTTCTAATCACTTACTGCTCCCTGTAGAACATGTGTGTGTTGGAGAACGAGTTGGAGAACCAGCTGGGGGAGTTCCACATTAAGATGAAAGGTAGGAATGAAACATGACAACTTTCCCCATATGTCTTCACTCTTCTCCTTCCCTCATCCTCCATTTTTCCCCTCTCTGTTTTTCACTCTCTTGTTCTCTTGAATTTGTTTTTGCCTTTTCTTAGCCCTGTAACAACAAAAATCACATCACATACTCTGAAAAAGGCAAGAAAGGGGACACACTCCAAAACTCATTGTGACTGGAAGGCTTGTGTGATTCAAAGAATTTTTTAATAAAACATTTTTATGAGTTCTTGCCATGCCCTTAATTCAGTCTTCCTCACATTTGGCATGCAGCATCTTTGGACTGACATGAAAGTATCAGAGGATTACTGCTACTGGCCAGTTAGTTTTGGTATGCTGCTGGGTAAAACCGACAATAACCTGTGAAAACACACAATTCCAATAATTATTAAACTTGGGTCGGTGTATCAGCGGGTTGTTTTGTTTGCTCTGACGGAACACTAAAAATGTGGCACTTCATGAAGGCTGCAGCTGAAAAAAACCCCAAATTGTTAGTGTTTGTTTGGTACACTTGAAATGGATGCTGTCTTGAACAGTTATTCTGTGATGACCGAACAAACATGGCTGCCACTGGGCGATCAAATTCAAATGCTTCTGAAGACCATATTATTTGACCAGTTTACTTAAAACTTAAGACTGCTCAGACCCCACTTATTGTAGCAAGAAGCCATAGTTATGGTCCAAGCCCAAGTGTTTTGCTTGGATTTTTATTGTTAAATCGTTGAATGCACAAATGTAAAATTTGCAAGAAGAGGAAGACTTGCCAAGTACAAAAATAATAATAATTTATATATCACTAATAGATTCTCCAAATGACACCAAATTTTACAACACCCATCCGTGATGTGTTCACCATCCTTGCAAAGATACCTTGTGAGGTTAATTTGTGTCAATAATTGCATAACCAGGATATCATTTTCTCCAATGTCCATCAACCATAAATCTGCATAGAAATCATAGAAAAAAGTCACTTCAGAGCTTGTCTGAGAATCATCACATTCTTAAGTTTTCTTTATTAGTAAAATAATCAAATGATAAAGGTTTGTACACCAGTGGTCTCATTGCAAACAGTTACTACTGACAGCTAATTTGGCATGCTGTTAATACTGCCAAAATGTAAACAAATATAGCCCAAAATGGGGTTCAAAAGAAACCACCACTAACTACCTGTAGCTAACATTACATCAGCCCATGTGATGTGCTGTTATGGGGTCTTGCTTTTATATTGTTCAAAATAATGAAAAAATTTTTTGGATTCCATTTTCACACAAAACTCAACTTATTGAAAAACAGGAGGTCATTTGGCTGTAACTATTTCTGTGGCGGGGGGTGGAAATTATCCACGTATGGCTTAAAATCACTGACCAAGGCAGGTAATGTCACCTCACCTTCACTAGAGATATAAATCCATTCCCAATGTAGCTTATGAGAAGCTGATCTGTGTCTGTTTGTTTTTCAGGTCTGGCTGGATTTGCTAGATTGTGTGCTGGTGACCAGTATGAGGTTAGTCCAGAAGTCGCCTCATCTTAATTACATTTTTTACTGCTGTGTTTATGCATCTCATTTACAACACTGATTCCCAAAAAGTTGGAATGCTGTGTGAAATAATAATAATAAAATAAAAACAGTAATAACAATAATAATAATAATAAAAACAGAATGCAATGATTTGCAAGTCTGGGTTGACCTATTTTCAATTGAAGACAGTACAAAGACTAGATAATTAATATTTAAACTGATTAACTCTTTTGTTTTTTGTGAATATACACGCATGGGGACAGGAGCAACAAAAGACTGGGAAAGTTGTAGAATGCTCCAAAAACACCTGTTTGGAACATTCCACAGGCAAACAGGTTGATTGGTAACAGGTGATAGTATCATGATTGGGTATGAAAGGAGCATCCTCGATCCTCTGTCCTTACTTTTTTTGGACTGTGTTGCAGGCATCAAATTCAGAATGAGTGTGTATGTGCAAAAAACAACAAAGTTTTTCAGTTTGAACATGACATATATTGTCTTTATAGTGTATTCAGTTGCATTGTGTTTTTATTTATGTTTAACAGGGTGTCCCAACCTTTGGAATCGTGCTTGTAGGATGCTGTCAAACCCACTTGCTTTTTTGTTCTTGCTCAGTAATAGAAAGGGCCAAAGGGTTCTGGGAGTAATTTATGGCCAGTTCTTATTTAAATTTTCAATTAGATGTGTTTGCTCAGAATCTGAAATGATGGGAATGTTTTCATATAGTTTTTTGAAGTGATTCATCAAAATGTCTCCGAGTGATCGGTGTTGAGATTTTTCCAGTTTTCCTAGAATCTATTTTTATTGAGGACGCCTCGACTATTATCAGTTGTTTTTGTGTGTAATGACCCTTTTTAATCATAAGTGTACGTATGTATGTGTAATCCTAGGTGTATGAGAATGTTTCTTTCTTTCTCTCTGTAACCTGCCACCTAAACTACTGTTTGTTTGGAAACAAGTATGGAAGCACTTCCCACAAAAGCTTGATTTGGTTCAGTCAGAAAGCTGCAAGGACTACTCTATATTTTAGAAAGGTCTTTGATGCTTTTAGGTTGCAGAGAGTTCTCTTTACAAGTAGATGTTATTTTGTATTAAAGTTTGCTAATAAAGTAATGTTATTATTACTTTATTAGCAAATATACACTATACAAAGGCAACCAGACTGACAGTTAAAAAGGCAGAAAGCGACAAAGACATCTGTGAACAGTTAAATAAGAACATGAGTAATCAACGGTCACTGGTAAAAGAAGCTGGAAGTCTAGCATAAAAAACAGGTTCCTTTTTCAGGGTCAAGTGCACAGTAATGTCTGTAATAATGCTTTCGCAAAGTTAGTCATAAAACTTTGAAATAGAAATAGAAGGTTAGCGTAGGATTAGCACTATTATTAGCACTAACTGAATCACAGAATATCACTTGAACACACTGTGGACTGTCACAGTTAACACAGGAGCCAAGTTGCACTGCTGTGGTTCAGTAGTGATTTTGGGTCACTTATTCTTTTCTGGATGGGACAACAAATTAAAAATGGAGGGGTATTTTGGGGATAAAATGGTTACAATAGTGTTCTCCCCTGTCATGGAAAACTGTGGGGATATCGACAAAATGGAAGTTTTAGTTGTTGAATTGTTCTTTATGTGGAGCCAAAACTATTTTAAATTTAAATTATACGTTTGGTGTTATATACTGTTTTTATATAAGTTTTTATATAAGAGAAAAACATCAATATAAGAGGTGATTCCAAACTTTTTAATGATAGTGTATGAGCATTAATATTGAAGGCTCTATGAAGAATAGAAAGGAATAAATGAAAACTTAAAAAAAATCGTATAAAGAAAGAAGACAAAAACAATTTAGATGACTGTTCAGCACAAAGTACACACACAAACACACACAGCTCTCCTGGCATGCAGAACTGAAATCAGCATCCTTGAGAATGGTTCTACAGGACTTGCAGTGTTTTCAACTTATGTATTTTTGTCATTAAGTTTGCACAAGTATGCTTTAATGGTAAAGGCTTCAGTATGCTTCGAGCGAAGTGCTTGTCAGATCATCTAACAGCATCTAAATGGAGAACTTTCCAAAATCAGCAGCGATTGGCCAGACTTTTAGTTTCTGTTTTGTTCACTCTTCACATAACTACTTCTGACGCTTCTCATGTGAACCAGCAGGCACAACACCATGCCTTTGAGGAGAGACTTGTGCAACTGTGCACTGTTAGCCCCATTCGTATGATTTGTCCTCCAACCCCTCCCCTCTTTATGATGGCAGGCTTTTCGCCCCGCCTTCGAGTGTACTCAGTTGGAACACACATGAATACTAAATGAAGTTGGATGAGATGATATACTTAACTGTTCCTGCTACGTGTGGTCAAGAGTAGATACAGACACATGAAGTGAATTATCCATTGTTGAGACGTCTGTTCAGGTGCATTTCATTTCACAACTTGTTTAATTTAAGTTCCATCAACTGCCGACTACTGACTTCCTGCAGTCCCCGGATTGGTGGGAATGCCATACGTCAAGTTTATTGTTACATGTACAAATGCAATAAAAGGCTTGTGCGGCCGCTCTCTCATCCTTTGTGTAGGTATATACAGACCATACCATAACATTCAAAGCCCACAATAACCCTCACAGATCATATAATAGTCACTCGTACAACCCACATAACCTTGTACACAGTGCACTCACATGAAACACTGCATACATACTATTTACAAAACGGAATCAGTGCATGTCAGTGTCAGCGATTCAGCGGCCTGTGGAAAAAGAACTGTTACTGAGACGAGAGATTTGATGCTCCGGTAATGCTTTGTTTTAGATGGAAGGAACATGAACAGTCCAGGAACAGGATAGTCGGTGTCCTTTTATGGGCTTTCTTTTTGCAGCGAGTGTTATAAATGTAACTGCCAGCAGTTTTGACAGGTCATGTAAATAGGAGTATAATTCCCTGTGGTCTTTGTAAAGTACGATGATTTATTTTGTCTTACTGGCCTTGAGAGGGAGATTGTTGTCATGACACCACGGGGCTGGGTCGCTTATCAGTCCAACCACTGTGGTGTCATAAGCAAATTTTATGATATTATAGTTGTCATATCTGGCAGCACAGTCATGGAGTACAGTGATACTATACAATAAACAGACCGTACATGAGGAGCCTCAGACAGCCTCCTTGCAGTGTATCAGTCCAAAGAGTTATTGTAGACGAGTATGTATTACCTGTTTTCACAGTCTGGGGCCTGCCTATTCAAAATCAAATAACCAACTATAGATGGACTCGCCAAGACTGAGACCTCTGAGTTTTAACACTGGCCTGGATGGTACAATTGTCTGAAAAGCAGAACTATAATCAATATACAACATTTTCGCGCAAATGTTTTTCTTTTTAAGGTGGAATAAACTTGTCAGAGCATGTGAGACAGCGTCACCAGTGCAGTACAGACACTACATGTTCACAGTCAGTCTTATCAGCCCTATGGAAGTGGTCTTGGTCAGTGACTTGAAAGCATGAGTGCAGCCCCGCCATGTTGAGAACAGGTATTGTACCATATGTCTTTTTATGAGGCCATAAGGTAAAACAAACAGGGGTTTGTTCGGTGCTGATAGGACTGTGCACACTCAAAGACTGTATGCCACATAGCCTTCTCCAGACGAAACAGACTGAATCTTTTTTGATTGAAGATGATTTGATTAAAGATACACTTATTCAGAGTGTATCTTCAATCAAAAAGTGTGATGTTTCATTTGCATCTTTCTTAGTGGATTAATCACAGCTGATGGCTCTATTTCATTCCAACGAATATCAAATAGTAGCTAATTTACATCTGAAAAATAAATAAAAAATACAATTCAGACAGAACAGGGTCCTATCTGTGTGTTATAGAGCTGGAGCAGGATTTGGTTAGCTTAGCTTAGCATAAAGACTGGAAGCAGGCGAAAACAGCTAGCTTGGCTCTGCACAAAGTCAGTCTAAAGCTCTTTAATCAACATGGTGTGTTTTGTTTTATCTATCTGTACACAGATAGATAAAACTGACAATTTGTGGTGTCTTGATGAACAACACTTCTGGATCACGTTAATGGCTGCAAATGCTTATGTATGGATTTAACCAACTAGATCACTATCGAACACACATCTAGATTATTTAATCAATATTTTTCAAGAAATACTTCCAGCACATAACTTCCCCCAAAACCACAACCTGTATAGATTAAACAGGCGAGATGCAACAGGTGAGGATACAGTAGGTGCTATTGTTAAACGCTGGAGAGAGCCAGGCTTGTTGTTCCCCCACTTCCAGTGAGCTAGGATAGCTAGCCACGGTTCCTTTAACCAGTCTGTTACTGCTGAACATTGTATGTGTGTGTGTGTGATTGGAAAGACTATGTTCAGAATGTATTTTGAAGAGGACTTCCAATGAAGCTGACTGTCATCGCCAACAATACTCTGAATCATTAACAAAACTAGATGACTTGTTATTCAGCCAAATCACTGGCAAACAAGAGGCAGCATGTCTACCTGTAAGTACTGTGTAGTGACACCACCCAGCAGTCATTACATTAGAAAATCAAGCACAGCTTAAACACAGAGCAGTGGAAACAGCAATTAATGTGTCTGAAGTGTGCAATTACCACTGCAGCCCATCTATATGAAAGTGACAGCAGGTCCAAACACGAAAAAATTACATTTATATTCTGAGACGTAGAGACCACACATTATGTTCTTTCTTTGAAAAAGCCGTGCAGGGAATGTCCTTACGCCCCAAAACCCAAAGCAAACTCCAGTCTAGTGTAATGTCTGTGGAAGTTTGGAACGCACTTCCTGACCTTTTCAGAGCAGCAGTTTATTCCTTTTTTTCCTGTCAAATAACTTCCTACTTTTCATCTTGTGCATCTGGTTGCGACTCACTTTGACCTTTTCAGATCCGTTGCCCACATGCCGACTGTTCTGCAGCGTCTAGTTGACCATATAGAAGGAAAAACCATATCTGACTTGGAAATGAGCTGATAACTTGCCTTTTGACTGTCAAATGTCTGTTGGTGGAGAAAAGCCTCGGGTCTGTGGGGAAGGATTTTTTTTTTTCTTGCCTTTTAGAACCATGGTGCTGAGCAATTTATGTTTCCCATCTTCATTTTGACACCCGATTTAAATTTAGCTTTAGTTTTGAATTTTTGATGAAAATGTATATTAGTTCATCATTTATTAACTTGTTTACCCCTAGATGGGGTTAGAGTCACATTTCCAACGTACATTTAAACTTTTTATGTCTTCTGAGAGTTGTGACACTACAGTTGTCACCATCTGACAGTGGTTACAGATGTTGTGTTAGCATTAGCTTGCCTTTTAGTGTTGGTGTGTATATATGTGCCTATATGTTTTCATGGTCTGTCCCAGCTGTTTTGTTGCTGCTTCTCAACTAATTTCAGAGAGAGAGGCCTTCTGAAATCCAAGATACTGCTTACTATTGGAACAGCTCAAGCAACAGAATTGGCTGTTGTACTTTTTGTCTCAATTTTATTGAGGCTAAACCATCAAATTTTTTTTTTTCATAGTTTTCAGTGACAAACTATATAACAAACACTGCATGATTATACATAAAAAATAGAGAACTCTAAGGTTATTAAACGCATTCTTTGGTGCAATGCTGTGCATCCTTTACTTTTGATGATGATGATATTTTCAAATGACATCTGACTTCATCTTTTTACAAATATCAAAAGGACATGGTTAATTTCTGTGTATTTCTGACTGATCATTCCTGAAAGTAGTACATGTGACAGTTCTCTCAGCTAATCATTGTCTGAGATGAGTCTTACCAAAGTCTGGATGTTAATGAGGCTATAATGACAGAACCATGCCCTTACTTTAGGGCATAGATTTTGCACATGCATAGAAAGTCCTAACATGACCAGAGTCCTTTTTTTTTTTCTTTTCGGAATAAGCACTCAGTTTATTACAACAGGCCTAGTCTATGTTGTCCTCACATGTTCAGACTTTTTATTGACAAACTAGAAGAAAACACCTGTAACCTAAGATGTCTGGAGAGTTTGTAACACAGAACCAGATTACAGAAGAATTTTGACCATGAAACATTTGTGCTTGATACACAAGTAGGTGTCAAAACACACAGATGTTCAGTGAAGTGATTGGTCTGAAAAGTGTGCTCCATTTTCTTCTAGAAGCAGCGTTCTTAATGAGCTGCAGCTGTCTGACCTACACACAGACCGTTACAGCCTAAAATAAAGTTTTTCTTGGTCTTTAACTCATAATTCTCACATAACTACACCAAATCTTAGTCCACACTGTTAAGAATTTCAGGATTTAGGGGGATACATTGGCAGAAATTGAATA
>JAPZEA010000002.1:1809726-1821080 GCA_029783685.1 Heniochus monoceros | reverse complement strand
TCTCTCTCTCTCTCTCTCTCTCTCTCTCTCTCTCTCTCTCTCTCTCTCTCTCTCTGTCTCTCTCTCTCTCTCTCTCTGTCTCTCTCTCTCTCTCTCTCTCTCTCTCTCTCTGTGTGTGTGTGTGTGCTCTTGTCTAGCCATCTTTGTGAGAACCATTTGACTTTTAGACCTTGGGAGTGAGGACATCTTTTAAAAGAGAGGACATTTTGACTGGTCCTCACTTTCGGACAGACCTTCAAAGGGCTGTTTGAGAGTTAAGACTTGGTTTGAAGGGCTGGGTAGAATTAGGTTTAGGTTATGGTTAGGGAATGCGTTATGTCAATGAGTGTCCTCACAAGCATAGAAGTACAAACAAGTGTGTGTGTATGAAAGAGAGAGATGGAGAAAAAGTGAGAGAGTCAGTGGGTGTTGAGTTACAGTAAGTCTGTGTTGAGTGTTGCTAATTTGACACTCCGAGCTGGTCAGGAATCAGTGCAGCAGATCCCAACAAACCCAGCACACATACACAAACACACACGCTCTTCTTCCTCCATTCACCTCCCTCTGTTCCTCACCATCTCCATCTCACAGATCTCAGTCATTTTGCTCTCTCTTGCTGACTTTCCCAGCCGACTTCTCTCTGCTGTTGTGTTGCTAGGTTACAAACTAGTTGAAAGAGTGGGCGTAGTGTGGTACCACACCCCGGTTAGAACATACAAGTGCGAATGCACATACACACACTAAAGACACAGAAACCCAAATTGTACCCCCAGTAGACATTACATGTTTGCACGTGGAAGGTATCAATAAAATTTACAGCATTTGTGCAGAAACAGTCGGTCAATTAATCAGTCAAATGATGAGATCAGTCCACTCATTTGACAGGCATTTGTTATTATTAGGTGTGAAATTTACAATTATTTTCATTCTAAATTAATCTGGTGTTTATTTTTACAATTAATAGTCCGTAAATTAGTGAAAGAATGTCTTCACATGTAAATGTAAATTTAAAAACACAACAAAATCTCATTTACAGCGATAAAAAAACTGGTTTTAGGTCTAGTCATCATGCTTTGTCATTGAAATGACTGAATGACTTAGAGCTGAATTCGCTTTCCTTACATAATTAACTGAAAGAATAATGAGAACAGTTGCAGTCCAGTGCACAAATTACAGACAGTGAGTTTGCAATAAGAAGGTATGCTATTAAAGATTTTAGTCAGTCCTTTATCATTTTTTGATTTCCTCTGTTCGCGTTTCATCCACTATAATCCCGTCATCCAGTCATCAATTAATTCACCCCCCCCCATGTTCTCCATACATCCAACTCCAACAACAACTACCTTCTTTAGCCAGGATTACACTCCATGAGTAACATGTGGCTTTCATTCTTCTGTCTGAGATGTGTTGCACTGCAGTGAGATTGTTGCATTTTTTAAAATTCAGTCTACTTGCGTATTAATAATGGATGAGTAAAATAAAATGCACGGTGTCTTAGTGAGTTTTTGTGATCAAAACATTTTGATGAGTGTTGGTCTTACAACAAAATTTGATGTTGTCCTACAATGACTGGTGACCACATGTAATCTGTTTCATTTGTTTGAGCCAAAAGCCAAATGATGATGATGCAGAAATCAGACAGATGATTTGGACACAGTTTGCAAGAACACCACTCATGCAGTGGTGTTTATGTGTGACTCCACCCAAGAGTGTAATGTCATGGATCCTTCCATTCTGTCATTCATCTCATCTCAGTGTACCAATTCATCTCCCTGCTAACCCATCTCCATTCATCCTCGACCAGTCCATCCACCCAGCAAGCCGGCAATCTGCTCTTCCATTCATGTATCTATTCATCCACCCAACCGTCCCTGCATCATTCTATTTATACAGCTGTGCTCTCACCCATTCATCCATCTACACATCTACTCCTCCACTGTTAATCCATCCATCCACCAATCTCTACTTTTTACCAGTTAAACAATTATCCATCCATGCCTGCTCACCATCAGTGGTGCTGGACTGTAGTCTCTGGCAGAGTCCCTCTGTGTCTCCATAGCTGTCCTGGATCTTCTGCAGGGCATCGGTCCCTCTGAGCTCCATCAGCTCCCTCAGCTCCTTCAACGTGACCCTGAAGTCTCCCCCGGCATGGCTGCCATCTGCCCTTCCTCCTCCTCCACCCCCGCCTCGAGTCCCTTTGGGATAAAACTCCACCGCACTGTTTGCCATTTCACCCATTGTGGCTGTTGTTGACATGTCAGTAAGGATTTTTTGCTGTTTTGGTCCTCCTTTCTCTCTGTGGTCTGTCCTCAACTCAGTTCCCCTTTCGCTTGGTTGGTGGAGGGTTGTTCATGTGCTCAACAGGCAGAATCTTGATTCTTCGTACTTAAAAAATTGTAATTATAATAACACACCTAAACCCTTTACAAATTTTATTGAAGGGCAACGATGGGCCGTTGGTTAATTTTTTTTTTCCTCACTATCTTGGCCTAGCCTCCCACTGCTCCTTTAATTCTCCATAATAGGAGGAGGAGGAGGAGGAGGGTGAGGGGGATCAAGGACAGCAAGCAGGAGCACTTCAGAAGCGTGATGTCTGAATGAATCCAGCTTTCTTTTACTTCGTCTCCTCTACAACTCTGCTCTTTCCTCGTTTCTGTCCCCCTCCCTCCAGGGTCACGGCCAGTCCATGAACAGACAGACAGACAGGCTGGCGGACTTACAGACGGGGATGGAGGGATGACGGACGGATGGAGAGAGGGTTGAGCAGGGCAAAGGTGGCTGATAAATCAGAGAGAGGAAGTGGATCCAGTTCAGAGGTAGCTACTGCTGCACCACCAGGACCTAAGAGAGAGCAAGAAAGAGATAAAGCATTACCTCTCTGTTCTATTGATCTCAGTGACTATCATTACATCAAATTATTTCTGAAGCAGAAACAGCCCCCGTGCTAAGACTGGATTCAGTTGTGAAACTTGTACATTTGATGCAGTGGCTAAAAATCTACCATTAATACATCAGTCTTGACCTAAATGAATACACAAGTATGACTTGATATATACCGTCATTTTAGAAAATTGGTACAAACATAATACACTTGACAGCACAACAAGCTGCAAACACAACCTTGCCATGTTATTACCTAATAAAGTAGATATAGCTAACATGTTAGCAAACAGTACCTTATTTGCACATCTAGCAGACGCTGAGCAGCATTAGCTTTAGAGTTGTGTTTTTTGGCCACCTGACAAATCTAAGCCCAATATTCACTCTGTCATTTCCTGATCTGAGTAGCTCACCGATCTGAGGGGATTGGTTGGGAAATGGTTGGGGTTAGGATTATCCATCCGTCAGCTGTTAGAATCGGAGCTACTCACATGCGCTACTCAGATCGGGTAGAGACACACCACCAGCTCCCGAGAAAAAGATCTGGCTCTTCAGCAGCTAAATGCTCCACTACCTTCACCAGCAGCTCGCTCACTGTGTGTCTGCTGTTTGGTGCTGGGTAGGCAGTCTACTGCAGTGTGTGTGTTTGAACTTTTTTGAGCTGCCTGTTGTGACTGCAAATGATCCAGCAGGCACAAATTAAAAGACCCTAAAATGCTCCTAAGATGTCAGAGGAACACAAGAGATCATTCTCCGTGGGTTCATCACTACAAGTGACAGCTTTCACATACTTATTTCCCCCTTTGTTAAAGTAACAGAGTAAAACACTTCTCAAAAAAAAAAATGAAAAAATGGACAAAGTCTAATTCTTACAGCACAAAAGCAAAGTCTTTCATTAAGGTTTGCATCATTGTATCCCATCAAACCAGTTTTCAGCAAGCTCCAAAAATCAGTCTCCTAAAATGTTGCTTTTCCTTTCATCCACTAAGAATTAAGCATGCGCTTGATGGTATTTGGAAGAAAAAAAAAGAAAGCTATAACATTTTTCATCTGATATTGACTGTACTGGATATCATTATATCACCACCATCCCAAAGTAAACTGTTAAAAGAGGGCCTTATTCTATTTTGTTCTCATAGTCAAGGAGCCCCATGAAAAGACCAACAATGTGTTAATCTGTCTCGCTTTCTGGCTTCTCTACCCTGTCTGTGGCTCTCAGCTCCAAGCCCGCTGGCTCCTACTTAAGACTTAAATCTTTAAAAACACCTCACAAATATATAGTTTCACTTCTAAAAAAGGCTCAGTAATTGTCTTAAATAACTGGCCACTGTAGTTTTTATCAACCATCATTGAAACAGGAATAAATACTGCCTTTGTAGAAGACTATTTTCAGCTGCGGGCTAATAAGCATTTGGTGCTTTAGTGAGTATTTGGGGCAGCACGGTGTGTGCGGGACAGAGTCAAAATAAACTACAGTGTGCGTGTTTGTGGTAATGCAGGAACATAGCACCCAGTGCAACAGTGTGGCTCATTGATGTGGTTTTAATAGTTGCTGGACAACAACAGAGCTCTATTGCACAATTCATTGTTGGTTTCGACGGGCTGCTTCATGGGATTTGTTGATAATAAATAATATAAGGATTATTACCAACCTCTTTTTTAGGTTAGCCCAGGTAATGTTAATTCAAACCAGGTATGTCCAGTACATCCACAAACATGCCATGCCTGGACACATCCTCATGCCTTGTAGGTACGGTTAATTCAGGTTCAGTTCGCTCAGTCTAATAAAAAGCTTGTGAGACCTGAAAGAGGGAAATTTCCTGCAATGAGCTGCTCTTGTTGAATCCACTGAAAAACAATTTCCTAATCACTGAATTAACATTTCAACCCATCTCTGGAACTGATTTAATTAAAATAAATCTCAAGTTTGCAAGTGAACAGAACAGCAGCTTGCTTTCCTTCAGCCACACTGACTGAGGCAAAGCTTCTTCCCACATGAGCAATTAGCGGCGCCTGTAACTCAATATTTTCAGCATCACACATGACACAACATATTCTGATTTCCCTATCAGGGTATTTTACATAAGGATGAGCATGAAAAAACAGAACTGAAGCTCATCATTAATTCCCTTTCTCCTCCCTCCTCTCCATTCTTCACTCTCCCTCAGCTCCCTCTGCCTCTTGCATCGTCTCCCTCCCTTTTTTCCTCTCTTCCCTGCCATGCCTCACTCCTGACTGAGAGTGTTAGTTTATGACTGAGTCACCCTGCTCTGCCTTTGAAGCTTCGTCTCGCTCTCCATCTTTTCTTATTTGCGTGCTCTCCGATCTATCTATCTATTCTATCTACAGTACATGGGTTTGCGGTCTGTTTTTTGCATGCCTTGTCTTGTGGTGTCTCATTGCTTGTTATTATTTTACCTTTCTCTTTATTTCCCATCTCCTGACTCACTCATTTTGTTGCTCTCCCTGTCTATCTGCTTCCTGCTACTGCAATCATTTATTTACTCAGCCAGTCGCGCATTTTCTTCCCAGCCTGGTCTCTTACTCACTGATTCTGTCTGATTTTATAACACTCACACAAGAAAAAGCTCTTCTGTTCAGCCTCCCAACTATTGCAACTAACTCTGACCGTGTCTTTCTGTTTGTTTCGGAGCTTTGATGTGTACAGTGCACATGTATATGTGCGTGCACATGTGAGCCTGCATTACATAAATTGCAAAAAAACCAAAACAACCCACTTTGTCACGCCTTCCTAACTATTACACACACACACACACACACACACACACACACACACACACACACACATACACACACACACACACACACAATAACACAATCCACTTAAGCCACAGGATGCAAGCATCATGAATGTACAGTGAACACACAAAGACAATAACACTCATGCTCAGAGACATCACTTATATGATCTCTGTCATGAGACACACAAATGTGTCATACACCACAGTGCTTTCATATGAATGTGAGAGAGAGTGACGGGGCTGTCCAGAGTGAAAATGTGTTTGAACATGAAAAGAGTCAGATAAAAGGTCACCACAATCTTCAGTGGCTGGCCCATTTATCCTGAATGCTAGCCCTGCTTCTCCACCATCCCTCTGAGGGTTCGAGCAATTTGATTGTTTTTTTGTGGCCACTCTTTTCCCTCGGGTATTTTCTCTTTATTGCAGCAGCGAGAAGGTTGAGAGGGCTACAGAGTGAGGAAGACACAGGAGAGAAGGTCCTCACGGGATCTGATTCTAGGCCAGCAGGGCCTTGTATGCTTTGTGACTCTGTGTGCGGTTATGCTGGATGGGGCAACCCAGGCTACATACTCACACACTTGAATACATGTGACTAAACACGCATGTGTGCACTCATGTGTTCATGTCTGAACTTCTTGTGCACAGTTGTCATTCTAGGTGACTGTGTTCACAATACTCTGTGTGTGTGTGTGTGTGTGACAGAGAGAGAGAACTTGTCAGTATTTCGTCTCCCCGCCTACACAGGCTAGTCTGCGGTCCACCTGTGCACCTGCAGTCCTACTTTACGACAGGCACCTGAAGGGTCACCTTTGGCAGAGCCCTTGTATCTGGGCTGCTGCCTGCTGTTGCTGGCTTGGCGCCAGTCACACACTTCTGTAATGCCCAGCGGGAATAGCACACTTAGAATTCGACACAGTCAATGGCTGGAGCCATTAAAGGTGGGCCGCCAACAGGGCACAGATATCTGCATTACTGTAGAGCACATTAGCTGATCATGACGAGGATGATGGTGTGTGTGTGTGTGTGTGTGTGTGTGTGTGTGTGTGTGTGTGTGTGTGGGTGGGGGGACTTGGAAAGAAAAAAAGTAAGTCCTGGTTACAACAGATCGATGCTCTCTCTGATGTGTATCCATCTCTTACATTTCACAGACATGCACAGACACACACCCTCTCACAGTCACAGTGTCCCATGTCCCTCCCACATGAGCCACTATCCACCCCCACCCAAAGGTACACACACTCACACACTTATTTCTTGGATGGAATGGCCCCATGCAACAGTGTGTTTGCCACACAAAACGACCTTTCCTGGTCACCTTCAGACGTGCCTGAGCTCCATCCCTCAGCTCATCCTCAACACATCTATGGCAGCGTGAGGAGGTCCTGATAAATGCTGGGAAACCACACTGTACGTCTACTAAAATGCAAGGAGAAAGAGAGTGGAGCCTATAGTGCGCCACTTGCCTTCCCGATGTCCCTCCGCAAGGTTACCGGCCCGGCCACCGCCGGCCGCTCTGCCCAACTCACACCCACCCTGCGCCGGGAGACATGTGAAGGTCCCTCTGGCCAGAGATCATTACCAGATCAAACCGTCACCCCCGCAGCTCAGCGCTGCAGGTGCGACGCGCCGTAACCGAGACAAACAACGCAAGTGATACCCAATAGCCTACAGCTCAAGAAAACCAAGAGGCAAGCGAAAGCCCTTCATCAACTGACACAGGACACGAAGCGATGGATGGATGGATGGATGGATGGATGGATATGTATCATTAGCTCTACACACGCACAAGCACATTCACGCGTGCACGCGCGCACACGCAAACACACATACTGCCTTATAATGTAGCGCTGTTTGCCAGGATATTATGGTATGCCATACTGTATAGGCTATTAATATAGCTGTGTAAGGCCTGTGATGATAAATTACACATTAGGCCTCGTTTTACATTCTGCAAGTCCGTTAAAAACATCCCTATGCTATTAATGAATCAGCGCGAGCAACACATCTTCCCTAATAAAAACGGCGCTCGAGCGCCCGGGGTAAATAACAGTCACGCACGCAGGCACGCACGGACTCACCGACTCACCGTGCAGGCCGAGCTCAAGGACATCAGCATCAGCGCGCGGGCGGGGAGGCAGAATCCCCGTTAATCTGCGTATGCGTGGAGCGGCGAATGTCCCAAACCGGATGAAAGGATACAGGGGGACCGGGGTTGCGGCAGCAGCCTGGAGTCCGAAGGGGTGAAGGGATGAAAGACGACGGTGCTGATGAATATTCCGCTCCGCGCGGTCACCTGACGGTTGGTCGGCGGAGTTCTGCGGCGGTTGAAGAGAGAGAGAGACAGAGAGAGAGCGAGAGAGGATGCGCCGGGCTGAGGGTTTAAACACCTCCGTTGTGGGGAGGGGGGGCAGTCCGTGCGCCTAGATGACGGCTAGCTGCTCCCGGCGGTGAGAGCTGCTAATTTGACCGAATTCGGTTAACTGTTAAGGGCACTGGGAGAAAAAGAGAAGAAAAAAGAAAAGAAACGCCGTGACGAGAGGAGAAGCTCATGCGACATCTTTGGAGGAGGAGGAGGAGGAGGAGGGGTTGAGCCGCTGCGAGCGCTCGCGCACACAGGAGCTCGGTCGCAGCATCCGCGAGAGGAACCGAGCGATGGAGGGGGTGGTGGAGGACTGATACGTCACCCCCCCCCCCTTCTCGGCTGCGTGATGACGACAACAGACACACAGCAGTGTCCGTTTTTTTTTTTGGAAGAGTATTATCAGTTGGTATTTAGAGCCGTCTTTTAAAGATGCAAACACCGGTATGTACATAACCCCCGACAAGGCGTGTTTGTGACACATTAGCCCCTCCCCCCAACAATCTCACGCAACAAATTCCAAATCCTGAGCGAATACACTGGTATTTGAATTGCTATTGTGCCATTACTTTTAGATTTAAAGAACATTAATTCAACAGGCCTAGACCACAACAGAGCCCATTTCTTTCAATCTTCAAACGCATTCCAACATCCGATAAAATGCATCTTTGTGCAGTATGAAACATATAACAAACGTGTTTGGCACTTGTGGCACTGACAGTTTGTGCATGATGTTAACTTTAATTTGCCTGAAAAAGTTATTTAAAAGGTTTTATTTTCAGATGAATTACACTTTAACTTCAGAGTAGACAAATGCAAAATTCAGCTGAAGCATTGCCACGTCTACTACAAGAGAGCAGTTCTGTTTTGTTTAGTTTGGAAGAAGATGGAACAGTTAAGAGGAGATGAAAAGAAAGCAGGATTAACATTAAGATGGTAACAGTTTTATACAGTAGACAAAAAATGGAAAGCAAATAAGTAAATAGGATCAAAAGATTTGTGACTGCAGCAAGGGAAAATTGTGAAGGGAAGAAAACCTGTAATCTCACTTTTGGATTATGCTTTGCTACATAAAAAAAACTGGACACATGCTACCCAAATAAAGATATAGAATGAAACATAAAGTCCCCGGGAAAAGTCTTGAAGCAAGTGCATACTGTACATCAGGTGGGTAGTTCAGCTCTGTACAAGGAGGACCTCTTATTAAAATAAGTCATCTTTCCATGGTGTGAGCAAAAGTACAGTAAAAGCATTATCAGCAAAAACATACTTAAAGTATCAGAAGAAAAAGTACTCATTATTATTGCCTCATCATTATTTGTGTACTATGTAACTTATTGTTCAGTCTTTTGTTTGTTTTTTGTTTTTTAGTCTTTTGTCCTTGTTGAGTTGTATGTCCTTTTTCTCACATGCAAGTACATTGATTGAGTGCGATGTTAAACCAGAGTCAAATTTGTGTGCATGTGCACAAAACCGGTTCTGATTCTGACTCTGATTATGCAAAGTAACTGATATATTATTACATATTTTATGATTATAGCAGGTGGAGGTGGAGCTACTTTTATTTACTTTCTAAACAATTAGGTAGCCTGCTCCAGTGGTTCCTGGGGGTTAGGCCCCCTCCAAAGGGTCACAGGATAATTTTGAGGTGTTTTGATATGATTAATAGGACAAATACTGCCACACAAGTTTGTGTTTGACAGATTTTGTATAGTTTTGGCTAATTTTTGCTTTTTTGTGAAGGATTTGCTAATTTTACCTCTTGGGACCTCAAACAGCTTTTTAATAGTACTACTACTACTACTACTAATAATAATAATAATAACAATAATAATAAACAACCTTATTTGTATAGCACCTTTCATGCAAGAAATGAAGCTCAAAGTGCTTTACAACAAAGAAATCACATGCATCAAATGATTCACATGAAAAAGACAAAATGAACATAAAAACAGGGGTAGCAAATTAATCTAAAATAAAATGGAGAATAAAGCCCACTTGATAAAACAGTAAAAATAAAAAAAATAATTTGATGAAAAAAAAATGTAATTGAAGCAACCTGAGGAGTTGAGAGAGGAAACGTCTCTGACAGCCGAAATGTGACAATAAGCCTCAATAGACTTCTTTTTTAGTAGGGGTCACAACCCAAAAAGGTTGGGAGGCACTGGTTTAATCTTTGGCAATGTACTGTATTTCATAAGGTTATCATTTGTTTTTCATGCAGTATGTTAATATAGAAAGTAACTAAGAACTACACTGTAATTTCCCAGCTTGGGATCAATAAAGTATATCTATCTATCTATCTATCTATCTATCTATCTATCTAACGTAAGAACACATCACGTCAGTGAGGGTGGTACTTTCTACTATATTAGATTCTGACGTTAGCCTGTTAAATAACCACCTGAAAGCAGTGGCGAATATTTAAAGTAGTAGTTAGCAATACGAACTGGAGTAAATACTGTTCTGTTGTTAACGATTTAAAAGCTCAGGTGAGCAGTATTTCCCACTTGAAAGTTGGAGTGAACGGTTCATTTTAGTGAAAAGCATTTTTACGTTCTTTCCCACGGGACGTGGAATGCAACATCGAATTTATCTCGCGAGAAAAGATTTCTTTCGACAACATTGTACGTGGCTGCACAGCTGGGGGCTGGGAGTGTTGACTGGGATGCAGTTGCTTTTGATAAATACGCTGTATGTGTATTGACAGTGTCTGAACGTCGAATAAATGCTATGTATTCTTCACATATGTCTGTGAACTGTGACAAAGAACGGTAGCTGCTCTCGTGGAAGCTTCTCATCGACGCTTCCTCGTCAGACAGCAGCGGCAGTAGCTTGACGGTAACGTTAGAAGGCTTTCCCTGCCGGTCATCCAGCCTGTCGGCCTGATATGGCGGAGAGCGGGTCGTCGGTTGAATTCTCCGGCTCTCTGACGAGCACGACTCTTCCGCCGCCGAGGACCCGTATCTTCAAAATCATCGTGATCGGGGACTCGGGTGTCGGGAAGACCTGCCTCACCTACCGCTTCTGTGCCGGGAAGTTCCCCGACAAGACCGAGGCCACGATCGGGGTGGACTTCAGGGAGAGGCTGGTCGAGATTGACGGCGAGAAAATCAAGGTGCAGATGTGCTCCTGTGTATCTGTCCTGTTCGGATATGGAGGACATAGTCATACAAAACTCAAAGACAGTGTAAATTAGATATATCGAAGAAGTATGGGAGAGCAGGGACACCAATATAGACACAAAAACCAAACTGAAATATAAGGTTGCATGTGGGCCCACAGCTGTTGGTATTGTCTCTTTATAAACAGTCTTATCTGGACCACCAAGCAGTTTTATTACAGCAGTTAAATGCCTTGCTCAAGGGTACCTC
>JAPZEA010000002.1:1323158-1333947 GCA_029783685.1 Heniochus monoceros | reverse complement strand
TTCACAAAAGTGCTGAGAGTTTTGCCATGTTTGCAGAGCCAACTACTAATCATTAGCTGAGGTTATGCAAGAGCTATCACCTGCATCAGCTTTACCTGGGTAATTATGCTGACCGTTGGCTTTTCTTATCACCGGCACACACAAACACAAATACAGACAGAGACAATCTGCAGGCTACATTTGGTTTCAAAATTTGCAATTTGCACTCCCTTTGCCCTCAGAGTCAAAAATGATCCACCTTTGCTGCACCCCTCTGGAGCCCCCTAACTGAATTTTACATTAATTTTGTGGGAAGAAACAACCTGCCACTCAACAAGTTGGGGAATACTGTGTTCTCCTACTTCAAGATGCAGAGAGATTATTATTATATAAGCGTACACAACTCATCTCTACAACAATAGTGTTATTTTTCGGAGCCCCTGGAGGTTTGAGGCCCTGGCTCACTTTGCGTGGTAGGTTTGACAGACAATGCTGCATGTCTGTGTTATTTACTATACTTTATATTGTTATGGCAGGCCAAAAAAACCCCGCAGAGACAATCACTGTACCCTGACGATGTCAAGCTTTTGTAATAAATAAAAAGAGCAGTCAGTCACTTTTTCCAAGAGTGGGTTTGGTCCTGGGAAAGTCATCAAATTTAATGCTGAAAAAACGTAATGGTGGTGTTTTATTACTGCTTGCATTATAAAAGATCATTTTTTACCCTGAAGGCAACTGCAGGGTTAATGTTGAGCTATTATGGCACTCACTGGGTGCAGGAGGTGCTGTACAGAAAGTCATCAGGAGGGGGCAGTATGGGCATTCTCATCGGTGGCTGTGACAGGTCCCTGCACTGCGTCTATAGGCTGAGAGACTGCAGTCAAGTCACAGTAGCTTCTTTGGACTCAGTGTTCTGATCCAGCACTACTGTATATTTACTGTTACAGTAGGCCAGCAGTTCATTTGCTCACATTTAAGCAACTCTTGCTCAAGTGTTGTTCTTCTAAACTGTCTGTCAGCCTGTAATGTGGAAATGAATGGACAAGATGTGGCCATGATTTATCCACAATAGATGCTTTACATTTCATGGACAAGCAGGGGGAAGAAGCTTAAATATCGCTGATGGCTGGAAACATCTTACTGTGTTTACTTAAGGTTTCTATACTTGTTCTGTCTTCATTTGGGAGAACCTCATTTGGCTTCTTTGGTGTTTTTGGTCGCTGCTCTTCAGATATGGTGTCATGCTCTGATCAAAGCGATTAAAATAATTGCTGTTTCGTGGAAGAATCCTTCTTGGCTGACATCCCTCAGAATGAATAGTGTTTAGTCTCTGCCCCTGGTAAATTACGACTATCCCATGTGTTAGCAGACGCTATGTTTGTGATGCACATTATAACAGACCTGAGAGTGCTTTGATGAGCCTCACACTTGTAAAACCATCCTGTGTGACTTGTTTGTCACTATGTAATGTGAATAGCAGTGTGTGACATGCTACTCTACGCTGAGGTTTGCAGCACCTTTTTATAATGCTTAATGCTCTCTGCTCATTGGCTGTGGACATCAAGCCTTCTGACTGCCAATATCTTATTAAATGTGACCTCTGCAGGACAATGACAGATGATCAGTTATACCTGAATGCATACCTGATTAGTTGTCATCCCTGAAGAGGTCAAGGGTATCTCTGTCTTCTTAAAGATGTTTTGCACATTGTCCGTCTTACCTGTGACTTTTAAGGCGTCTCTTTCTCGTTGTCTCTTCCTGTCTCTCTCCCTCCAGGAAGGGGTCGGTCATCAGGGACTTGGGTAATAGCTCCCAGTGTGTTCTCCAATGTGAGCGAGAACAGGAGGCATGCTGACCATAATCATATTAGGCAGCACTTCACCAAATAAAGCAAAAGGCCCTTCTCATCAAATCCACACAGCCTCTAAGTGGGCCTCCGAGGCATTACGCCACCCCACTCAGGTGTGTGTATGAGAGCCTGTGTATGTGTGTGATGGAGAGACAGATTGAGTGAGTGTGAGAGTGTCTGTGTGTGTGTTGGGGTGGGGGTTTTGGGGTTTGGCGGTGGGAGGGGGGGGATTTATTATCTCTAGTAATCATATCTTTGCGTTATATCTACTATCCTCCAAGAATTGTAAGCAATTTATGTACAGGCACAGTACATAGTGCATACATAGACAAACTCACTGTCTATTAATAAATGCTTCATCGAATTTTGAGCAGTGTGTCCTTGCAGCCCTGGGCTGTTCAGGTTTGCTGTCCAAAGCTGTTTTTGACTATGGGGAGTTTCTGCATGAGGGAAATTTGAGCTTGTTATAAAGAGACGAGAGATAGATAGATAGAGAGAGAGAGAGAGAGAGAGAGAGAGAGAGAGAAAGACAGGAGGATTACATACATGGTGTCCTAGAGATCCCCATGCTGTTTATTAGAATGTGGCTCTAGGGGTCCTGCCCAGGTAGCTATTCTTGGACAGCACTGAGGTCAGCATATCAACAACAACAAGACCTTCATAGACCTGGGAACAGACCAACAGTTGTAAAGTACACTCTCAGCAGGCAGGGACATCTTGTATTTTTGCAAGCACTCCCATCAATAAAATCAGTTGATGTAATATCATTTTCCCCATTTACAAATTACTATTACAAAAAGCAACAAGAACAAAATCCCTGTTTAATAGCCTGGATGAAGTTGCTACTATTTATAATGCTGATGAATCTGGGATGCTGCTGAGTGTTTGTTAATCCCAGGAGGGAAAATCATTTTGCAGAATGGTCAGGATCAGCTACAGAGAGGGACCCTGGTAGAAATGCAATGATTTTCCTAAAGTAGAACCCCGGTCCTAAAGTTGGAACAGCTGTTTGCTGTCAACCATTTTCAAACTTTCCCTGAGACTCTGTCACTCTGTCTTTATTTCAGTCGGTTAATTTAGTCTTGGCTAATCTCATTTCCAAATTACACATAGCCATTTTTTCCAGTGTTGACACTGGTTACAGCTACTGCATTGTGGAATCAAGGCAAAGATTCTGCCTAATTGTTGATATATAGGTACATACTCCCTAGCACATTTTTTGAAACAACTATTTCTTGGAAAAGGCAGAATATTAAAAAAAGATTACGTTTCATTCATTAAATTTCAAGAAAAAAGTTGATTTGCCTCAGAAAAAAATTAATTAAATTAAACCACAAAAATGTATTTTTAGACGTTATTGTTTTTTACAGCGTGGACACAAATGTTCTCCTGTAATACACATATGATGAGTTACAGTCCTTCACTGATCTTAGTAATTACAGACAGCTTGATACGACACGGGACACCAACACTGCCCGCCCTCCAACCCCCTCTGCCCTAACCCAGGCTTGTCTTGCCCTAGTGGTGGGTCAATAGCCCGTGGCCATGGATGAGCAGGGCTTGGGCTAGTGATAGAGTCAGTCTGTGACACTGATGAACAGACCACTGCTCTGTAGTTTACAAAGCGTTCCAGTGAGCAGACAGCAGCGGAGAACATCCCTTTGACCTCCTGTCCTGAGGGGGGTGGCACAGAGGCTTCACCATCGACTCTTGCATACTCACTCACCACTATCATACATAGACATATTGTGCATGTACACGCACATATGCATTCATGCACACAATCACACACACACAAAAAAAAACACCAGACATTTTCTTTGTCTAAACTGCCATACCTGCCTCTTCTGTTTTCCAATCAGACTGAGGCCGACCGTCAGTGAGTCTGTTGAGACCACAGTTGTGTTTCCCGTAAAAAGGCCTCACCTCATTGCTCTCTGCTAGGATTTATGCTGGCTTTTATCTGACAGTGGCTGCACTGCTGTGGGTTGCTGTTGTTCAAAGGAAACCTCTGTAACCCTACAAGAACTAAACTGAAACTGTTTCACTGTTTCACTCTGCGGCAATATGAATCAATGGACTTTTAATTTGCATCATACAACACTTTGAGGACTTACAACCATGTTGGCCTTCAATATTATAGAAAAAATATTCTTTAAATAGAAGGATCAGTAGCAGTCTTTAGGAAACACATCAATATGAAACAATTTAGAACAGAACTTATAGAAGTAGACTGGGACCAGCAGATAATCAGCAGGAATATAGTATGTGGTAATGGAAAGTCAATTATTTCTTTCCTGATCCAAATCTTAACATAAGTTTTTTCAGAGCTTTCATGTTTTGTGCACAAATGCACATTTGTGAGTGCCAGGGGTGCAGCACAAAATTCTGGACTCTGTACATATGTATTCTCTATGGGCCCCTCTGCAAATACCTGGCTATTCATTCTAGCATCTTTATATCCATCTTTATATCTTTACATTCTTCAGAGTGGTCCCTGAATGCAACACGCAAATAGTTGTTGATTTTATGTCCATGCATCATGGTGACTGTCAAGAAAACAAAAGAAGATGCAGATTGTTGAGCTTTCCAAGAGAAATGCACAAACGTTTATTTTTTTAATTAAAGCTGCTGCAAGTGCAACTGGGAAGGTAACACTGTGCATTTCCCTACTCTGCAAGAACAAAAGCCTGCTATGTCATCTGAATGTGCTGCTGAGTGTGAAAACTCCTTCAGGCATTTGGTGAGAAGTTTCAGGACATGAAAAACAAACAAAATGAACTGAACATATTTGTTATGCTGTTAAATGTGTAACCAGCTGATGTGCCTGACAACCTAAAACATGAAATCACTGCGCTGCAAAGCAACAACCTGCAACCTACTGAGAGCAGATCTTTTCAAAATTGACTCTTGCATAGACTGGGTTCTCACATTCTGACATGGAGAAGCAGTTTAAGCCATCGCAGAGCTTAGTGTATGTGTTCAATAATTTAGTATGGCCCTTGAAGCATGTTAGAAAAATTAAAATTGCCCTTGTTAGGAAGGAGGTTCTCCACCCCTCCAGTAGATGTTTAGATATTCGTGGATACACAAAAACTTTGATCTGCTGGTGGTGCTACATAAAAGTCAAGGGATGACCAAAGTCATTAGGATTCATTACCTGGGAACCATGAATGTCTGTAAAAAACACTTTCATGTCAATCCATCCAAAAGTTGCTGAGATACTTCAGTCTTGACCAATGTGGTGTACTGACCGACAGACGGATCAAAGTTGCCATCCCTTGAGCCATGCCATTAGCATGGCTAATAAATGAGGTAGCTCACATGCTTGGGTACTATAGCGTTATTGTGAAAAATATTTTCATTCAGTGCTCGGCAGCATCACTGTGTGTTTGCGCTTCATTTGCCAAAAGGTTAAAACAAACAAATAAAACCAATGTGTTTCAGTCGTCATTCGGTTTAATCATTAAATGAATGCTAGTCCTGTAGGATTTGTCTGTGGGCCATATTTTTTTAACTGACTGGATTCAGCAATAATGTTAATAACGTTTACTGTATATATTAAAGTTTCAGGTGATTTGCATTTAGGATTTTAGATCTGGTACCAAGGTTTCAAGATGAGGCAGGAAAACACACCTGAGAGAAAAGCTCATAACTTTAAACCTTTCTCAGCCAGGGAGACAAAGCCTCTCAAAATTCTTTCCTTGGACCTGGTCCATTGACTGCACTTGTGAGATACTTGGTCATGAAGAAAACCGCAGTGTGCGATTTACATCCCCTGTGCAGGAGAGTAACTACTGTAAGTGCATTTATTCATATGCTGTAGCACACACTTTTAGTTTACTTGAATCTTTACATTTTATGCTACTTCAAACTTCAGCTCCACTGTACATACATCAGAGTGAAATATTGTACTATTAAAAGCAAAAATGTACACCATATGTATTTCACAGCTGGTGGATTGATCCCTGTTGGGTTATGAGCAATGGGAGGGACTGTAGTAGGATGGTGATGATGAGGACAAAGAATAAAAGAACAGAGAGTACATACAGTACAGTAGATGAAGATTAGCGTGTGTGGGGGTGGCATGAGTAACGAAATTCACACCGCCTGACTTGCTAATGAAACTATATTAATTGAATAAATGGAAAATGTTGTTTTGATCGCCATCTCAGTGGTCCATGAAATGAGTGACTGTATGTGTGTGAGAGTAAATCTGTGCAGCTGCCCTTGCACACATTTGCTTGTGTGCGACCTCTTCTGGATGTGTGTGCGTGAGTGTGTGTATGTGTTCAGCAATGTGTGCCACGACAGAGTGACAGTGCGCCCCGTAAGCACATTTCCAACAGGCTAATTAAAG
Source organism: Heniochus monoceros (assembly GCA_029783685.1). Taxonomy (NCBI): domain Eukaryota; kingdom Metazoa; phylum Chordata; class Actinopteri; order Chaetodontiformes; family Chaetodontidae; genus Heniochus; species Heniochus monoceros. Next base: position 1,327,759 of record JAPZEA010000002.1, on the reverse strand, counting down.
CTCCTCCGGAATAAGGCCAGGCTTATTAACATCTCAACACAACCACTAAAGCCTGCTCATAACCCAACAAGGATCAATGCTCTTCATTAGGGCCGGACCCAATACTGCTGTCCTGCCAAGCCAACCCAGCCGCCCAAATGAAGACTATAGGGGAAATGCAGAGCTGGTGAAAAATGCAGAAAGTGAGCGAGAGAGAGAGAGAGAGAGAGAGAGAGAGAGAGAGAGAGAGAGAGAGAGAGAGAGAGAGAGAGCCGGGGTAACTGGCAGTGTGTATGTGTTTATCTCTGGCTGTGTCACTCTGTATTTTATAGTTTCCTGGAGAGGAAATGGTCCTTACATATTAATGTGAGGAGATGCAGTGATGGCACTAATGATGTACTGGATATATAGCTTTAAATTGACCATGTACTGCAGCTTTCAGTCCAATGAGCACACAGTCTCAGAGCCACAGTGTCTTGCCGCCTATTTTTATAAACTCTATTTTTGCTTATGCTTATCTTACATGTTGTGATGTCCAATTTAGCATCACTACATAGCACCATCAGACTTTGGCATATAGGCAACAATGATTTGATTGCATCGTATATGGCAGTTTAAAGGATAAGGCTGATGATATTCTGGATTTTTCTTACTGTCATGTGCATGAATAGACCTCAATCAACAAGTGTTGTCTGTATATCCAAAGCTTGATATACGGCACCTTTTTCCTCTGTGCCATAGAGCTTCAAACTCATTAAACCCATCTGGGTGTAACGTGCCTTGATTAGGATGTACATGGCCACTGCAGTTTATTTCGACTCAGTCTCACATACACCATCCTGCTGCTGGAAACACTCAGTAGCGCTCTGCTGTTTATTTATTTATTTTTGTTTAAACTTTGTTTAATCAGGCAGTCTCATTTAGATTAAGATCTCTTTTCCAAGAGAGACCTGAGAACTAGAAACATTCACAAGAACACAATCAGCAAACAGAAACAACACAATTGCACATTAAACAAGAAATTAATACAAAAAAAAAAACAGTTACAATAATCATACAAAATATAAGACAATAAAGCTTCAAAATCTCAGAGGCGAAGGTAGAACTCCAGTTTGAGTGCAGTTTGTAGTTCTGCCATCTTGACTGTAAGGAAGTCCGTCTAACTGTGTGATACAGAGAACAATGATGAGCACGAAATTTGTAATTTGTGGTAAAGTGTACGGGGCTCAGTTGCTTTAGTATCGACAGGGCAGCGTGATAATACGGAACATTTCAACAGTTTAGGACAGACATCAAGATTGGCTGCAGAATAGTTTAAGGACTGGGAGAAGACAGACATCCTTTAAGTCTGTACGAGTTTGATTTTTTAATTTTTGAGTCAAATGTTGAATATGAATCTTGAAAGATAGTCTGCTATCAAGCCACTCCTGATTATTTGATTGATGGTTATACACTCCATGACGAAACACAATGGCTCCCGACATTCTAAATTCTTCATCATCAGAGTCAGATGGATCATTTTGGAGTGGCCCTTCTGTCCAAGACTCTGTCACCAGGCTGCGGAACAAGTCCCTTCACATGACGGTCACAGGGCTGCTTGCCTTGTGTGCTGGATTGCCGACAGTTCTCAGCTGTAATTCGGTAGGCATCTTTCATTCTCACAGCATAACCCTGTGGTGTTTCACTCTCCTTTTCAGCGAGCAGACCAAACAGCAGATCTACTGGGAGGTGGGGATGGCACCCAAACATGAGGTAGTGAGGTGAAAAACCTGTCGCCTCATGTTTAGTGCAGTTATATACATGCACAACCTGTGGTAAGTGATCCTTCCAGTAATTCTTTTCCTCCTTCAGTGTTCTCAGCATCTGAGGTAATGTCTGATTGAATCTCTCCGTGGGATTTCCCTGTGGATGGTATGGGATTGTTTTGGAGGGACACACCCAGCAAGCTGCTGCAGGGTGCTAAACAGGGCATTCTCAAATTCATGGTCGAGATGCAGTCTGGCTGGGAACCTGAAACCAGGGATGAAGTCACAGAATATTCTCTCTGCAGCTGTTCTACCTGGCTTGTTTTGCGTTGGATATACTTGGATAATTCTGGTGAAGTGATTTACAACTACTGAAACATATCCATATCCACCCTTGCTCTACTCCAAATGCATGTAGTCAATAGAAACCAATTCTAGAGGTGCACCGGTCATGAAGCTTCTTTTTTGCTTGATACAGGGCCATTTTCTGGTGACATATGTCTCATTGTCCTTTTTCATGAAGGGCCATTTGAAACTATTTCTTGTCAGCCCAGTAACTCTCTCTGACCTGAAATGACCCATGTCATCATCGGAGATGCTTCAGTAGGAGAGTCCAGTATTCAGCAGATATAACCAGCCATTGTCGCTCACCAACTCACCTGTATAGTAGGTAACACTCTGTATGTAAATTCCCCACTCATGCACAAGCCTTTTTCACAAGACCACAAGCTCTCCTTCTGTAGTCATTTGATGGTACTGCCCTTGACTCTTTGCGCTTGATTAGTTCACTGATGGCCACATCTTCCCTCTGAAGTCTGACCAGATAACTGTGGCTTATGGTATGTAATGGTGTCCTCATGTGTGACTCTGACTCTGTTTGTGTCAGATTAGGAGAAGCAACATAAACCATGTTGGGCTTCAATGCCCTCCCAAGTAGCACGGATGGCATTTCTGGTGAATTCCTCAATACACTCCTCAACATAACCATTGATGTCCAGGGGGATGTGGGAGAGAGTGTCAACATCCACACTGACTTTTCCTGGTCTGTACTTAATATTGAATCTGAACTCAGCAAGCTTGCCAACCCAACCCTACCCCTGTAGCCTGCTGTTTTCAGTTTTGCCGTGTCTATCACCCCATGTCCAAGTCAATGGATTATTGTCTGTATACACGGTGAATTGTGGTGCATAAAACAAATAATCCCTTAACTTTTCACATACAACTGACTTAAATGCCGACTCCAGTTTTCATGAGTGAAGGCTGTAGATCTTTTCAGCACGGTTCAGGGTCCTTCAGCAATATGCCATGACTCTCAGCTGTCCACCCTGTCGCTGGTGTAAGACTGGACCGATTCCCTGTTGACAGGCTGTTGTGTGGAGAACAAAAGGCAGTTCAAAATTAGGGTATGCCGGTACAGGTGGGTGTGAAAGGATATCAGTGAGCTACTCACGGATGCTGTGGTTATCATCAGTTCACCGAATGAGGGTCTCTGCAGGCAACTTTTTAAACTTTTTCTGTACCCCTTCAGGCTTTCCTTTGACTTCCAGCAGCCCATATATTGACTTTGAAATATGGGAAAAGTCTTGAATGCACATTTGGTAGTAAATCAGAAACCCAAGCAACTTGGAGACCTCCCCACCGTTGTGGGTATTTTCTTCCTCAGTGACATCACAGCCTCAATGTCTTTTGGATATACTCTCATACCATTAGCCAAGACCAGCCTCCCCACATACCTTGCCCTGAACGCTTGCTTGAACAGCTCATCTTTTGTGGGTGGGAGCTTAACACCATGGCATTGTAGGGCTCTCGGGACTCTATGCACTGCTCCCACATGATCAGCAACAGGCTTGGAGTAACAAAGGATGTCATCAAAGTAAGGAATACAGCAGTCATCAAGCAGTGTGTCTGGCATTTCCTGAAAAGCAGCAGGGACATTGCAGAGACCAAATGGTATTCTCACCCACTCATACAACCCCCAAGGAGATATGTAAGCAGTCATGTGGCAGGATCCCTCAGCCAATCAGTCTATAATCAATGCAAAGTCTGAGAGTTCCATCCCGTTTCTGACACAGATTACAGGTGCTGCAAAGGGTGACTTTGCCTTTAGCGAGCAGGTCTTGGATGTACATTTGACCTCTTTGAAGAGTGGCTTGGGTATGGATGCATATGTGTGTTGGAGTGAAATGTCATCTTTAAGACTGATGTTGCTGTCATCATGAATGAAAGCTCATGATTCCTCAAACAACATTTGTTTTACCTCTTGTTGGGACTGTCTGTCTCAATGACATTGTCAGTTGGTAAATGGACTGCATTTATATAGCACCACTATATAAACAATTACTCAAAGTGCTTTTTACAAAACAAGTCTGCGTTCACACACATATTCGTACGATGGTGGCAAGGTCACCTACTCATTACAAGCATTAACCATTCACACACACTTACATGCTGATGGCACAGAATCGGGTACAATTTGGGATATCAGTGTCCTGTCCAGGGACACCTATACATGTAGACTGCGAAGGCCAGGGATCGATTGTTTCTGAGTCTGGATGAAACCAAATGCTTATAAGAGGACAATAAAGAGAGCAGCACAAAATTGTTTTGTATCCATAGAGGAGACCATGTTAACAATGACTGAAACTGCAGCTGTTATTGTCCTGTGACGTGGGTGAAAACCAGACTGCTGTGGCTGTAGTATGTTTAGTGAGTCAATAAAGGTGTATAATTGTAAATTGACCAATGATTGTAGGATTTTTGCTAAGAACGGAAGTTAGATGCTAGATGTGGCCTTACTAAGGGGGCACTTAGATGAAGAGGATGTGGGCCCTGCTGATCTGCACCAGTGTGTTTGCATGCTGCTAACCAACACGGAGC
>JAPZEA010000002.1:645296-655643 GCA_029783685.1 Heniochus monoceros | reverse complement strand
GTCTGTGTTTAACGTGAATGATTAAGACTACATTTCCCATCATTCAAAACATAAACAAATATAAGCTAAAAATAGCTCAAATTGTAGCCTGCAGCTAACTAATTGAATCCAAGGCAACATTATACTTCCTGTGAACACTGCCCAGTGCATCATGGGAACAGTAGTTTCAAAAGTGATGCTTATCCCTTAAAAGGAAGTAAGACTAGATTAGTATTTGGAGTATTTGGGACAAGGTGGAGGGAGTTTGTGGAGTTTCCTGACTCTCTGACCTCTTTTAATGATTAGAACCGATGAAAATAAAGGCCAAAACTACAGAAAAAAACACTCAACTAGTATTAAACCAGGATTATCCTTCAAAGCAGCACACAGAGCAGCTTTACATGTAAGAGAACAGCTGAGTGTGATACAGCGTATCAGTGGTGTTTGTACCTGAAAGGGGTATTTGTTCTGGCAGGGGATGATTCCTCCGCCGTTCTTGACGATCTCTGCACACCTGATGCGGTTCAGCTCGATCGAGCCTCTCCTGAACTTCTTCTGTCGATGGAAACAACATGTCAACATGTCTTACTATTATAAATCAACCACACACTGAGACATTTGACTTTGTTTCGTCACATTTTGTTCTGTTCTGCTGCAGTTTATCAGATCGGACAAGCTCAAACAAGCTGAGATTTCCTTCAGCCGTGGACGTGACCTGATTATCGCTGTGATAACGGACTCGTGGCTGTCGGCTCTTACTGTGAAAATGAAATGAAAATCCAACATAAAACACTATCATAAACAAAAACAACAGGTTTTTTATAATGTGAACTAGAATTCAACTGAAACTTTGTGTTTTACTTCTGAATTTGTGATGGACTCATTTTCACCTTACGCTATTCAGGCTATTTTTACTTAAAGGAACAGCTTGATGCTTTTTCATGGAGTGAGACGATTCATACACTTCATGTCTGTACAGTAAATATGAAGCAACAGCCAGCAGCTGTTTAGCTTAGCATGAAGACCAAGATCTATCCAAAGGTGGCAAAATCCATCTATCAGCATCTCTGAAGCTCATCTATTCACATATTTTTCCTTGTTTGTTTCATTAATACAGCAACTGAAGTATGAAAATGACAGGATGTAATGACAGAGCCCAGCTAGCTGTTTTCCACTGCTTCTTTATGCTAAGCTACTCTAACTGGCTGCTGACCGTAGAGATATAAAAATAAAAATGACCTCCGCTCGTCCATCATAGTACGTCAGCCTGCTCTTTGTGAGGACAAACAGTCTCTCCTTGTAGTTCAGTGGCGACGTTCTCTTCTTCTGCTGCGAACGCTTGATGAGCGTCTCCTCCAATAGCAGCTCGGCACTCATCCTGGCCCCGCCCACGGCCTCAGCCCATTGGTGGATGTCGTCAGAGTGAGGCGGGCTGGAACTGAGCTGAGGAAAGATGCACAGGTTTTATTTTCAACACATTTTTCCCTCCAGAAAAACACTCCCCTCAGCTCTTTGGAGTCTTTTAGCGTCTTTCAGCACATTTTTGGTTGTCTGGCTCAAAACTTTGTTGTTTTGGTTCACTCACACGGCTCTCATTGGCTTTGTTCACAGATGTTTCCTTCAGGAGTTGGTGGAGAACAAAACTGGAGCTAATTGAGAGCAAACATTGGACTTATGTTCATCACGTGGACACAAACATGAGCACAAATGAATAATGATGTTGTGACATATCTTTTAGTTTTAGAAAGCAGAATGTCATCCAGGTATTTTTGGCATACTTCACTTCATTGATTGCATGTTGTGTTCATCACACTGGAGGGTTTGGTGTTATTCTGATTTTGACATGTGATGTTGGCTCAGTGTATTATTATTATTATTATTATCTATTTATTTTTTTTAATTTCAAAATGCTACCTGAGAAGATTTTAACCGGTAACCAAGAGAAGGGAATCATTTCCTCTGCATTGTTGAACAAAGAGGAAATATTTTAAGATATCAACTATGAATTGTTTTATATATCTTATTATTTATTTAAAATACTGCGATCTTTTTAAGTGCAAATATTTTGTAACTGAAAGTTTTTAAATAATTTTCTAAAGATTTTTTTTGTGCTTCTGTTTATATGATTTTCCTTTTTATTGTCACAAACTATTTTGAGTACATTGCAATACACTGGGAATATTGAGCTGCACATATTTGGTATTTATTTGGTGATGAAGAACAAAGTTATGGTGAATATTTATTTTGTATTGTCTATGTGTTAATGATGGCTGTGTATGGATTGGTCTTTAAGTTGCTCTTGAAATAAAGGTTAACCCGGAGTAAATGAGGGCTGACTGTATTTTTGTATTAACTCAAACTTTTACATACTATTATTTTTAGAGGCAGGACTGTTAGATACAATAAGCTCTTGTACTTCAAGTAAAACAGCCATTCTGGGCTACTTCCAAAGCTCATTTCTTGCTATGCAAAAACCCCCTTAAAGGCCTTGGAATAAAGACACTACAAGGCAAGAAGCAGGAGAATATGCTAAGTTAAAACCATACTACTACTCAGAGCCATGTGGTGTAGCAAAATCAAGTGCTGGGAGTGGTCATTAAAGTTGAGTCAAACTTGGTGACAGCTCTGAGCAATCCTAATACAATTCCTGCATCCTCTTTATCATATCCTTTGATGACTGAAGGACATGTGCACAGCTTCTCATATGAATGCTACCTCCTTTTGCACCATGTCTCATCTGGACTTGAGAGGCTCCAGCACAGAATTGGTACAGACGTTTCTGCACAGATCAGTGTGTGTGCAATGGAATGGACCACCTCGATCTTCAACTAGGTGATAACTTGTGCATCTTTACACAGTCTGCACATAAAAGCCTGTGTGGGTGTCTTGTATTGGAGGTGGCCTGTATCTATGATTCATTTATATTCAGAAAAAATAATCAGGATTCAAGGACTCGCACTGCTTTCACTAAATTCTGAGTATAGATGGGAGTTTAAAGGAACCATGAAATGAGTCAAAACACAAAGCAGTGAAACAATGTCATTTACTCATTTTAATGGTTAAAAAAATACTTCTTTGCGCAAAGAGACAACAAGTCCCTGTTTGCTGAGGAAACAAGGGACCAAAACAATGATGGCCACCACATATCAGGTGGAGCAAGATAAGATGAGGTAAATGTTTTTGAGGAGAGAAAACAAAAAAGGCACAATTTACAATCAATCATGCCCCAAATTCACAATAATAACAATAATAATAACAATAATAATATATCAGTACAGCTAAAAACAATCTGAAAATCTGCAACAAAAGATACAGACCAATTATATTATACAGGGCAAATCTTGCCTGTCCGGGTCCTCCTGTGTGTTCTACCCTAATCAGGTTTCTGTACACTCTGGAGCCCCCCAGTCCTGCTGCTGATACTGTACAGATAGCAGTCCTACAGTGCACAGGGACTTCAACATACTATCTGACCACCAGACAAGACACACACAGTTTGGAGGGCCCAATGCAATCGTCATGGCAGAAGGCACCGCAGCCTTGGCACATGATCATGGCTTTGAGGCGGCATGAGCACTTGAGTGCCACCTCCTCAGCCGTACTGTCAGTAAAGGCCTGGATGCTGAGGGTGGTTTGGGTGGAGGCCAAGCGGGGGCGCAGCTGGAGAACACTGTCTGCCATGCTACGGGAGTAACCACCGTTGTCCATCACTGACACATTGGCTGTGTAGCTTACTCCTCCAACACCTCCACATTGCTTGGGAAGCTTCCCATAGAGTTGGAAGGGAAGGGAGGATGCAGATGAGGAGGGTGAGGGGGAAGAGGAGGAGGGAGAGCCAGAGGAGTAGGGCACTTTGCTCTGGTCCTTCTTTGCCATCCTGGCTAAAGTCATCTCCATATTGAGGAGTCCCTCCATCGCCCCTCCGCTCAGGTAGCTGTCCATAGAGCTCCCAGGTTCCTTTTTGGTAACACTCATGGATTTAGTGGGGGAGGATTTGGGAAGAGCTTGGCAAGAGGGCCGTGCACCGACTTCATTCTTCACAGTGGGTGCAGGAGAAAGCTGCTGTTGGTGAGGGGGGGGGAGCTGAGACTGGGGGGGCCTCCAGTTGATCTTTATAGTAGGCACCACCTCCGTGGGACAGGGGTCTGCATGGGGAGGAGAAGGGCCATTAGGCATGGTCCGGTTGGGTGGCTGGGGCCTGTCTGGAGTGGCCCCCTGTGAGGGCTGAGGACCATGAGAGTCTTTGACAACTGCAGACTCCACAGCGGTCTGAGAGCAAAGGTCTGACTTACTTCTACAGGTCAAAGAGCTGGAGGAGGATGAAGAGGGTGGCAGAGAGGTGATGACCGGGACAGCCCCGGGGGCCTGCTGGGACTGATACTGCGATACGGCTGAGGCCTCCATCAGACAGGAGATGGGGCGGCTGGCTGCAGTCAGCTCTGGGCTAGGAGTCTGGGCTGAGACCTCAGGCCTACTGTGTGGCCCTGGCGTCCTTGCCACTGGTGGCCTGTGTTGGGGTCCTGGCAATCGGCTGATCTCCAGCCTGTTGGCAGTGTGTGAGGGTAGAACTTTCTCCAGGGGCAGGCTGCCCTGCAGCAGCTGAGTGACCAAAGGGTTGTTGGCCTCCACACTGGACACTGGTCTGGCTGAGCTGGCCAGTCTCTTGGAGGCAGCTGCAGCAGTTGGGTGAGTGACAGAGGGTTTTAAACCTCCATGACACTCCTCTTCAGGAGAGCTTTGTCTGGAGATTCTACAATCATCTCCAGGTTCCATTTTGACTACAACGTTGGTATCCCTAAGTGTCCGAGGGTGGACTGTGGGGAGCAACTGGTGGTCCTGGGAATGGGGGTGACTGTGCTGCGGGTGGGGCAGGACATTGGGGAAACAAGGCTGAATGACGGTGTGACCTTGGCGGCTGGACACGTGGGCCTGGATGACTGGCTGTTGGATCTGAGGAGGAGGGCTGCAGATGACCAGCTGGCCATTTCTCTGGGTGCTAAGCTGGGGGCACCAGTCCTGGTCAGGCTGCTGCTCATCCTCCTGGCTCTCATTCTCACAGTCAGAAGCAGTTTCCGTGGAGTCGCTATGTGTCCCAGCCTCGTCATCTTTCTCTCCGCCAGAGGAGTCCACATGTTGGGAAGAGGGTGCATCTGTTTGCCGACTCTCTGTAGCTGAGTGAGAGAATACCTCCTGATGGTCCACATGGTGGGAACCATGCTGGATAACACCACCCAGTCCAGCCTCCTTCCCTTGTACCTGTTCTTTGGGCTGACAGGAGCTGGCCAGCGTATGAATAACGTCCACACCCTGAGCCCCGAACCTGGGAAGGGAATCTGGGATGGAGGTTGGGGCCAAAGAGGGTTTTTCACCCTGGTCTGCTCTCTCGGAGGAGACAGTGGCAGACTCAGGCACCTGGCTTTGCCTTGCTGTCTGGGTAGCCGAAGACTCAGATACAGTGTCAGGCTCTGGGGAAGGCAAGTCAACTGCCTTGTCTGTGAGCCCATTGGAGGAACATTGGAGGACACTGGCTAATGTTGCTTGCATTCCCTCTCCTGCCTCTGGCCCCTCAGCTACTTCCTCTGGAGAAGGGCTCGGGGTCTGTGGGGGCTCCAAAGACATGGAGGTTGAAGCAGTGGACAGTGAAGGGGAAGGCTGGGGAGTGGGCTCTACACTGAGAAGCTGTAGTTGTGTTCCAGATGAATTAGTGCCTGAAGATGATCCCTGCTCCTCCATCCCACCACCTCCCCTTCTTCCACTTCCTCCTCCTCCTCCCCCTCCTCCTCCTCCTCCTCCTCCTCCTCCTCCTCCGGGCTCGATAGGTCCTGGATGCTCTCGCGCTCGTCGTCCACTGCTGCTATCCGGTAGCCCAGCAGCAGGCCGCAGCCTGACCCCTGTCGGCCCTGCCCCGTTGCTAGTGGCTGCAACAGCAGCAGCGGCCTCGCGTTGGGCCCGGGCTTGCTGGGCACGGGCTTTGATGTCCGCCAGGGTGCGCGCGCCCCCCGTCCCCGACCGCCGTGAGCCTTCGCCGGGGGGCACGATCCGGGGGCAGATCTGGTAGGTGGGGTGCCCTTTGACCCAGGGAGGTTTGATTCTGGACAGTTGAATCTAGAACAGAGACAGAAGGACAGTGGGTCATTCCTTACCTGGGTAACAACTCATTTCTGAAGAGGCAAATTATTTTTGTGCAAAAATGTTATGTACAGATAAGGAGCCTTGGAGCCCTTAGGTTTATGCAACAAAGTCTTACCCGGATAGGCGGCACCTTGGGCTCTTCTGTTGTCGGCTGCGGCTTCTCCGAACGGACACTGTCAATTGTGGTACGAAAGGACTGACGGTCGTCGAGCCGCGGCCTCTTTTCGGGGAAGCTGGAGAAGGCCTGAGCCTCATGAGGCCTTCTCTTCTGCTCCTTCAGCTGGGAGCTGGGTACAGGGGTGGTGGCTGGGCTGGCTGAGGGGCTGCTTTCACGGCTGCTGGTGGCGGTACCTCCTGTGATAGAAGTGACCACAGAAGCAGTGTCATCCAGCGGATCAGCTGCAACTGCGGCACTGGAGGATGCTGAGGAGGACGAAGAAGAGTCCAGTCCTGCAGCAAAAGCTCCCTGTCTATCAGAAGGTGAGGAGGGTGAGGAGGCAGGTGAGGAGGCAGATGAAGAAGAAGAGGAGGAAGAGGAAGAAGGGGAGGAGGTGGACGCCAGTACAGGTGCAGCCTCTTCTGGGAGCAGGCGGGCTGTAACTTCGGGCTCTTCGTTTGCGCTGGTGGAGGCAGGGCTGGGGCTGGGGCTGGGCGTGGGAGTAGGAGTAGAAGTGGGGGCTGGCAATGTGACTGGCTCTGGAGTGGGAGAGGGCTTTGGCTCCACAGAGGGACTCTCAGCTAAGAGCTCCACGCCACACTCAGCCTGCAGCACAACCTCGCCTTGAACTACTGTGTTGTCAGACATAGGAGAGCCAATAGAGACTGCTGAGATGTCCAGAGCAGTGCTGGCCTCAGCTGCTTCTGCAGACTGTATGGCTGGAGGAGTGGCCTTGCAGAGGGTCCGGCGGGCCCTGCGTCTCAGGTCAGCCCGTGTGCGTCTCCTCATCCTTCCGTCTCTCCTCCGCCGACCCACACTGCGTCTCTTCGGGGCACCAGTTGCAACCACAGCCACATCACCGTCCAGCACACTGGCTGCAACTTCACTGGCTTCACTCATGGTAAGCTTTAGAGACTCCTCTTGTGTCAGGCCAGACCTAAAGGTACACAAATGACATTTTAACACACTGTGGAAACACTGACATTTGTCTGCATATTACAGTTGCCATGACTGATGTAGGTCATATTCGAGTTGTCTAGACTTCATGGAGGACTGCAAAGGAAATGGAAATAAATGTCTTCAAACATGTGGACAAATGAATATCTGCATCAACATTTTTCTAATTAATACTTCTTGGTGTCAATAGCGTTCAGTCTACTAATAGGACTACTACTACCACTACGACTACATATGATAAAACCTAATATGGCTGTTGTGTGAACAGTGAATTCAGATTTGGGTGAAATGGGTTGGCTCTTACTTTTGCCCATGGTACTCTTCAAAAAACTTTTCCTTCCACGCCTCTACCTTCTTCTCTTTCTCCATTTCCTGCCGGAAACGCACTTGCATCTCATGGGTGAATTCACCTAAACAGTTCAAACACATGTTGAGGTTTAAAGAGTGGCTCCACATCTGAACTTGATAGAGCATGAACCAGTTTAATAGTTTGTATAAACCTGACTTAGCTGCCTTTCAACTTGTTGAAATAAGAAGCGGGTGTTCAGTTGTTCTAGGAAAGTACTACCAGAAGTACAAAGACAGGACATGCTCTGAATCAGATGCCTGAATGGACTGAGTCACCAAGATCATGCAGAAGTGTGTTTTTTGTATATTTCTACGCTGTGTGGCCTCCTTTTCATTCACACCATGTCAAGTATGCTGGAGCACATTGTTGCCTTTTGGCATGGATTTCGAGGCTGGTATTTATGATTTGCTCACCTTCCTCATAACAAACTTTCGGCTACTTTTTGCTGCTGCCGTCACGAGTTCATTCCCCACAGTAATCAATACATTCCCATCAGATCTGATCTAATGTGGATTTTTAAGCATGCCAGAAGCCTCAGTAAAATGTGGCAGCTTGTCCAAGACTGACTAATCACTTACCCTCGGCCAGCCTTTCTTTCCAGCTCTGAGAAGCGTGGGTAAAGAACTCATTGTTGAGAGCTGAACTACTCAGTCTGGCCATACCATCAGGTCCAATCTACAAGGGGAGAGGACACAATGTACAAACAGCAGTAAGACAATGAATATACCCGAGGAGCGCAGCACCGAGACTATCATCCATGGCACTATGTTTGATCAAACAGACTTCCTTTTATGTGCACACATACTCGGCCAATACAGCCAATTCTAATTCTGATACATCTGAGTAGTAGAGTGGCCTACGCCTCACATGCATCAAATTAACCCGAAAAATGGTAAAACATGGCATGAATTTCACAGTGAGTGTGACTGAGCTGAGCTACACCTAGCATCTGGCACTACCATGCGTGGCCAATGTGCTATACTGTGGCACAGTTGTCACACATATAGTTTCTATCCTACTCTGCACTATGCAGCACTAGGGTCCATAATCAGATAATAAGTGAATGGAATTCCTCCCGTTTGTCTAGGAGATTGAAATCTTCCAGGACATGTGGACCGGCACCTACTGGAAACTCTGCGCACGTAAAATCTCTTTTATTGATTGAAAATGAAATGTAGGTCAAGCTGAAACGAGCACATAATTCAACAACATGGAATAGGACATTATATTATTTGTTTATTTGTAAAGTGCAGGTATGCAGATCTTTTAAAAGACATGCTTATATTGAAATAATATACAAGTAGTATGTCTCTTGTTGTACTGGTTTTCCCTCTTATGGACATAGTGCACAAAAACAGATATTCGTAGGGGTTGAATAACTGTGTGGGGGTTTTTATTAGAAGGAATATTCAAATGTATAACTGTGTTTCCAAAACAGTTGGGACGCTGTGAAAAATATAAATAGAAACTGAATATGAAGATTTACAAAACACTGATACCCCATATTTAACTGCGTAATGTAAAGTAGGAAAGCATTTGGGGATTTCATTGTCTACAATATATAATGTCATTAAAAGATTCAGAGAATCTCAAGAAATCTCTGTACACAAGGAATTGGGCCAAAAACCAACACTGGTTGGCCGTGATCTTCGGGCCCTCAGACAGCACTGCATTGAAAACAGACATGATTTTGTAGTGGACATCACTGCATGGGCTCAGGGACACTTCCAAAAACCATCGCCTGTGAACACAGTCTGTCGCTGCATCCATAAATGCAAGCTGAAACTCTGCCATACGAAGAGGAAACTGTATATAAACCAGATCCAGAAACACCACTGCCTTCTCTGCTCCCATGCTCATTTAAGAAGAAAACTGTCCTGTGGTCTGACGAGTCAAATCAGAAATTCTTTTTGGAAATCATGGACACTGCATCTTCCAGGTTGTTATCAGCGCACAGTTCAAAAGCCAGCATCCATAATGGTAGGGGGGTGCATTAGTGCACATGGCAGGGGTAACATGCACATTCGTGAAGGCACCATTAATGCTGAACGATATATACACGTTTTGGAGCAACACCTGCTGCCAAGATGGCAATATCTTTTTCAGGGAAGACCTTGCTTATTTCAGCAAGACAATGCCAAACCACATTCTGCACATATTACAAAAAGAGTAATACAAATACAAAAAGAGTCTGGGTGATAAACTAGCCTGCCTGTAGTCCTGACTTGTCAGCTAATGGAAATGTTTGGCGCATTCATAAACGTAAAATACGACAAAGGAGGAGAAACTGTTGAGCAGCTGAAATCGTGTATCAAGCAAGAACAAGCAAACATTCCACTTTCATAATGACAGCAATTGGCTCCCAAACTTGTTGCTGGCATCAAATCAAAATTCTAATTTTCAAAAACAATGAAATTTCTCAGTTTCAACATTTGACGTTATATTTAATTGAAAATAGCACAAAGACGAGTTTTTAGTGTTTAGTGTTTTTAGAGTTTTTAGTATCATCACATTCTGTCTCTATTTACATTTTACACAGAGTCCCAAGTTTTTTGGACTGAATTTGACAGTTGAAAAAGATGCAGAGCAAATGGCCTGTGATGTTGACTCCTGTTGATGCACTGAATGTCCAAAATAATGGTTTTATTCTTTTCTGATTTTTAATTTTGTGTGTTAATAAGGTATGCAACATCACCACAGACCTAAAAGCTGGAGACAGAAAAACAACATACCTGTCGGTCCACCTCCGGCAGCAGCTGCAGCAGATGCTGCT
>JAPZEA010000002.1:336549-348117 GCA_029783685.1 Heniochus monoceros | reverse complement strand
CAAACTCCTCACAGAAAGGCCCTGCCCCAGCCAGCTGGGGGATTCGAACTCAGGACCTTCTTGCTGTGAGGCAGCAGTGCTAACCCTAACCCACCGTGCTGCCCCTCTCCTGGAAACATTCTGCATTAAGTTTTCTTGACAGTCACTATTATACATCAGTTTAACTGCTATGTGCGTGTTGCGTTCAGACATGATTGACGTGCTAGTCCACTAGTTTATGTTATTTTCTTATATCACAGAAAAAATATTGCTAAAGTAGTTGCTTTTTTGTATTTATGAATTACATCGTGGGCCAGACCAAATTGTTTTGCAGGCTGGACAGTCCCCATCACTGCCAGAGACGAATCACGTTTGCACACTCTGCTATACAGCTCCTGAATGCTGAAGAAGAATTGAAATCAATTGATTCAATTCAGGGGTGGCATGGTGGTCCTTTTTACCTGTGAACAGAAACGGTGTGACACAGGTAAAAAGGTGTGATCACCTGTGCGCCTCAGATCATCATCACACTGTATTTGCATTATAGACCACTGAACCTGAAGGTGAGGCTCTTCACATACATCAGCTGTTCTTCAGAGTTCCCTTGGCAGTGTGTCTGGCTCACCCTCTGTTACACAGTGGAGCTCAGACATGCTAGAAAAGCATGGAGTAGAACACATTTTCTGAATGAAATTATCTGAATGTTTCAGATGACTCAGAGCTCAGCATAGGCTGCTGTCCCCAAGTTTCTAGCATCAGCCCTAGATCTAGACTTTCCGCTTCAAGATTCAAATTTTCTTTACTTTGGAAAACACTGTGTGATCAAAAGAGAGGAGAGCAATGTAGCAAGATGATTTAAACCAGCTCGAGTCTGTGAGTTCTTCTGCATGGCTCTCCTTCCACATTTCAAAGACATGCAGGTTCAGTTAACTAGCAATGCAGGCTCCTAGTGCATTCTGGTATAGGCTCTAGCCATGTATGATCCTGAGGAGCATTAGCAGAATGCATGGGTACGTGATCAAAAGGCAATAGAAGTCCACTGAATTCTCATTGTTAATAAACACATGAGTGGAGTAACCTGTTGGGAGGCCACAGGGCAAAGATTTGTCGTTGGACCTCTGTTGACAATTTTCACCACCAACCTCTGTGCTTCGTGTATGACAAGACTGTAGTCATCGAGTCTTGTCACAGTCTTAAGTCCGATTTCTATGCTTATAATATCCAACTTGTCACCTCCACCAATCTGCTGTTTTTCTGTCACTGAGAGTGAGCTGTCAGTTCCACACAGAGATGCCAATTATTTACAAATGCCGATAATTCTTATTTTCCACAGTGTGTTACAGTATGTTACGCGTAGCAAATCCTGTTTAGGTGTTTAGCTTGTAACATTGTGCAATCACATACAGGCAGATCATTGTTTTCTGCTCCTGTCACATTTCAGACTTTTCTAAGTCAGAAGGAATGTAGAGAGTGAATTATATCAAATTTGTATCACAGTTTATTCTCACTGAACAACCATAAGACAACAGGATGAAGAATACTGAATGAGTGCTGTTTGTTTGTTTGTTTCTCTAGCTTGACTTGATCCTGTCTCAGACTTGAAACTGTCAAAGCCTTTATTGTCGATCACGCCATATGTACAGGACATACAGAGGGATCAAAATATTGTTTCTCATAGTCCCACAGTATGTCCAAAAGTATAAAGATAAAAACAAGCCAACAATAAAGATAAAACAAAAGTAGTGACGTATACTCAGACACGCACACACACACACACACACACACACACACACACACACACACACACACACACACACACATATGATCTGTGTGTGTAATAAACAGGACACTGTTAGAGTATGAAAGCTGGTACTGAAAGTAGCATGGCGGGCAGCACTGTGACATAAAACAAAGTGAATCTCAATGTATTCCCGTGGGTTTAATCCAGCATGGCGTACAGAGCGTGGCACAGCCTACAAGGATTATGTGTGTGACTTGGCCCACTCTCCTCCTCTTTGTCCTACTTTTCATTGAATCATGCAGAGAAAGGCAGAACAAGAGCTCTGTCTCTCTCATGTATATATATATATATATATATATATACATAGAGAGAGAGAGAGAGAGAGAGAGAGAGAGAGAGAGAGAGAGAGAGAGCGGCAAGGGGAGGGAGCCATTATTGGACAGAAAAAAACACAGAGTGAGCTTTGTAGTGCATGATGAGAGCAGACGTCATGTCCCATATAGGTTTTACTGAAATATAAATTCCAAGATGATATAATAATAATTCAGTAAGCTTATACAGCCCAATAACAATCACCAAGTTCCATCTTGAATGGGATGCCATGAGTGTTGATATTCTATAGTGATTTCCAGCAGCATATTGTGTCCAGTCAGTTGTGCTCAACCTGCAGAGACTGAGGAGCTGTCATGATGAATGTCTGGTCATGAAAGGAGGGCAACATATACAGTGCTAATGCACCCCCGCCCTCACCAGTCCACACTGTCCCCATTTCCCTGCTCTGCCTTGTATCAGCAGCTCCAGCCCATGCCAGCCCACATGCATTTTAGATGCACAACTGCAGTACTGCTCTTCATTATTAACAAATATCTTAACTTGTGTCTTCTAAGCCGCTCTATCTCTGATCTTGACATATTTTATGTTTGTTGCTCTGAATACCTGCTGTCTGGTTGACAAAATTCATCTGCATATGGGGAGTAAGGTTGTAAATTCACAGGTCCATTTTATCTCAAGTAAGCCTCTGTTGGATAGGAACAATTTGCAGCACATACAAGAAGAATCTGTATTTTTGTGCAAAAAATGGAACTGCAGTGTAATTAGTATCATTAAATGAATATTTTGTCAAACAACACAGGTATTACAATATTTAATTTATTATATCAATCCGTCCATATAAAGCCTCACTCTGGATTACTCCACAAATATAAACATATGTGCTGTACATATGTACAGCATATAAAGATTGCACCTGTGAAAGACTGTACAATAATGTCACAGTAGCAAGCAATATCAATTAGCCACCATGAAAATACTGAAATTATCATTTTCTTCAGATTGGCTGGATATCAAAGCCCTCATTGTGAAACTGTCCTAAATTGCATTTATTAATGTTTTGTACATGTATTTCAGTGTCCTTAGCATCAAGTATGACACATTTTTCTCTGAAAACAGCTTCCTGCAGCTGATGCTGGATGTGAACAGTGAGACTGAACCAAAAGAGTAAATTGGTGAGCTGCTAAACCAAAACAATGAGCTGAAAGAGGCTAAAAAAACCTCTGTAAATGGACTGTATTTAGACAGCACTTTTCTACTCTCACGACCACTCAAAGCGCTTTTACAACACATTCACCCTTTCACACAGATTCAAACGGTGGCTAGCGACAGCTCATTACAAGCATTTTCACCATTCGCACACACTCATGCCCCGATGATGCAGCATCGGGGGCAATTTGGGGTTCAGTATCTTGCCCAAGGATACTTCGACATGTAAACCCAAAACGTAAGGAATACATGGTACATGCACACATCTCACACCCACTCACACACACGCACACACACACATACACACACACACAATCTGTGATAACTCTGTTTTCGTCACTACGACTAACACCTTTCACATTATAGATATCATTTGATTGTTCAATCTTTGACCATTTTGTTGAGTAGGGCTGTACAGTGCGACATATATGTAGCACATGCTACATACAACAAATCTGTTTGAATGAAATGAGCACCTCTGTGAGACAACTTTTCAGTATGTGTGTGTGAGACAGCCGGTAGTAGAATGTTCATCTGGATGGAGATTGTATTGTATCAATGCATCAATGTAATCATCTTTAGCACAAACAAATTTAGGTTTTGTGTAAAATATTTTAAAGGGGACCTTTTTTTAACACATAAAGGTCACTGTACTCATTAGCACTACTACTAGACTATGATGTCTTTGTATGTCATCTCAATTATTTAGACTAACTAGGGGTTTGACTGTCAAGTTTAAAAGACATTGTCAGTCAAGGGTTAAAATAAATTAGTTTGTATATCCTGTTTGGTTTTACCTTTTGTGAAAGTGGAAAGCCTGCTGCATCCCACTCAATTCAATTCAATTTTATTTATATAGCGCCAAATCACAACTGAAGTTGTCTCAGGACACTTTACATATAGAGCTGGTACAGACCAAACTCGTTATCTACAGAAACCCAACATATCCCTCATGAGCAAGCACTTGGTGACTGTGGCGAGGAAAAACTTCCTTTTAACAGGCAGAAACCTCAAGCAGAACCGAGATAGAGAGAGAGAGAGAGAGAGAGGCAGAGAGAGAGAGAGAGAGAGGCAGAGGCAGAGAGAGAGAGAGAGAGAGGCAGAGGCAGAGAGAGAGAGGCAGAGGCAGAGAGAGACAGAGATGCAATCAAAGTAGCAATGACAGCTCTAATAGACTTGTAGCTGTATGAAGTATATAAAGCATATTATATACATATGTGATATATTTATGTATGTGATGTATGTACATATAAGTCGCAGAGAGTATATGTACATGATACAACACTATGGATCTAATAATAATGGTAATATAGCTAATATTAATAGAAGTTGCAGTGGATGTCAGGCAGGGCCATGGTAGGAGACGTAGCTATAATCCAAAAATTCAGGTTCAACCACTCACCATGGGAACCTGCGCAACGAAACAATACAGACTCCGGGGAAGAAGCCAAATTAGTGACATGTCTTGATAAGATGAGCGCATACAGATGGAGAGGAAGAGAAGAATCGAGGAGCTCAATGTATCATTGGAAGTCCTGCGACAGTCTAACTCTATAGCAGCATAGCTGGGGGCTGGTCCAAGGCAAACCTGAGCCAGCCCTAACTGTAAGCTCTATAAAAAAGAAAGTTTTAAGCCTACTCTTAAATGTGGAGAGGATGTCTGCCTCCCGGACAACAACTGGAAGATTCTCTGGCCCCTATTCTGGCTGTAGAGATTTTAGGACCCACAAGCCTGCATTCTGGGATCGCAGTGTTCTAGTGGGGTAATAGCTCTTTAAAATGAGATGGTGCTTTATCATTTAAGGCTTTGTAGGTAAGGAGAAGGATTTAAAACTCTATTCTGGATTTCAGAGCAGCTAATATTAGATTATTAATATCGGAGTATTTAGCAACAAATTGGGGCAGCCTGATAGTAAGGAATTGCAGTAATCCAGCCTGGAAGTAACAAATGCATGGACTAGTTTTTCTGCATCATTTTGACACAGGATGTGCCTGATTTTTGCAATGTTACGTAGGAGGAAAAAGGCAGTCCTAGAAATTTGTTTTATGTGGGAGTTAAAGGACAAATCCTGATCAAAGATAGCTCCCAAATTCCATACAGTGGTGCTGGAGGCAAGCGCAATGCCATTCATAGTTGCTATATGATCAGATAGTGAGTTTCTCATGTGTTTAAGCTCAAGTAGTATAACCAGTTTTGTCTGGATTTAGTAACAGTAATACAGAAGTGGTAAAAGTTTTGGGTCATCCACGACTTTATTTCCTTTAGACACGCTTGGAGTTAAGTCAACTGATTGGTTTCTTCTGGCTTCATTGATAAATACAGCTGGATATCATCTACATAGCAATGAAAATGTTTCCTGATAATGTTACCTAAAGGAAGCATAAATAGGGTGAATAGGGTCGGTCCAAGCACTGAACCCTGTGGAACTCCGTGACTGGCTTTAGCGTACACAGAGGATTCATCATTAACCTGTATGAATTGAAAGCGTTCTGAAAAGTAGGATTTAAACCAGCTTAGTGCAGTTCCCTTAATGCCAATGAAGTGTTCCAGTCTCTGTAATAGAATAATGTGGTCAATGGTGTCAAATGCAGCACTAAGATCTAACAGGACTAGTACAAGTCCTTTGTCTGATGCAATTAGAAGGTCATTTGCAACTTTAACCAGTGCTGTTTCTGTGCTGTGATGTGCTCTGAATCTTGACTGGAAATCCTCAAATAAACTATTGTCACATAGAAAGTCATACAGCTGACTAGCAACTGCTTTCTCAAGAATTTTAGAGAGGAAAGACAGGTAGATATAGGTCTATAATTGGCTAAAACCCCTGGATCAAGAGTTGGCTTTTTAAGAAGAGGTTTTATTACAGCTACTTTAAAGGACTGCAGTACGTAGCCTGTTGATCGAGAGAGGTTGATCATATCTAATAAAGAAATCTGGGATTGTTTTTATTTTCCTCTATTAGTGAAGAGTAATAGGTGGCTCTGGCCCCACAGAGAGCTGTCCTGTTTTAAGACTATCTTGCCAGGCGAAACGAAATACTTCCAAATAGGTGGCATGCCATTTCAAGTTTTTGCAACATTTGCTTTAATTTGGGGGTTTGAGGGCATACCAAGGAGCTAGCCTCTTCTGTTTTGTTATCTTCTTTTTTAGGGGGGCAATAGAATCAAATGTCAAACGCAATGAACTTGTAGCACTATCAACCAGATGATCAATTTGGGAGGGACTAAACTTAGCACAACAGTCCTCTGTTCTACTGAGACATGGCATTGAATTAAATACTGATGAGATCACATCCTTAAATTTAGCTATAGCACTGTCAGATAGGCATCTGGTGTAGGAATTTTTGCCTAATGGTGGGTAGGTAGATAGATAGATGACTTTATTCATCCCCGGAGGGAAATTAGGCTGTCATAGCAGTCCGGTATATTTAAATACAATAAAATACAATAGAATAAAGTACTGAGGTAGAGAATAAAAAATAAAAACACAATAAAGAATAAAAACACAGAATGGGTTACCCGGTAATAAGCCAGCGTTTGTGTGCTTGGCTGGTGAATGGGAACATTCAGAGAGGTTGTGCCTCTCCCTGGATGTGCGCACTGTCCAGAGTGGCAGGGCTGCATTTACTAGAGCATGTTACACAGCCAAATGGACAGCTTTCCAGCATTGGAGTATAGAGAGAGGACTGGACCTTACTGTGTGTCCCTTGACTTGGCAGGCTGGTCACAGGCAAGCAACAAACTGACAAGAGTACTAGGCATAAACTGAGGTCTGGGTCGTTACCACACTGGCAGGCTGATGAATCGACAAATACTGGCTGATATCCTGGTGCTTATATACTGTGCAGGCAGGTGAGTGTTGATTGCTTCATTGAGCACAGCTGTACTCATTAGGCAAGAAGCCTGGCCCAACCTGTCGGCCACACCCTGCAGTGATGCAAACTTGACTTAAACAGACAGGGGAGGAACAGACAGGAGACAAGAAGAGGGGAAAACACAGGATCACAAAGGCGAAAAGGAGGGGAGACTCCAGATCTCCCCAGAAATTAAAATATGATATGACTTATTTAACAATGATGACACAACATCTAGTTCTGTATGGGTTGGAATGTGTGTGTTTGCATCATACACATCTGATTCATGGGCTCTGGCATACTCATCTGATTCATGGGCTCTGGCTTCCTTCCAAGGTGGCCGAATCACTTTGTGGATGCTCATGTTCAGGATCTTTGGTGTCCTCACCAGCTTTTTTGACTCTGACTTCTCCTGTCCCAGGTTTCCTGTCACCCACATCAGACCACCAGTACATGCCTTACAGTCATCCTGGTTTTCATTCTCTTCAGACTTAATACTGCCCTTGTTTCTGTCTTGTACTTTAGTGCAGTAGCTCAGATGATACCACGTTGTGCTTCCATCCACTTGGACTGCCATCTGTGTTGCTCACATGACCGTGTATGGACCTTTTTGTCTTGGTTTGTGCCACTTCCTCCGATTGGAAGATCTTAATGTACACCTGGTCTCCTGGTAGCACCGGGATCTTCTTGATGTCTCAGTCGGGTCTCAGCTCTTTCCCTTTTTCCCGCAAATAGATAGACTTATGTATAGCAGTTAGTTGTTTTATATAGTCTTTCAGCTTTGTCTGCAGTTGTTCAAGTGGGGGACTCTTGTTAGGGCCTTAGCATTTAATGCGGTGTTAAATGCATGCTTCTATCTCTTCTATCTTTTGATCTCTTTCCCACCTCAATCTCTTTCCCACCTGGAGAGCACTGGGAGCACTGTGAGGGTCATATTCTTTGACTTCTCCAGTGCTTTCAACACAATCCAGCCATCACTACTGAGGGGGAAGCTGGAAGGAGCTGGAGTAGACTGTCACCTGGCTGCGTGGACAATTGACAACCTCACCAACAGACCACAACATGTGAGGCTTCAGGACTGTGTGTCTGATGTGTTAGTCTGCAGGACTGGGGCTCCACAGGGTACAGTGCTCTCCCCTTTCCTCTTCACCCTCTACACTTCGGACTTCAGACACAACACTGACAGCTGCCACCTCCAGAAATTCTCAGATGATGCAGCCATCGTTGGATGTGTATCACAGGGGAACGAATTGGAATACAGGGAAGTCATCACCAACTTTGTCAACTGGTGTGGACTAAACCACCTGCACATTAACAGCAGCAAGACTAAGGAGATGGTGATAGACTTCTCCTGGAAGGTGCCACAGATTGCACCGGTGAACATTCAGGGTTTGAACATAGAGATCGTGGGGGAGGACAAACACCTGGGTGTTCACCTCAACAACAAACCGGACTGGACCACCAACACAGATGTCCTGTACCGGAAGGGCCAAAGTTGTCTCCATCTGCTCAGAAGACTGAGGTCCTTTGGAGTATGTAGGACACTGTTAAAAACTTTTTATGACTCTGTAGTCATATCAGCCATCTTTTACACAGTGGTCTGCTGGGGCTGTGGGAGCTCCAAGAGGGACAGAAAGAGTTCTACTGAACAAACTGGTCAGGAGAGCTGGCTCTGTCCTGGACTGCCCTCTGGACACCATCGAGGATGTGGATGAGAGGAGGATGTTAGCAAAACTGACATCAATCATGGACAACCCCTCTCACCCCCTGCATGAGATTGTGAAGGCCCTCAGCAGCTTCTTCAGTGACAGACTACTGTATCCACTGTGTAAGAAGGAACGCTACTGCAGGTCCTTCATACCAACAGCCATCAGAGTGTTCAACTCCAACATTGCTTAATGTAGCTGGATGTGGATCGATAATGATAGTTTTTTGCACTAATGTGACTCATGTTTACCTTATCCTGCTACATGTTATGACTTTATCCTGCTATCACACATATGCAATATCTTGTGCAATATGACATTTGCATTCTATTTCAGTAATCAACCTATGCATATACATTTTTATTCTACTGTGATACAGTAAAAACTGTACTTAATTTATCCATACCCACCATGTGCAATTTCAAATCCATGTGCAATTCTCTGTAATTTGTTTTGCAACACATTCTTTATGGCATTTTTTTAGTTCTTTTGTGGCAACATATTTTTTATATTTTTTTATCGTTCTCTTGTATAAAATGTACAGATATTTAGTCAACTTTTTATTTCGTATTTTGTTTTTCTTACTCTGTTGCTTTTTCCTACTACTATTGCCTGGTGCCTGTAACACACAAATTTCCTGGCTGGGGATTAATAAAGTTTTATCTTATCTTATCTCATCTTATTAGATCCATAGTGTTGTTTCATGTGCATATACTCTCTGCTACTTATATGTACATATATCACATACATAAATATATGACACATGTATATAATATGCTACATATACTTCATACAGCTAAAAGTCTATTATAGCTGTCAATGCTACTTTGATTGCATCTCTGTCTCTCTCTCTCTCTGTCTCTCTCCCTCTGCCTCTTTTTCTCTCTCTCTCTCTCTCTCTCCCTCTGCCTCTCTCTCTCTCTCTCTGCCTCTCTCTCTGCCTCTCTCTCTCTCTCTCGGTTCTACTTGAGGTTTCTGCCTGTTAAAAGGAAGTTTTTCTTCGCCACAGTCGCCCAGTGCTTGCTCATAAGGGATTTGTTGGGTTTCTGTAGATAACGAGTTTGGTCAGCACCAGCTCTATATGTAAAGTGTCCTGAGACAACTTCGGCTGTGATTTGGTGCTATATAAATAAAATTGAATGGAATTGAATATAATGGACGTATAGACAGGGCAACAAATGACAGTTTTGTTTTACCAATAGCCAGTTGAGGAAGAGTGCAGCCCAGTCGCTCAGCAACTGCCTGCAACTCTTTTAGCTTTGCCTGCTGACGGTGCCCCTCCTCACTCAGGATCTTGTCTTTCATCCACTGATAACCCTGTTGCAGACAGCACAACACAACAACAGAGATCAAGGCTAGAGGCAAGACCAAGATTATGGCAGTGTACCCAACCCTGAATACCACAAAGGATGACTTGTACAGCAAGAACGTACATCTTTCTTTCTTAGATGAAGCTGTCTTGCTCACAAGAATACACTATTACCTGTACACTACAGTGAATGGTTATTGCACCATGAAATAATCTATTAGATTGTGATTGAGATTGTGATTTAGATTGTGAGCACCATCGCAATAACCTCAAGAACCTGGAAAATATAAACAAATAAAACCAAAGTGAATGGCTGAATCCAAAAAAGAAAATAATTAATTAATTAAATAATAATAATAATAATAATAATAATAATAATAATAATAATAATGATTTTGAAGCATTCTGGTTCTGTTTGTAGTCTGTAGTATTGACCAATCACATTTGAGTGGGCTGCAGTCCATATGGAGAAAAACAGAGGCGGAACACATTGGCCGAAATGCAATCTCTGAACCCGCTGGCTATCATCTGATGATGATTTAGGTTTCATTAGCTTTTTCAAAATTTACTTGCATTCATATGCGGATAAAGAGATTATCTGAAATGTTGTCTGGACCTAGTCTCCAATTGCTCATTTGAGTGTAAACAATGACCAGCGTGTGGAAGAGGAAGTCTTGGCCCAGATATCTGTTATCCGGATACCCACTAGCAAGCCCCGAAACACTGATTGTTGCCCCCAGAGTCTAAATTGTCATCAAAAGATGACAGATGGGTTCCAAGATTGCCATTGTGATTGCTAGCAGGATTACTGGTGTGAGGGAAGCAGGTAAAACAAAGTAAGTGGGTGAAGATGAGGATTAATTGGATGACTAAGTGACATGATGAATTGTTAGAGGGATGTGCCACAATAAAATGACATGACGAGAAGCGGGAAAAGTATGTTACCTTAAGTGAGGCTCGTGAATAAGGGGGGATCTCACTGTTATACTTTCCTGAGATGATCCCACAGGCCAGTGGAGACCATGTCATAGCTCCAATGCCTGCATGCCCAAAACAGGCCTTGTAATGGACCCGCACAGCAAATTTCTAATGGTCAGTGACTTGTTTGTTTGTAGTTTTACAATATAAGAAACTACTAAGCTAGGGTAAGCACCAGGATTCATACTAATACAGTTAAAATATAACTTTATGAAGACTCTGGCGACTTAAACAAAATGAAAACTCAATGGCAGCCCACCCACTATACACAATTTCCGGACAAGGAATTGCCATTAGCATGGCTGATTCAATATCTTATGAACAAAATACATAAGAATACATACATATATAATGCTAGTGAAGAGTGAGTTCTTCATTCTTGTAATTATTGGGAACAATTGTCTCATGGACTATGGCAGCTGCTTACCTATCTTGTGTAAGAGTTCAGGGAGTTGCACTTCAACC
>JAPZEA010000001.1:36036683-36047405 GCA_029783685.1 Heniochus monoceros | reverse complement strand
TCAAAAGCTGTGGCATCGGAATATTTCATCATCACTGATGGTGGCGCAAGAGGAAAAGATCAGAAATTGACTTCTATAAAGTTTCATCATAATCTGGCCCGTTATTGTTGATTTTGTCCTCAACTAAAATGTTAATAAACCTCCCAGATCTCCACAGCGGGCCGTGCAGACCTGTGCATCAAGCCAGCTGATTGGTCGGCCTGCAGGCAGGTTTAAAATGTGAAGAAAAAGCCTCACAAACGTCTCTGAACAACCTCGATGCACTTTGACCTTTCAGCCTTTATTCAGTGTGAACTTCATTTTTGACCTTAAAATTGAAGTCTTAACACAAAGTCCATCAACTAGTTTGTTGAAGATAAATGAGTGAGATGAATTATGGCCATGGTGGCTGAGATAACAGCATCCAGAAGACTGACGAGGCTGAAAGTGTCACAAAGTGTTTATATATTTGGTCCTGTGTTCAGATGATTTAATGGATCCATACAGGGGAGAGAAAACTCACATCAGGGCTGAAACTGACATATTTTCATTATCAATTAATCTGTTAATTATTGTTTTTATTACTATTATTTTAGTTATTATCTCAGTCAGTCCACTAAACATTTGATGGAATCTCAAAATGACTTTTTTGTTCAAAGATATTCAATTTATTATCACACCAGACGAAGAACAGCAGCAAATTCTCACATTTGAGAGGCTGGAATTGATTATCAAAAGAGCTCCAATTCACGTCACAACAGGACAAGAAACAGAAGATTTTCTCATCGTCTCCTGATTGATAAAAAGTAAATAAATGAAAATGAAATGCTCCAACACCTGAAGTACATTATCATTGATTTAGTGTCCGAGAACCAGCAGCTGATTTTAAGGAAGATTTGTTCTTTAAAAGCTCAGCCGGAGCACTAAATAAGTGTGTGTGTGTGTGTGTGTGTGTGTGTGTGACTGACCCTCTGCATGGTAAAGCTCGACACCGGGTCGTCCCCCCTCCCTCCTCATTAACTTCCCATATTTGAACTCACTGGAACAAAACGTCAGACAGCAGAAACGTTCGTGTCGTGGTGATGAAGAGGAGCGACGGTGAGTTATAACACACTGTCCACCAGCAGCCAATCAGAGGAGCCGTCTCATCAGGGCAGGGACACACTGTTCCAACACTAACCCTGACTGTGGATTAACATGTGCACTGTGCTGATCGTCGCATGTTTCTATTCACCCATGACTGTTTCACAGCACTGACCGAAAGCCTTTGTCTGAACAGATGGATGTTGGATGTTGTTGTGATGGATGTTGACATGATGGAGAGTTAACAGGAGCTCTGGAGGACACACATACAGAGAAAACACTGCAGATTTCTGCATTAAAAGAGGAAAAGAAGGTAAAACTAAGACCATCAGCAGCAGAGTGAGAGCTCTGAGCGACCGTTAGCAGCACAGCTAGCCTGAACGCTAGAGATCAAACCTGTAGCCGTTAGCAACCAGGTGCTACTAAGACCTGAAAGCTGATCAGTTTCTCTGGACGTTCAGGTGGAAAAAATATATATACTTGAGGGTACTTAAAGTATATTTTTTAGTGGCATCTCACTTAAATATGAACTATTTTCTCAGAAAATAATAATCACAAAAAAGCAGCCACATGCAGAGCAGCAGGTGAGCTTTCCTGGATGACTGTGTGACAGAATAATGACTCTGTTTTAAAGCGTGAGTCTGATGATTTTCCACTTTTTTATTAATGTCAACAATACAGAAACCAGCAACATGTTGGTCTCAGTGCTTTGACTTCCTGTTTGTGGCTCCGGGACCTTTGGTTCCTCCTGAAGATGTAGAACAGCTCCCAAACATGTTTCAGTTTTAAGAAAGGCTCGTTCATTTACTGAAGCAGCTGCTCGCTGCAGTCGCTCAGCTTCAGCTTGAACCTTTGGCTCATCAAACTCATTTACTTCCTCTGCAGCTGTACACCGTCTACGTTTGCTTTGCATTCAGTCTGAACTCAGCTGAGCCGATCAAACTGAGCCACCGTCCACTTTTCTTCAGCCACAGTTTGATATTTCAGGCAGGTATCTCAGAATGTTTGCGTGCTGATGGTCGTCAGTTTAATGTTCGGTGCCGGTTTGATGACATTAACAGATGGCAGCGATTTGCTTCGTGGAGGTGAAAGTGTCTCCTGCTCGTCTCCTCCGGCCTCCGGTCTGTCCTCCACCTCCCGTTAGCTCTCCACCTCAGCAGAGGAAACTGAGACTCTGCAGCCGCCTCTCGGCTCCTTTTGGCGCCGCCTCCCCTTCCTCCTTCCTCCGACCCAACAACCGCCTCCCCTTTTCCCCCGGCGACAGAGTCTCCTTTCCTCCAGCTCCGCTCCTGCTCTCATCCCTCCATCACCTCCTCCTCCTCCTCCTCTCCTCACGTTAACCTCATTGCTCATCTGTTGTTTGTTCTCTCTCTCTTTGTTTTTTCTTTTCTTCCCATCTGTGTAGGCAGCCCGTTGAGTAACTTCTTTGACGTAATTAAACAGCTTTTTTCAGACGAGAAGAACATCCAAGCGTCCCACTCCCCCGGCGCCCCCGCCACGCCTAGCTCCCCCGCCAAGCATGCCCCCGGCAGCAAGCCCAACCAGCCCCCGCCCAATGACTCTAAATGCCCCCCAGGCAAAGACAAAACAAAGATGGCCGCCAGCAACAGGACGCAGGAACAACCTTAAGGAGCGGTAGCTGTGCATGAGTAGAGAAGCCGTTATCAGGTCGTTAAAGCAGAGAAGGACAGAGAGCTGCGACTTCGCCCTTTAGTTACAGTCAGAACAAATCTACTTTTTGCCAATAACTTTTGTACTGTATGATGGGAATGGCTATTTCACTTTAAAGTCGATCAGTATTTTACAATAAGTAGCAAATGTAGCTTTGTTGTCCCTACCTTCTGTCCCTCTGTGTCCTCGGGGGTCTTTCGGTGGGTGTGTGTCCTCCTCACGTGTGTGATGGCTTGACTTGTCTCTGCCACCAGGGATCATCCATAATAACTATTAACCTCGGCGGCCCCTCGAGACCTGCCACCGCCAAGAGAGTCCGAAAGTGAAGAAAAGACAGAGGACCCCTCCCCTCCCCTCCCCTCCCCCGCCCCGCCCCTCAGAGCCCCGCCTCCGGCCCCGCCAGACCAAACACAGACACGTCTCAGAAGAGTTGTAAAAAGAAAAAAAAAGCCTTAAGACAGTGATGTTTGTCAACTGACACACACACACACACACACACACACACACACACACACACACACACTCCTCTTTTTCTTCTCTTCCTCCCAAATGTACATAAAAACACACATTCTGTACGTACTCCTCGACACTCACATGACTTCTTCTCTGCGGGATGTAATGACTTGCACACGCTGACAAACAGGAAGCAGGAGCGGCGGCGGCGGACGGATGGACGAACGCTGGCTGGATTGTAATTCTTTTTCATGTCGTCTTTCTTTGTGGCGGCGGCGGGATTTCGGAGCTCGCTCTGTGATCTCTGCAGTTCAAAGTCCGATGAGGGGGGAGGCGCTGTTCCGTAAATGAATGATCTCTTCTGTTGTACAGATGAAATGACGCTCCGTGTGTACAGAGTGTAGTCGTGACATTATGTTTTAGACTTGTGTTGCCATGTTTTGTTCTGTATTTCTGTACAGGCCTGGTCACACCAGCGTGTCACAGTGAAATGAACTCATTCCAATGGAATCGCTGCTGTGAGCGGACTCGCTCACGGGCCTGAAAATCACATTTCTCATGCAAACTTCATCGTTGACCAATGAGAAGCTTGACAGCGCTGAACTTGAAGGGGCCGTAGGGCTGCGGAAACGTAGCTCATTAGCTGTTAGCTTGTAAGCAGAAACTGAGTTTATTGCCATGTTGCTGCTAACATGACAATAAGCTAACAGTTAGCGAGCTGGCTAGTTTGGAGTCCAGAGGAAACAGGAAGCAGCTCGTCAGTTCTGGGACTGAATAGCGTTAGCGTGCTGCCGCAGGCTAACGTGTGACCTCACCAGCTCAACACATTTCTAGAATCATATTTTGCTGTCGTCTCCTTCCTGCTGTGACCAGGCCTCACCTGCAACATGTCTCCTTTTCCTTTTGCACTTTTGACGAGTGAATCAGATCCGGGTTCAGTTCCACCATGTCAGCGCATTTTTAATTTTCACTATAATTTTTTTACAATATTGAACTGCTGTGTATATTTTTGTACTTTATTGTATTTTGCCATTTTTGTTATTAATTTATTATGCGTTATTTATATGAAAGATGTAGAGAATGTTTCTTAACGTAAGATTATTTAAGGATATTTTTGTCATGTTTAAGTTATTTGATCACCGAGAAATCTCGAAGCGTTTGTGAGCGTCGGTTCCTTTCCCGGCTTTTTGACGAGAGAAAACTTGTAATATACGTTTGGAAAATGATTTACTGTAATTTAAGAATGTAGACGTAGCCTCTCCGAGAGGAACAAACCCTTCGTTGATAATTGTCGGCTCCTTCTTCCCCTCCGTGTGTTCGATGACTCAGATCTCACCAAACATTCTGTAAATAAGCCGAGTTTACTGACAAGCTTATTTAAAAAAACAAGGGGATTCCTACTCTTAGCTTTGACCTCGTACGGTTGTTTGCATGTTCAGCATTCGTCTTTTCTTTGCATGTCGTCGTTGGAATTGTTCTCCCGTTCCCTTTTTCTCTCCACACTTATTTATGTATTTCTGTTCTTTACGTGCTTTTGTTTTGATTTGCCTTCGATTCTTTTTGGAGTTTTTGGTTTCCTTCGCCGTCCTCTCGCCCTCTCCCCTCTTTTCTCTTACTGTGGACTCACAGTAACGTGCAATGCATCCTCCTTACTCGTTCTCTCAAAGAGGGAGCTCTCTGCCGGCCGGCCTCACCAGCTGGGTGGGCGTCGGCTCATCGGGGAGAAAAATTAAAGCAATACCTTTCATTGTTCGCTTTCCTCTTTTTCTACTGGGGGAATCCAGAGCACACAGAATGGACTCGGAGCGCTACTTCAGAGCAGGATAACCACTGGCAATGTATTCCCTTGTGATGTTACTGTGAACAACTTCAGTGCTAAAGGAAATAAATCTGTTGACTTTGGAGCTGGTGCACATTTCTGGGGGGTTATTAAGACGTTTATTCACAAAAATATGTACAGATTTGACACAATCAGAGCTGATCGTCTGCATGCAGCTGCAGAGATTTCCATTACAGACGTCTTCCCTGAAGCTAAAGACGGACACGTCAGCAGTCACATGAGGACAGTTATTCTCAGTTTCATGCAGCGTCAGATTCACCAAACCACCACCACAGAGCCGACATGTTCCTCTGCTCTCACGTTAGCCGCTAACGTTAGCATGCCCAGCTAATATAACTGACTACCTACAGGAGCAACCTAACGTTACTTCAAAGGCTGAGAGTTAGCATAGCATTAGCTAATTAGCATTATATTATTTTAGAGAGGTGACATCAGAAACACCCCACTGAGCACGACCGTCACGTTACATTAGCTGGTGTTACATTAAGTAAACAAACCAACCACATCGTCACCTGTGTGCTGCTTGTCCAGGTGTGTTTTTATACAACAAACACCTGGACAAGACTCCGTCAAAAGAAATTTCCATGTCTTGTTCATGGTTCATCAACCGATTTGTTTTCTCCTGGGATGTGTGAGCTTTAGCCTTTTGTAGCCAGCAAGTGTTATTTAAGACTTTTACAGGTTTGTTTTCAAGCAGCTAGCTAACCAAAGCTAACAGCATCTGCTCCTGACAGCTGACATCAGACACTGGCATGATGGTAAACTGCATACGTGCTGTGTTAGACTGGAAGGATCAACAGGTGTTACACTAACTCAAATGATTTTAAACTGCTGAGGTCAGCAGAACTCAAAGCTCCTTAAAATGTTTAATAAAAGTCCAAAATCAAATGTTTTTCCCTCCACATTATATTTACTCATTTAACTGTTATATATTTTATTCCTTGAGGGGCTAAATGCTGTTTGAAAGAATTCTCCACATCACCAGAAACTCACTCAACAGACATTAACTAATAATTCAAAAACAACCTGATGATTAAACAAACTGAGATCTGATCTGAGGATTATGAAAGAGGAGAAGAAGAGCATGTCTTCGTCGTCTTGTTTGGAGAGTTTACCCTCAGACGTGAGTCTGGTGGATCTGTGAATCCGACCGAGCAGAACCAGAACATCTGCCTGCTGACGTGTTGCTGTGAAACGAGGATGTTTAACAGATCGACGGGACTCTGACGCTGATCTTTACGGGTTTTACATCAATACAATAAACACGTAAACACGGGAGCTTCAGAAGGGCTCGAGGTAAACAGGTCTGAGGTAACTCTGAGGTCCTGTGATCGTCTATCACAGCAGTGATACAAGCATCAGCTGATGACATCATCAAAGTGCTTCATGTGTCCAATAACAGAAATGATCATGTGATGAATGACTTCATTGATTATTGATTGATCAGTTTGAATCGTCTGTGTTGCAGAAATCATCACTTGGGTCAGGATGAATAAATAAGATCAATAACTGCACACGCGGTCTGTTTGTCTGCTACTCTTCCTCAGAAGATGAAGGTAAAACAGTTGATGGCTACTTTTCCCGAACACACGTACCGGTGTGGCTGAACACCGTCAGGGTCCCTCTACTCCCGACACGCAGGGTGGAGGGAGGACAGTCTGTGGATCAGCGTGGCCTCCAGAACCCTCAGGAGGGCCGGCGGCTCCTGGTCCCGGGTGCAGAGCGGCTCCTGACCCGCGGCGCCCAGCAGCAGGCGGTGGAAGTCCTCCCGGTCCAGGAGCCGGTCCATGTTCTGCAGGAAGAAGCCTTCACAAAACCTGCAGAGTTCAGCTCCTCCGTGGCGCTGCCCAGAAAAACACACGAGACACTCGGTGAGACCGATGAGCTCCAGACGGCAGACAGGTGTTTCTGCACGGGAGCGGGAACAGGAACAGGAAGTGAATACAGCTCTGATTACTTCAGCTAACGAGAGCTCCGTTTGCAGGAAGAAGAAGAAACAACCTGCAGCTTAGACTGATTTTAGATTTCTGATGCATCACTAAGAAGATTTTAAAGGATCTGTCCTACAATGGAGAACAAAACTCAACTAAAACACTCACAGTGACGTTATTCACACACTGGCGCTGCTGTTTAACTTATCATGACCTCGACATTAGAAAACTTCACATCAAAACTGAGTCATTCATGTGAAGCAGAGTGTTTATTCTGCAGGCAGCTTCCTGGAAAGATCTTTGTAATAGAGACAAACTTCTGAGCTGAGTTTAGAAACTTTCAGAGGAATTTCTTCTGGAAATCACAGCAGGAAAACGTATTAAACATCAGTGAACCGGCTTCCTCTACTGTTCCTGTAAACAAATTAATTAACAGTTACGGTTCAGTTCCTTTCTACTAAATTATAGGAAAAAAGCTGAAGACGGAACATTTGCTCAAAGCAGAAACTTTCATGTTGAACACATCCAAATATCTACAGTCTGATACACTGAGAGTCAGAGTCCTGTGACGTGTTAATCAGAAGCTGGAGGCTGATCTGTTCACAGCTCTAAAGCTCAGTTCTCTCTCGCTCTTCATCACTTCGTCCCGTGCCGTCGTACCTTTGCGGTCAGGTAGATGCTGACGGCAGCGTCCACGGTCACGCTCTGCGACAGCTTCATCTCGCAGCATCTCTGCAGAGCTCTGAGCTGGAAGTACGAGGCCACCGGCAGCAGCTGCCGAAACAGGAACAACACAGTTCAGCCAAATATCAGATTAATGCTGTAAAATAAGGAGAAAACAGCCCGTTAGTACTTCACTGATATTAAACAAATGTTTGGCTCAGTATGAGATTCGTTCATTTGCCCTTTAAAATGATTACGATGCAGCTTCGGTGGTTTTATGTCGGCACTGTGTGACTTTCAGACGCGTTGAAACTGTTAGAATTAAAAACAAAGAGCAGGTAAACCGTCTGAACTATGAACACGTCTCACAGGTGAGAGAACGAACACACCTTTGAGAAACATTAAAATGCTGATATATGAAAGAGTATCTGAGTATTATGGGCTGTCTGGAGAGTAATAATGTAAATCAAGGTGAGAGCTGCAGAGAACACAGGTGAGTTTTTACCTTCGTGGCTTCAGAGTGTGAGACAGTCAGTCCTTCTGTTCCTCCACAGTACAGAGACTTCATCATCATCTACAGAGACAAACAGGCTTCAGCGTCCACCAGCTGATGGATGATTAACAGCAGAGGACAGACAGACGGTACAGGTGCGTCCTACCTGTAACGTGCTGTAGGTCATGTGACTGATGTGGACGACGTCGTCGGGGGAATCGCAGAGCATCCGTAGAAAGCTGGCGTCAGAACAGGAGAACGACTTTAGAACGAGAACATTTTATCTACGTCTCCTTCATGTTTCCTCCAGTTTCTTCATGTGTGAATTTGTTAAAGCATAAAAATCTAAAAACACTTTATGATCCATTTAACTAAAGAACATAAAGAATGTTTCTTCATTATGATTTTTTTATATCTTATATAAAAGTTTTTCCTACAGTCAGTAAAAATCAGACAATATAAGACAAAATAAGATGAATTAAAAACAGAAAAAGGATCAAAGGCACGTGTTTTTAAGGCATCTGTCAGGCTAAAAAAGGGTTTTAATGGGTTTATATTAGATGATTCTCTTTGCATTTCCTTCATTTTTATTTATTTAGCATTTAAACTTTGTGTGTTTTCCTATATTCTTTGCATTCAGTGCAATACAAAAGCAGTTTTTAAACAGCTTTACAAGTAGAAAGTGTTTGTCTGGTGAGCTGCTCTGGATCCAGGTTTTAGGATCCATCTTTAAACAGACATTAACGTCAGTCATGATTTAAGTGTTTATGAAGTCACAGGAGAGATCAGACCGTTAAGACGCCGACATCAGCAGCACCCGGTGAGCGAAGAACGGACGTCCGTCCACCACGAACGTCACGTCGGACATCTCCCGGCTGTTCAGGAACTGAATATCTGAGGACAGACAAGCACGCGGTCCTTCAGGTGTTCACCTGCAGCAGGTCGTCACATGACGGCAGCGAGGACTTACCGAGCTGTGTGGACAGAGTGACGTCCATGGGCGGGACGGCAGGAACTGGAGAGCTGCTGTAGAGGTGAGAGAACACGGACGCCAGCCGCTTGGTCACCACGTAGTCCTGCAGAGGAAGAGACGCATGAAGTCCAAAGACTTCTGATCATGAAATGCATCGTTGTGTGTAAACTGTGTCATCACTGACAGCAGTGATAATTAAATGAATTTGAGGTTTTGGGACATTTCTTATTTGCTGTCTTATTAAGAAAGATTTGACAGGAAGAAACAACCTGCTGTTCATCTGTGCAGCGATCAGACAGCAGGTAGCCAAAGGTGCTCTTCCAAAGCGACTGATCTGTGATTTAGTCTCTCCATGTGAACGTCTGAACTGTGAAACAGCTGACCAACAGCAGCCTGACATCACACTGAGCTTCACTTCATTATTCAGCCCGACATCGTGTTCATGCCAGCAGCTAACTCTGCTTTAAATAATCAGCAGGGACTGACAGCACGCGGCCATTTTTCTGCCGATATTTTTCATGGCTATAACCACGTAGCTAGCCATGCTATGTCTATTTGCTAAGCTAGGCTAAAGGCTTCAGGTTGCTGATAAGAAATAAGGCACTTTTTAAGTCATGAGCAGCGCCACACTGAGGGTCTCTAGCAATTATTTTGTTTGCATTGAGCAATAATTAAGTAAAGCTCAGATGAGACTCAAACAAAGAAAGCAGACAGGGTTCAGTTCTGAGCGTCTTTAACAGCAGCAGATCTCCATGCAGGTCAGAGCAGAGACAGAAGACCTCATGTTTGAGCTCTGATGAAGACATCGGTCCATCAGCAGGTAAACACACAGAGGGACACTCAGCTGTACCTTGCTGGTCTCCAACATGCTGACCATGAGCGGGACGCCCGTGGAGAGGAGCTCGGGGCTGTAGTCCTCCGTCCTGATGGAGGGGAACTCTGTGAGGAGGGACACATTGGCCTTGTCCCTGCACAGCTGCTGGGCTCTGCGGAGAGTCTCCAGCCAGGTGTGGAGCCTCCAGGGAACACCTGGAACAGAGCACAGTCACAGTTCAGCTGTTAAACAACAGGAGTGGAGTGGAGTTCTTCCTCTGTAGATCCAGGTGTGATCAGCACGTTCAGGACAAACTGCTCTCAGCCGCTCTCAGGTGTCTCAGGTGTGAACAGGTGATCGTCGGTTTGAACTTAATGTCACAGTTTGAACGCTGCGTTCCTTTGTGACCTTTTTCACAAGCAGTTTTCATAATGAAGCAGTGTGACAATTCAGAAAACCACAGAAGAAAACTGTCGTTTTTACTGTTTGTGCTGGTTGGTCAGTTCTGACCTCTCTGGTGTCACAGTTTGGGTTTAAGAACGATTCCTGCACACAAACAGCTCTGCTCTCTACTGTGTGTCCATACAAACATGTAATGTGATTGGTTTAGATTTCAGTCCAATAAAAGGACAAATAAATCTAATCAATGACACAGACTCTTACGTCCTCACAGACAGTCTCACCCATCTCTCTGAGCTCCATGGTGACGTCCAGGTATCCGTGCTCAGCGCTGTAGTAGGCCGCCTGCTGCAGGGCCTTCATCCTGGCCTT
Organism: Heniochus monoceros; assembly: GCA_029783685.1. Taxonomy (NCBI): domain Eukaryota; kingdom Metazoa; phylum Chordata; class Actinopteri; order Chaetodontiformes; family Chaetodontidae; genus Heniochus; species Heniochus monoceros. The sequence goes on along the minus strand of JAPZEA010000001.1, from coordinate 36,036,734 downwards.
ACACAGTCTGGGAACAGGACTCGGGGAGTCAGCAGTTTTTGCGTCGTGGTC
>JAPZEA010000001.1:36018702-36030193 GCA_029783685.1 Heniochus monoceros | reverse complement strand
ACTCTTCACAGAAGTCACAGTCATGCCAAACACGCAGGCAGAATTGGCGGGAAGACTTTGTTTTGTCAGTGTAATCTGGTTAAAACCTGTGGGCGGGACGTCTGGAGCCGCTGTGGACGGACGCTGTCGGCTCAGGCTGTCTCACTGTTGGCTTTACAGGCATGAACACAGAGCCAGCAGTCAGCAGTGATGAGGTGCCGCTGACAACAGAGCAGAGGACGATTACGCCTCGTTAATACACCAAAACAGGCCTCCTGTCACACTGACCTCTGCTGGTTCATTAACGAGGCGTGTGAAGTCATTAACCTCTAATGAATCATTCAGTCTCATCATCAAACGGTTGTGTTTGCATGAGAAATAAGTGCAGCCAAACCACCTCTTCCTTCTGTTTTACAGCTCTGCATGAAGGACAGATGGAGATCACATTATATGACGTTTGGTAGCTCAGAGTGTGTTGGATTACTCTCTGCTCCATCTCTCTAATCTGACTCAGTATCTTTCTCCAGCTGTTTTTCTCCTCTTCTTCAGTCTGAAGATCAACACAAACTAACCACCACAGACACTGTAAACAGGAGCTTTAACAAATTTAATGTTAAAGTGAAGTAAAAAGATCACTTGTGACTTAGTGAATCCCTCTGAAGGGCAACACACACTGCAAACGAACAGTCTGACGCTGAAACTCTGACATTTACGCCCGATTACTTCTGCCTGCATGCTACATGGATGCTACATGGATGCTACATGGATGCTACATGACGCGGCCAGTGTGTGCTGAACGAAACACACCATGTTTTTAACCTCATGACTCCATCATCATCATGGCCTTTTCAGGCATCTACTAATCAAAACTGGATCGTTATCAAGCAAAAAGCTCAAGTTTCTTGGTTATTTTGTCTTCACTGATCAGGACTGGCAGACTTCTCCATCCTGCTGAAGAGATTTCCAGTTCACACAGATGGTTTTCAGTCAGATCCGACCAGAGGAAACAGCTGTCAGTGAGCACAGTACCAGAAAAGACTCAACAACAGGTGAACTCCTCAAACAACTAGTCCATTAATCAATAACACAACAATCAATCCTGATAACTGATTCTCAGACATGATATGCAGTTTGTCTCTGTTTTTATATCACTGTACATTTAACATCTTTGGGTTTTGAACCATTGAATGCACAAAACGTCACTTTCGGTTCACTATTCTCAATATTTAACATTTTATAGATGAAACGATTCATTTGTCAAAAAATGTTTAACTTATTAATCAATGGAAAGATCATTTGTTTAATACAGTGTCCATGTTAATAAGTAATGGAACAGAAACCTCATAAGGGATTAAAAACAAATGGTCAGTGAACGGAAACTGATTTGTCCTGATCTTTGCAGACATGACTGCGTGCAGTGATGATGTGAATCTGCTAACTGCAGCGATCTCAGGACGATGATGAGATTACAGTCTGTGTTTCTGGATCCTCTCGGCAGGATCTCTGCGAACAGAGTGGAAGCACTTTCTCACATTTCACTGCTGGGATTTACTTCTATCGTCAGATCAGGCCGAACAGTATTAAAGCCGGAGCGAGGTAACCGAGCGCGCCGTGTCGTGTCAGTGTGTGTTTAGTCGGAGCGGCGGACAGCAGCCACAGCGGCCGTTTGTTCAGCCGAGCGGACGCCGCTCGGGGCCGTGAACCTCGCGCCCTGCAGCCTGAGCGGGAATCAGAGCTCCTTTGTGTCGTCTGTGTGGGTCAGAGGCTAACAACACTCGCTCATTTACCTCACCCGCTTCTTCCTGTTCGTTCTCATGGGAGAGGGGTTTGAAGCACATATCCCAGCATGCACTGGGCTGGAGGCACAGAAACACGGTGCCTTCAAGGGGGGGTCGTGTTCACAGTAAGAGTTTGAACAGTCGGTGATTTATTGGGTCTATTCACTTTTTCCAAGTTGAATCTGATTTGCCCGACACTCCAAAACACTCAGGTCATTTAGCTGTTCTGGAGCTTTCAATCACATCACACAATCCTCCTCAGCTGATGGAGTCTGCTCACTTCTAAATGTTCAAATTTCCATTTTTCTGAGCACTTCGTGTCCTGCTCATCCATGCTGGCTTGAAAACATGAAAACAGAATAATAGTACAAATAATAACAGAAATCTGATCAGCTACAATTCCAATGAAACTCCATCTGCTGAGGAAGATCATGTGACAGGAGTTAAAGCTTCAGAACAGCAAAACTGACTGACTGTCAAATATGTTGAGCAATAATGTTGAGTCTCTAAATACAAAACACATCCATCTTAGGATGCTGACATGAACACTTTGTAATTGTGGTCTCGACAACATTTAGTGTGAAATGAAACTGATATCATCCTCTAATCTGACTCTGACTCTACAAACATGTTCTCCAAAATGTTGGACAACTAACAGACGAAACGCTATGTCTCTAAATTTGCTCTGATTCGTACAAATCCAACCTCGGTCGCTTCAAACCACTGATTCTACTGTGTGTAAAGATAATTATCAGACCGCGGCAGCTCTGACTTTGTGTCAGGGTTTGTTAATGAGCAGGACGTTAGCGAGGAGAGCTAATGTGGGTTTTCCTCCTGGAAGCACAGAGAAAATATGAAAACTCCGTCTAACGTCGGCCACATCATCCTCAACACTCTGCTAATGAACAGGACAAATTGTTCATATGTCAGTGAGGTGTTACCCAGCACAGCAGCTGTCCGCTCGCTGCCACATGGCTCCTGGTTTCACATAATACGTGATAATTAGTAGTTTTAAATCTCACAGGCAGGTCTTGTTTTTATGGGCTGATTTTCATCTGTTCTTGTTCTTACTGCCTTTTAATTTGTTTATTTTTATCATTTTTATTAACATTCAGGCTGATATGTTTATGTTGTTTTCGTGTGTTTCCATTGCTTACGCACTAAACCCAATAAATATCTCAGTGGGCATCTGACCGCAGACGTTTATCAGAGAACATCTCTCACTTCCGTATCCGTTATTACCCAAAACGCCTGTTTCCTGTCTGAGGGGTTTCCCATCACACTCTCCACGGTTTTACAAAACTTCTTTAATTATCTATTATTATCATCTAGACTACTCTCTGAGTAATTTCAGGAGATTTAGTCCTCTGCTCTGTGGGGAGGGCAGTTCCTCCACAGTGGGGTCAGCTCACAGTCAGAGACAGAACCCATGAGTCTCAGCCTCAGTGCACTGTGACAGCCTCACAGGAGCTTTCATTCATTTTACATGTTAAATACAAGCTGTTCAAGCTTTACTGTCCAGTACACTATCAGAGATGGAACTTCATATATCTGTTTTCCTTCATCTTTCTCACCAACATCAGTTATTCTCTGACAGGGTGACAGAGAGGAAAGAAGTCAAAGAGACACAACAGGAACAAGAAGCTTCTGTGAGTCCTGTCACACTGCAGACTCTGCGAGATCGAGTCACATGTGAAATCGCACATGCGTATTCATAACACGTGTTTTTTGGGCGATGGACCGTGATTGTTTTCATTGGTGAACATGTGACATTTCACACAATGGCATTTCTCCCATGTGAAGTGAGTCTTTGCATCCAATTTAATGTAAAAAATAAATAATGCAATAAAACTTTAAAATTAGAGCACAGTTGCTGAGGTTATAAAAGCAACAGGTGCCAAAACTGTTCAGCTGCACTTTGATATGAATGATTTTGTAAAATTCAAGTTGTAAAATCAAGTTTATTTCTCCAAAAATAAGAAAGAAATACATGGCTGAAGCTACTGATATTCAATTTTAAATAATATAAACTAGATGTGAGCAAATCCCAGTGGTTGAATGTAACTAATTACATTTACTCAACTACTCTACTTTGTGGTTCTAACACTTCTGAGTATGGATTGCATAGACTTAAGGAAATAAAAAGAAATCGTGTGGTATTTGAACTCACCATTAGCATTTTTGCCACCTATCAGATGCTCGTACACCTGCAGCAGTCCCCACAGCTCCGCGTCGTTGTTGACGGCTCCCTCCAGCAGTTCCACGGTCACCGGGCAGCAGGTGAGCCCGCTGACCCGCTCCTCCTCCTCCGCGGTCAGCCTCGCCGCCTGCAGCACCCGTGCGGCCACCTCCTCCATCAAACTCTCCACGCAGGCTGCCAGGCAGACAGCGGCGTACTCGTGAACGCGCACCGACACGCGTGTTTCCACCATCCACCTGAAGAAGCGGCCCACGGACAGAGTCAGCCCGCAGAGCGAGGACTTGCTGCGCTGACGCGCGGTGTCCCCGGAGCTCATGCAGTGCAGGGATACAGCCTTCACCGCGGAGGAGATGCACTTCTCGGCCAGACCCCAGCTCAACACCAACCTTACTGCGCTCTGGACCTCCAGACGTGTGCACCGCCTGTGGAGCTCACTCAGCCGCTGCGCCTCCCGGGACACCCGCACCAAAGCCCTCCGAAGCAGAACGGACAGCCGGTGGACAGCCTCTCCGGTGAAAGACGCATCCGAACCGGCGACTCGACGCACGACTTCCCACAGCTCCTGCTCGGTCCAGGGATACTCCTCCAGCTCGGGCAGGCAGGGGCACTTCACCAGGATGTCCGCCGCGTCCTCCGGCAGCGTGCTCACCGTGTCCCAGCTGCCGTTCCTGCTGTACAGAGAGCCGGCGTGCTGCCACCAGGTACCCCGGGGAGGAGTGGACATGTGCGCCTGAGACTGCCCCGACCTGCCGGAGGAGGACAGGCTGAGGGACGGGCATGGGTCCCCGGCCACATAGCCTGAATCCAGGCTCAGGTCCTCCAGGGTTTTTACCAAAACACTGCTGGACATGATGTAGAATGATTTCCTCAACGCTCCAAACACTTTACGCACAGCGGAAAACAGATCAGCAGTTTTCCGTTAAATCCAACTTTCAGCTACAGTTTGAGGTTGAAGCTCAAATGTCAAACTGCACGAGACTGTCCGGCTGCGCCACAACTAACCAAAATATGAAGAGGATGAAGGGCGGTTTACGCACGCGGACCAATCAGATCCAGAATCCAGTGAGAGCGCAGGTGAGTTTACTGCTGCTCTACAGCGCCTCCCTGTGGCCGCAACACGGAACTGCTGATAAACACCAACATACTGAAGCTGTTTGTTCTTCAGGAGGGACAGATGAGACTTCTGGTTACGATTTTCAAAATAAAACCACACCAGAAGTGTTTTCTTGTTTTTCCATAAACCAAATGTCCAGAATGGAGTTAAACAACCAAACACAAAGGTTAATATTACGAATAAATGATCATGTGCATTTTAAAAATAGCTGTAGTTGCTTCAGGGTCATGGTCATGGGCTTGTGTCACATAAAGCATTTTGTACTTTAATGTTGTGATAATTAATGACCTATTTTTTTATATCACATATTGCATTTTACACAATTAAAGAGAGTTCCACATTTGGGAAATGTGCAAATTCATATCAAGAGTTAACGGCTAACGGTTAGGTAGATGAATGTTGACGCAGTCATGTCGGTCCGTTATGCTAACGTTAGCTTAAAAATTAGCTAAGCATAGTCACCGCTCACGCCGGGAAAACGCTAAAAAAAACCATATTGTCGTTTTTAAACTTCTGTTTTTAAACGGATTAACAGATAAGATGTAAGGTGTCAGTGAGCTTTGGATGTGTTTTTACCTCTGAACAGAGACAGACTCGCTGTTTGCTGTTCCCACTCTTGCTGCTGACATTAAGCTAACCGCCTGGTAACTGTAGCTTCTTAGCTAGCTGACATGAGTCGCCTCTACTCTCAGCCTATACCAGAAAGCTGCGTTCAAAAGCGTCGTTTTTTAGTACTTTAACCGATTTTAAACCTTTGTTTCATAATAAATCCCCCAAATTCCTGTATTTTCTGGCACTTCTAGCTGCTTGGACTCGCCATCCATTTTTGAACAATTATTTCCAATTTGTTGGACTTAGTGATTGAGAGTTTATCAACACATTGTTTGAGAATTCATATGCAAACTTAATATATTTCCATAAATTCAGCTGCTCTTTCATTCTGAGATCAGATCAGACACACTCACCTCTCTGACAGACAGAAACACAGAAAGTTGAGGAAGATAAAAGTTGTATTGTTTCAGCTCCAGGATTTCTTCAAACTCACTCCTGACAAAAGCTGCTGGAGATTTCAATGTACAACAAATCTGTAGCCGAGAATTCAACACTTTGTTTTACCTCATTTTAGCTCATATCTCATTTAAGGTGCTGGAGAAAAGTACCAGCAAATCGATTCAACTCTGGCTACTTTGATAAACAGTTATTCAAAACATGTTTAAATTAGCTGAGTTTTTGCATTGAAATACAGTAAAATGTCTTAAAAGCCAGAACATATTCACATCATTCAAAATAGTAATTAAATTACAAGACTTTGAATATTTATAATCTGATTTGTTGTAATTTGATTTCTAAATGTTCAAAACTCTTTATACAACAGTCCTACTCCTCTGGGCTAAATCCAGAGAGAGACATGCTCGAACTAAAGCAACCACAAGATGTCAGTCTTTCACTGTTTCTAAGTACAGAGCTGAAGAAATGCTTTTTCTACCTTCAGATGGGAAAACTGCTTTAACTCTTCTTACCTACATACTGGTTCTACAATACTGTACATTTCTAAGCACAACGTTAACAAAATCTGACACATCTAAATCCAGATCCTCCTCTGTAAGATAAATAAACAAAGGCTATTGTCAAGTTCAAGGAGCTCAATGGAAATGCAGCAAATATTCCAGTTCTTGAAAAGGATGAGCACAAGAGCGGCTGTTAAATGACCTGGATGCCTTTCTGAAGAGGATAAAACAATAAATTACTGAGCTAGAAAACCACGTATTTAAAACGAGCTCAATAGGTTTGAATGCGTACAATCATAATAGTTAGCCAGCTCACCATGTCACAGGTTTGGTGTTCAGTCCGACACCTGAAAGTTGCTTTTTGTCCTCGTGTTGTGTCGAATGACCTCACTTCCTCTGCTGTTGTGCAGGGTTCAACGTCAACAATGTCCGCAGAACTGAAGCTGATCCAAATAAGGCATCAAGACATTAGTACAAAAAATAAAACTGTAACTCTGCTAGCAAACATTTTACAAAGGCTGACTCAGCAACATTTTGTTCTCTGATGAAACATTATAAAACTACAAAAATGTTTCTTTTATTGTAAAGGGTGATGCCTCAGAGACGTCTGTATGCTTTCAGATTCCTTCTCTCTGCAATAAAACTCCATCAAATCCACTTTCCAGCTCATTCAGACGTTTCCAGCTGTGATGTTGAATCCTCCAGAGTCCTGTATGGTGTCTTATCTGTGTGTCCTCGTCATCCTGCGTCTCCTGCGAGAGACCGGTCCCACAAATTCTGAGAAATGAGCACAATCTCTAAAAATGCAAACAACATGCCTCAAGCACGACGAGTGAGAGAGGAGTGTTTGAAAGGATTCACCTGTGAAATCTTTACAAACACACAGCTGTAGACGTCAAGGTGATGTGGAAGGTGATGATGTGAGGTGCATTTACTCTGCACACATTGGAGTTTTACTAGTGTTTAAAGGATTTGGTTAAAGTAACAAGATGACCGATACATGCAATTTCTCTGCAGCTGAAACCACATTCATCTAGTTTGCACTTGGCGGAATGCCACTTCCATAAAGTTGGGGGCTTTGAGAAAAACAGATTAAAAACAGAATGATCAAATTTTTGTCTCTAGTATGGGTCAAGCTCCAAAAACACAAGATCCTACACTTCCCATAATGCAACTCAATAGAACGTCCTCTAAACTTCACACGCCCAGTTCATAACTCAGACTTTCTGTTAAAGGTTTGGTCCCAAAGCCCAATGTGGGACAACTGATGACATCAGCATGATGACATCAGCAGATGTCACCGCATGATGTCATTGGCATGATGTCACCTGCATGTCATCAGCATGATGTCATCGGCACGTCACCTGCATGATGTCATAGGCATGATGTCACCTGCATGATGTCATCGACATGATGTCATCGTCATTAGACTTGAAAAAGCTGCAAAGACAAACTGGGTCTATATTTATTGAGCATCTCAGAGTAACAAATCAGTCCTAAAAATTCTTGGTGACCAATAAAGTCTCATTAAAAGAGACAATTTTAACAAAACTGAGTCATTTTTGTGGCCACAGTTGCACAGGATGCAAAGAACGCATGCTGTTTGAGCAGAAATCAGTGTGGGTTTACAACACCTCTGTGTGTATAATACTGCACAATGTAGAGATGCAACACTGTCATAGATATAATAAACCAAAGTGATTGGGCTGATTGGGCTGATTTGGCTAATTTCACCCAGCTGAGTCAAATTTCCAACTCTTTTAATTTGTATACAGATTCATTTTTTAAGCCATGAGAGAGGCTGACTGATGTTTACTCCACTGTGTAAATGCCTTACTGGTAAATAGTATAGTCTCTGTTCTGAGATTTAACCTGTAATTTGGCACACAGAACCTTTGCCTATACAATTAAAACCTACACATAAAAACAAGGTGATAATTTCCAGATTTTGTCCCACCAAACCCAACATCACTCAGGAGTCATCCCGCTCACGCTGACAGGAAGTCGCACTCAGAGGAAACTTTTAGTCTTAGTTTAATTTCAGCGTGATCCCTTGAAGTGATTCTGAGACACTAAATAAATACAAACCCTGCTGTTCAGGACCAGACATCAAGTCCACCTGCCTTTGACTTCTACAACTACACTCCAGTATATCTGCAGAGCTGGACCACAGACTCACTGTCGCCTCACGGTTAGTTCTTAAACTTTCCAATTACCGAAATGAATATTTGTCCTGAAACTGGGAACACATTTTAAGCAATTATTGCTTGACATTAATAATCTGACTGATCAATCATACTTCTGTCGTTCTTCACCAAAACTTTAATGGTCAGCCTTAACTTGACCTCTCCAGAACCTGTTCAGAGTCAATTTGCCCCACGACACATAACACATGGAGCGGGAACATGATCAAGAAATTGGTGCTCATTTCACGAAGTGTCCGGAGCCTGTGTTTCTTCTGACGCTTCGCTCGAGTCCTGGTTCAGGTTCCTGTTGCTGGCCATAGCTGAGGCCTGCTCCAGCAGCTGGACCAGGTAGCTGTCCTCAGCCCTCTCTGCTGCAGAGAGACTCTCAGACTGAGCCAAGCCCGAAGCCGGCGAGGCCGCCTGGGCCGCGGGAACCGAGAGAGTCCGTGGGACCTTGCAGGAGGATTGGTCGGTGGTGACAGCAGAGTGAGTGGCCACAGAGGAGTCGTCTGTGGAGGCCGGCGAGACTGCATCCGCTACCTGTGGCTGCATCTCATCCTGATCTGGTGGGGAGGGGCGATCCGCTGTGACCACTGCTGGACTCCCTGGGGGCCGGTAAGGCGGAGGCCCCATCAGCGGGGAGCTGTCCGGGGTGAGCGGGGCCTGGCTGTGGATGATGATGGGGTCTGGGGAAGGCAGCGGGGCCTCCTCCTCGTCCACAGCATCCAGATCCCTGGGGTCCTTGGAGGGGCTCTGGTCTGGGGATATGGAGTCAGGCTGGTGGGAGATGATGTGGAGGCTGAGGCCTGCTCTGGGGAACCCGCTGGCTGAGGATGGCTTCCCTCTGGAGGGCTGAACTGGACTCAGCAGCACCGGCAGCTCTTGACCCAGAGGCTTACGAGGCAGCTCCTCGGGCTTCCCTGTGAACAAAACAGGTGCATAAAGAATCTGAAGAACATGAAGAACATAAATCACTGTTCTCTTTAGGAGTCACATCTTTCAGAAATATTGTTAAATAAACAAGTTTTGTCCCACAGTGCATATTGAGGTTCTAGCCACGCTAAATAGGGCAAACTCAGGTAAGTCAGTATTGAAGCCTTTCTGTGCTACACACCTGGAGGAGGAAGGTCCAGCTTCATCTTCCTCAGTTCAGTCATGGAGGCCTGAAGCTGCTCGACGATCACGTCGTCGCTGTAGAAGAAGGTCTGAGCGATCCGCTCCTGCAGGAACTCTCTGAGCTCCTCCAGAGACATCTTCAACAGGCGCTCTGCACACACACACACACACAAACAGACACACACACACACACACACATACACACACACACACACATTTCTCTGTATATACCCACCAACATCAGCCGACTGAGCAGCAGCTGAAATGTTCTCTCACTGACACTGCTGCTGTCACCGATGTCTATTTTCCATCTCGGCCCATATGTGCCCTCAGTGACGCTGCATTTGATGCGTAATCGCGCATAATTTCCCTGCAGTCAATTAGTGAAGCTTCTGAGCCCCTCAGAGCGAGATTTATCAAAGCCAGCTCTAATCAACACAACCGAATGGCATCTGTGTACTGCTTTTTTAATTTTAGTTTCTTATTTTTACTCTGTACAGGAAGGACTGGTTCCATTCAGCTGTTGCACCATTATGTTAATGACAAATAATTAATGAGCTGAGTTGGGGTTCTTGTTGTTGTTGGACCATCTGGTTTCTGTGTCAGCACACAAACTCCATTAAGTCTGTTTGTTGTCAGAGTCGATCATCGCTTTGAGGAGAAAGTATCGAGCTTTCTTTATCAGTAGTCTGGGTCAAATAAATGTTGCTGTGTCAATTAATTTCACTCCACTGATAAAATTTTTGTATTTCATAACAAGGTCTTGAGCGTTCAACAACTACAGCCCCCACGATGCTCAGAGAGCACACAATGATGCAAGACTCATGGGATTTCTTTGTTTCTTTATACTTGCATAAAATGTGAATATGTTGTCATTCTACCAAAGATAAGATGACAGGATAATTACATTTGACTATCACTATGTAGTAAATACACATGAAGTCTATCAGAAAACCCAAGAGACGTGTTTCAGCTTCTCAGAAAGCCTGAAGAAAGAAGTCCTCTGAGGAAACCATTTGAAATACAGACGCTCGTGGAACAGAGGCTAGCTAGCAGAGGGGCAGGACTTCAGCTTGCACTTGGTTTCATTTATTACTAAAGCAAGTGTGAACTTTGGTACATCATTAGAAAGGTTGCAGGAGAGTCAGACAGGAGAAAACATCAACAATGGCAGGTGCTGATTAATATTATTTTATGTTATTTATATTGTATTTTATTTATATTGCATGTTTCATGGTTACACTTGTACCACAAACCAGCACCTCTTATGCTGCCGTGTGTTATATCAAAGCTTCACTTGTAAGCTAATGTGTTTTATTAATGCAGGATGACAAATGTCAGCTCATCAGTCTATGATCACTTCACATTTTAGCTGCTGTCATTGTTTCCATCTTGCCAGCTGTTGTAGCTTCCTACAGCTGACAGTAGATGTTACTAAAGAGCCAGATTTTACTGATAGTACTTGAAAAGTTGAGTATCTTGGTGTGTGTGTGTGTGTGTGTGTGTGTGTGTGTGTGTGTGTGTGTGTGTGTGTGTGTGTGGGTGAATCTCTCATCTCCCCAAAGACAGCCGTGCCTGGCAGGACTACAGATGGAGTGTCTGGGATAGCC
>JAPZEA010000001.1:35876826-35889887 GCA_029783685.1 Heniochus monoceros | reverse complement strand
CACACAAGACCACCACACTCCCGCTGTGCCACTAAAGCCAGGTGGATTAGTTAGTGTGTGTGTGTGCACGTGTGTCCGTCTGTGGCGTGTGGCGAGGTGTGCGTTTACGCCCGCATATGTGTGTGTGTGCGTGAATGTACATGTAATGTATCTGGACCTGTCCTTTTACACACACGTGGAGGCGGTTAGCAGTGAATGAGGTGCCAGACAAGCATGCAGCAGCTGCCACACTAGAAACAATAGCTCATGATCCAGACACAGTAGGCTGCAGTCACTGCTGAGCGCTGACTCCAGGTCAGATCTTATGCACTGCTGTAATTGCTGAGATGTTGTTAGTGTCTGGGTCATGTGAACTGTGGTCAGTTTGCTTTTTTTTTAAAAAATCTACCAGTTATTGGCTGCGGTCAAGCCCAAATGTGGACAAAATATTTCAACTCTCTTTTATGATCTGGCTCACGCTGTGTTTGCACAATAACTGGATCTCACATAAAGCATCCTGAGGAGATTTTAGTCTGTATGACTTATCAGCTGTGCCAAACAGAACATTTGTTATTATTTTTGTTTGCAGGCTTTGAATCAAAAAGTTTCTTGCTGTCTTGCGTCAAAGTTTTGACGGGCAGGTGTGTGGAAAAGATAAGAAAACAGTCTCGCACGCTCATAGCCCGAAGCTTGCGAGTAAAACATTTTATTTGACAGACAACAATAACTTGTTTTAATATCAGATTCTTTTATGGACAACACTCATTGAGAGACGATCGAGCCTGACAACTGGAGACCAGATGCAATTTCCTGATGTGAAACTTTCAAGTTTATAGACATAAAATAAAACATGATTTCGTAATTGCATAATCTTTTTCCTCTTTGGTTTTATTTAGAAATGGTTACTGTTGCATAATGTCGACGTAACAGGATGTTCCCAGAACCGCAATCATGTTTTTCTGTGTCTTAAAAACAACAAATTGAGTCCAATGTCATCCAACTGAAAATTTGCTATACCCCGCCCCCATACAGCAATTATCCAATTATATGGTACAACGGGCCTGTCAAGCTTTTGAAGCCTATGCATGGGGCCCTAATTCAAACAACACTCATTAAAGTTTGGAAGGTGTTTTTTTTTATTTTTTAGCTTTGTTTATCTGCTCTAACATATTCTGCAAGTGTTAGCATGCCCAGCTCTGATGCTCTTCCTGAGGTTTTTTTCCTATTTTTTTCCCCCATTTAAAGTTTTTTTGGAGGGAATTTTTCCTTATCCAAATCGAGGGTCTTGATGGAGGGTATCGTATGTTGTACAGTTTATAAAACCCTTGAGGAACATTTGTGATAAAATGGATTTATTGGAAAATACATGAAAGCATAAATCTAATCACTGTGATGCTTGTCCAAGTAGGTGTCTCTGTTGTAATATGCATTAAAGTTACCCAGTTATTTTACAGGAATAACATTTCAATTTATGTTTTCTTTATAATACTGCCTAAATACCTGAGCTAACTACCCTGAAATAGAATAATGCTCCTGTATTTCCGTGTCCTCTACGTGTTGCATTAGACTTGCAGCTTTACCCTCGTTTTTGTAGAATAGCCATTAAGTGTATATTAAAAACAATTTTGCTGTCACTTTAAAACAATTCATCAAACATTAAAAAATCAGCTTGAGACAAAGTTTTCAGCCAAATCACAGATTTTTATGTTAGCATTAGCTTAAATTAGCTAGCCGACAAAATCCATTATTACTGCAAACTTCGTGCGGTAGGTCTGCTAGTGTTATAACTGTGTAGTTTGAAGTCAGTCAAGCTTTGTCATTGAAGGCCTTAATGACCAGCGTGTTACATTCATCTCTTGCGTTATTCCATTAACATGTTGAACACTGATGGCTCAGAGGCCATTTACCTCACCCCATAAACTTACATTTGTGTTGGAATCACAGATATAAGCCAGAGGTCATCTGGCTACCAGTCTCGTCTCCAAACAAGGGTTTGTGCTGCAGGAACAAATAACTGACTGGGAGGTTGATGCTGTTTTGCAGAACGGCTCCCAGAGGAAACATGAGTTTTGCTGCCTCGAGGTATATTAGCTTGGCACCGAGTTCATGCGTGGTTACTTGATCTGCATTATTTGATCCCAGGGCAGGTGATCCCGGGAGAAGGAGCATTTCCAATTGATGATACAACTTTGGCCTGATGTTAAGTCCAAAGCTCCAGGTCTGCTTTTAAACGCAATCCGTGGTGTTGTCACCCGGATCTTTTCTCTCTTCTATAGTTTAACGGTGTTTTTCAGACCACCTGTGTAAAGAAAACCCCGACGGCAAACACTTATCTGTCAAAGCTGATCACCCACCACAACATCCAAACCAGACAAACCCAAACAGCAAAAATCCTGAATTAGAACATTGGTTTACTTAAGCTTAGAGCGTCTTTAACCATTACTGACTCCACATCTTCATCTACCTGCTGTGAGAAATCTGATTATTTAAGTCAACTGTGTCTGTGGAGCGTTTGGGCGGTCGTGAGCGCGCTCGCCCGCTCGCCTGCTCGCTAGCTAGCTCGTGTGCAGGGTCCGAGTTAATTGGATTTATGTGCGGGAATGTTTTCCAAAGCCACACTTGTGAAATACCTCCACATCTGCTGGCCATTAGCAGTGGACATAACACACAACAGAGAGAGCAAAGCCCCCAACGCCTTGATTCATTGGACTGCAGCTCTGCTTTTATTGCAGCGGAGGAAAAAGGCTCGCTGCAGTGTTTCAGCACAGTGAGCGCTGCCTCATCTCGCTCTGTCTTTGTCCTCCCCTGTTCTCTCTCTTTTCATTTGTTTTCGCTTCGGTCATTAAATCCTGCCATCCACCCTCTATCTCCTTGTCCAACTTCCGATTCTCTTTATGAAGCAATATTTCAGTCTCAGCTGCAGCAGTTGTTCTCACTCTTTCTCTCATTTTTCCCATTTCAGTCTCAGCTTTTTCTTGAACATCTTTCCTCCTCAGCTCCATCCAGCAGGTCTGATTTCCCCTCTGCTTCCCACCTCAACTCGTGCTCCCGTGCCCGGTTCTCTGACAGTCATTTATCTATGTCAGTACAACTTCCATCTCTAAACCTTTCTCCTCGTCACTCCCCAAGGCAAGGACGTCCTCCCGTTTCATCCCTCGGTGGGCACGAGGAGAAACTAGCAAGGGGGTCTGACAACCCCCTGACCCCTCATCTGTCATCTGCAAGGGGAAAAGCACCCTCCTAATTAGGGGGGGCATCGAGGGGTTGGAGGGGGGCGGTATGGAGGTTGTTATTCTAGTGTCGAGGGGGGGTCAGAGGTGAAAAGGGGGAGATCACACCGGTGATTAGCCTCCTTCATGTGCAGGAATGGAGGGAAGCGGACACAGGGGGAGTGTTTGTTGGGCAGCTGGGGTGTAAACTAATTAGAGGGAAAGGGATAAAATGCTGCATGTAGGACGGTCAGTGCTGTTAATGATGATGCCCCAGGTCAAGGCACAGACACCTGGACCCTGATAAGGTGAGTCCGGGTGAAATCTGCAAAATCTGTAAAGAAGCAACTGAGATACAAGCACTGATTCTTTGGAGATCTCCAAAAAAGAATGCAACTCTAGATATTTGCAGTAAGTGTGCATGATCTGATCTTCATGCGCTGGACTTTTCCCACTAAGAACTTTAATAGCGCAGGGACAAAGTGTAATTTCATGCTTTGGTTGCTTGGAATTTTTGGTTTAGGTTCCTTGAACTGCCAACTGCTCTCAATGTCGGGAACCAAAGACTTGAAGCTGCCAGTTGGATAAGCACATCAGCTGCGTGTAAAAAACGAATTTATCTTAGAATAACACATGTTGCCGTAGCGCTGTGAGGAGCAAGGTAGAAAAAGAGTCAAATGAGGCTGCATTTCGTAGGTGCTGACAGGTTCTGGCCTTGGGAGCTGACCATGTCGAAAAACTCCCAGCCCTCACTGATGATGAACGCTACCCATCTCTCCGGGTCACCCTCCTCCGCCTCCTCACTTCCCCTGTCCACACCTCTTTACGTGGCTCAGCAGGCCATGAAATAGGTGTGTGTTTATGTGGGCATGAGGACAACGTAGAGAAAACAGCAAGAGCAAACGGGAGATAGACACAAAAACAGATCCTTTAAAGCCATTATGTGTGGATTTTTTATGGGTTTTTAACATCCATAAAAAATGGGGGGTTTATTCTGATGGATTTGTAGTTTTTGTAGAGAAAACTACAAAACCATACTGGCCGGAAAAAAACCCAGCCAGACTTCTGGTTTGGAGAGTATGTGTTTTATTTTTTATTTCAACCAATTTTTCAGTGAAAGGAGAGTTTATGTGTTCGTGGCAGTGGCGTGTCCAGACTTTTTTGATTGGAGTGGCCCAAGTGGGGGACTGACTTATGCAGGGGCGGCATGAAGTACGTGCATGCACACACGTAGCATGATAGCATTAATTTGCCATTTCTCATTTCCACATTCATTATTACCATTACAGTATCTTACAGTTTCTTACATTCCTGTGTTTAAACGTTTCATTCAAAAGGCAAATTGTCGCACCAATCGCAGCATGACGGAGGGGCTCCATCCAAAAATAAAATTAAGTTTCCATACTTACATACAATTTAAGTCCTCAAAAAGATATTGTAGCTCATACATCGGGCTACATAGGAACACGTAATGTCTGCATTTCGTCCACAGAGTGTCACACACAGAATACACGCAGTGTCTATTTTTGACGAAAGCTGCATCAAGCTGCATAGAGCAGATTGAGCCGGGTGGGAAGTCAGACACAAGAACAGCATAGAGAATTCGATGAGTTTTCAAAAATGAAACACCCTATCGAGATTCCTGATCACATATCAAAAATAAACACAATTAAAACACAAGAAAACAAACATGCAACTACTAGTCTATTGGTAGACGTACAAATATCAAGGAAAAATTACCAAATCTACAAAATCGAGCAGCCAAATCACTCCACTTCTAAAGCCGTATGCAGGACAAAACAAAACTGAGCTGTTGCCAGACAGCGATGCAGCTATTTTCAGTTTAATCAAGCTGTTACTAGCAATGGATCTCTTTTAATTAGCTGGCATGACTCTGGGACTACTTCCTGAGGGAAAATATTGACTTTCTCAGCTGCATCAAAAATACTTGTGAAAAGCCAGATTCATTTAGTCTGTTGAGTTCATCTGGAATATGACCTAAGCAATCTGCTAATTGTGGCCCTTCACCTTTCTGCAAGAGAATAGAAGTGCTCAGAGATGGGGATTCTTCTTCCCTGCAAATTTTGTTCATAAAAAAAAGCTAAGTTACTTTACAGGGCTTTTTACATCACTCATTTCTTTCTAAACTTAGCAGATTCATAGAAATCCCACTGCTGACCTATATGCCCACTCAGCTGTCCTTCACTAGCAGAGTACCTGTAGACATCACTCCCAGGAGCAGTCCATGATTCACTGACAGCCACAGAACACATCTGCACTGCGCCCTAAGGGCTGGGACATACTTACTGTATTCTGTGTGAAGTGGTAACCTTCCCTTTACCACAACTGGTCTATGCATTTGATGAAGGTGACAATACAGGAATGACCTTAATGCTTAAAATGCATTACTGTCTATGGGTTGTGCACAACACACACACGCACACACATGCACACACACGCACACACAAAAACACACACACTTCCTGCTTAATGAGATAATTCCAGAACCACAAATCAGAACCTGGAGTGAGCACATAATGGAAGGAATCTGCTTGATAAGGGAGCTATCTTGTGTGGCAGCTACAGGGGCCAGACAGCTGCTACAGTGTTATGCCACCAGAGTCCCCATTGACCCATTGATTGGCAAACAGCGGCATGTGCACACACACACACACACACACAGATATATATATATATATATATAGAGAGAGAGAGAGAGAGAGAGAGAAATAAATTGATTAATCAAAAAAATGAATGATCAAATCAGTTGATGAAATAATAATTACTTGCAGCTGCAGTCGATGTGTGTGGTCACTGTAAAGAAATAAACCTGCAGCTTACAGACACATTCATCATCTGACACAGAATGTTGATTTGAAATGGTTTTATTACAATCTGAAGTGATTCATAAGATGATGCCAAAAAACTCATCCAGCAGGATTGTAACCATGGCAACTGCTGTAGCTAGCATCCATCAGTGGTAACCATGGCGTCCCTGCTGTTCATCCTGCAGCCAGAAATCAAAAGTTTCTCCCTCTGCTAACGAGATGAAGATCTCTGCTGAAGTGTTTAGCAGGAAAAACAGAAGAATCAGGGAAGTAAACACAGCGGAGGGTGTTTCATTGAAACGCTCCTCCCCCTCCTCCTCTTCCTCCTCCTCCTCCTCCTCAGGGTCCAAATGGGAGCTCTTTGATCGCTGCTGTCCTCCATCCTGCTGTGCAACAGCCCCGTTGATTTATTTTATTTGCTAACTCTGGGCTCTGTGGCCTGTTGCTACATTATGAACATTTCAAGGCTGAAAGTGTGAGCGCTGCGCTACCTGTTGATCAGCTGTGTTTGCCACAGGTGGCAGACTGTTAGCCGCCGTCCACGAGCTGCAGAGGAAAGAGGTGAACACAGACAGTCACAGACACACACAGTCGCTGATTGTTACACAGATCTTTGGAGCAGTTTTCCACTGATTTCGCCTGATTTTAAAATAATTGTTTTGTTTTGTGTAATGACTGAACTGCTGACCAATCCAAGCCTGCAGACTGGAAGCAAGGTGAGACTCACCTGCCTCCATCTGTAGTTAAAGAAAAAACCTGTAAAATATGATAAATGTTTTGGAGACGTCAAAATATGTTTTGAAAGATTCATTAATGTTGCAATTTTACTGGTCGATTATAGTCATAATTCTCTCAGCTTAGAGACATGACAATCACGACCAATCACAGCATGCTCTCCTTCACCACCTGCATGATGTCATCAGGAGAGAGGCCAAAGAGACCGACTACCGGGAAGAGGATGTAAACAAACATGGCGTCTGAAGCGGGGTGTGTGATGCCGGTGAGCTTTCCTCTGGCTCACAGTTCCACAGTTCATCATCCTCCTTCACTTCACCGTGTTTACAGGTGAAGAGCTCCGCGCTCCTATTGGACGACACACATCAGCCCTCCTCAGTGTGATCACTGGTCGAGGATTCCAGGCCTGCGCTTTGCTTCTGTGACACGCTGAGTGTTTGCAGCAGCCTTTAATGAATGCAGCAGCACCATAGTTACTGTATGTGGGACACAAACACAACACGTCCTCACACGAACTGTTTGATGTTATCACGCCGCGTCTTTATCAGAGTCACGGCGTGGAGGTTCAGTTCACTCCTCGCAGCACATTCTGGCTCCTGCTCCGACTTCCTGTGCCAACGAGCACCAGCAGATGCTGAGAGCTGCCGGTTTGTTTTGTTGTCAGGAATGAATTTGGAACAAAACTTCAGCGGCTCGTTGTGTGGCGAGTGTCTCAGCGACAGGTGTTCTTGTGTGAGTGGACTGAAAATATGCCACTTGTTAGCGTTGGCTGCAGCAGGAGTCTGTGTGGAGGATTAAAGGTGGACTGGGACTCAGCGTCTCGTTTGATGCTGTTTTGCTTTCAGCCGTTGGAGCCGGACAGATGTGTCTCTTCTATTTGGTTTTATTTCTGGATCTAACTGCCTCCTCGGTTTTCCGTCCTACCGGGCGGTTAATTGCATTCACCTGGCGTCCCCACTGTAAATCAGCCTCTGATTAGACGGCTGACGTGAGGACCGGCAGACGCGTGGAGCTCGGCAGTCGTGATTGAGAACTCGTCTTTTCCAATCCTTCTTCTTCTTCTTCTGTAAACTCCTCCAGTCAGCACACACACATCCTGAAGTGACACTTCCAGCTTGCAGAATGCACCTGATGAAAAAGCAAACGTTGAGAATAAATGCCGATAGTGAATGCAGCCTCTCACAGCGGGCTCTGAGGACGCCTCATCGATCGGAGTTAACAGCACTGACAGACCTGTTTAGTTGAAGCTAAGCTCGCTCTTATTTTATTAATGGGAAAAGAAGGAAAGCAGCATAGTTTGTCCTGGCTGAACCGCCTTTATTATTGTGTCCCGGCCGAGCGGTCAGGGCTGACTGACAGCAGTTTTGGTGAAAGGGGCCGAGTTTCAATTATCTTCTCCCTCAGGAGGACAGAAGCTGCTCATCTGAAGCTCCGAGCACAGAAACCTGCCAAGACCACTCTCATCTGTCCAGATCCGAGAGCAGAAAAAACAGGAAAACTCTTCTGTTTCACACCTTCACACTTTATGTTTGTGCCCACAGACAAATTTAAACTTCTGGCCCATTTTCTAAAATCACCTCAGCTCATAAACTTTAAATGGGATGAAGGGATGGAACAGACTCAGAGTCTGTCCATACCGGCTGTAAACTGGTCTCTTCCTCATGCGAGACGTTAATGTTGGAGCTGATGGTTCAGTGTTTAACTACTTTATAAACTGTTGGATAATTTAATCTGCAACAATGCTGCGTATTTAAGAATCTGTCTCAGCGCAGTCCTTTACTAAATAATCACAAATCATAACCTCCAGTCAGGTGTCCGGGCAGCTCGTGAACTAGCCTTGAACTTTACTCTATTAGATCTGTGTACATGTACACGAACGGTCCATTTTTTACATGACAGTCAACACGACTTTTAAGCTTTAAGGAAGCCAGAATAATATTTCTGAAGGAAAAGGAGTGACGTCAAGCAGGAAGTCATCGCAACATTAACAATCCTCAAACAGTTCAAATGAGATCATTTGAGGAGTTCAGAGGGGAAAACGTGGTCACGAACCAAAAAAGTTGCCAACTGCATTGATCTATAACAATAAAC
The DNA here is from genome assembly GCA_029783685.1 of Heniochus monoceros. Classification (NCBI taxonomy): domain Eukaryota; kingdom Metazoa; phylum Chordata; class Actinopteri; order Chaetodontiformes; family Chaetodontidae; genus Heniochus; species Heniochus monoceros. The sequence continues at coordinate 35,881,045 of JAPZEA010000001.1, read as the reverse complement.
TGTACTTTATAAGATGTGATATTCTATTTTTCTTAATCTGAAAAGTAACTAATAACTAAAGCTGTAAAAAAAATGTAGTGGAGTAAAAAGTACAATATTTACCCGAGATGCAGTGATATAGTATAGTAGAAGTATAAAGTAGCATAAAAAAATACTGAAGTAAAGTATGAGTATCCCAAAATTGTCTGAAGTACAGTACTTGAGTAAATGTAGTTAGTTACATTCCACCACTGTAAATGATCAGAGAGCTGCAGCCTCGTCTGACATCATCAGCCTCGTCTGACATCATCAGCCTCGTCTGACATCACCAGCTTTAACACCAGAAGTGGGAACTGAGGAGGAAACGGAGAAAACAAAAGAGACAGAAAGGCAACGGAGAGGATGAAGAGGATGGAGAGTCTGGAAGAGATAGAGACAGTGGAGAGGATGGAAGTGATTGAGAGGATGGAGATGATGGAGAGTACGGAGAGGAAGGAGGCTTGAGAGGATGGATGGAATGAAGAGGATGCAGACGATGCAGAGGAGGGAGAGAGTAGAGAGGAAGGAGAGGATGCAGTGCAAGGAGAGGATGCAGAGGAGGGAGAGGATGGATGGAATGAAGAGGATGCAGAGGATGGAGAGGAAGGAGAGGATCCAGAGGAAGGAGAGGATGGAGAGGAAGGAGAAGATCCAGAGGAAGGAGAGGATGGAGAGAAGGAGAGGAGGCAGAATTGAAGTGGTGTAATGAGCGTTTTGGTGTGTTGCCTTGTTTTCCTCCCTCTCTCCTCGCTCTCCTCCTCCGCTGTCATCGCGGCGTGTGGTTGGTGGAACCACCTGCAGACCGGATTAAACAGGACTCTCTCTCTACCTGCTGGACACGGTGTGTGTTTTGATTTACTGCCTGCTGCGTGTGATGTATAGTGTGGGCGTGTGCACGTGTGTCTCTATACGTGCACGCCGGTGGAGGTGGTGGAGGTGTGTGTGTGTGTGTGTGTGTGTGTGTGTGTGTGTGTGTGTGTGTGTGTGTGTGTGTGTTATGGAATGAGAGAGCAGATGGAGGCAGATGGTGACTCCTACTGCTGCAGTAAAATGGCATCTCATTACCGCTCTGCCAGTTTAATCTGCTACCAATAAAAAAATATTCTGGAGTAAAATAAGAGAAATAAAACTGAGCAGAAGAGGAGAGGCGGGGGCGCTGGAGGAACAGGTGGTGGGGGGCAGCGACGAGATAACAAGCAGCAGACTGAGGAGGGGGGAGGAATGTTCTGCAGCGTCCAAACAGGAGGAGGAGGAGGAGGAGGAGGAGGAGGAGGAGGAGGAGGGGAGCTTTATTTACTCCTGCAGATCCACGTTTCAAAGTTTCACCACTGAAATATAGTAACAAAGTACATTTACTCAAGTGTTGTACTCGAGTACAATTTTGAGGTACTCACGTGTACTGTAGGCTACATTTTCTGCTACTTCATATTTCTAGTTCACTGCATCTCATCTTCATTTATTTAATGAATTACTTTGTTGATTAAGATGACTAATACAGAATATTCAAAATAAATTAATTATGATGCAATATTATAGATTAAGATAAGAAATTCAGCTGCATATGAAGTAATTAAAACTAGCAGCACCAACCAGCTGCAGCATTAAAGCGTTTATCATTTTAATCCAATAATATAACACATATTATTCTGAAATGGGCCATTCTGTACTGTAAATGAGTACTTTTGGCACTTTAAGGATATTTTCATGCAACGTAATGAAGATAATAAACGAGTTGATAATAAGAATTAGATGAACAGCGACAGTGAAATAATCTCGACTGTTTGGTTTAATTTGACTCATTTAACATTTTTTATAAAGTCAATTTAGAGTTATACACGAACGAACATGATCAACATACTGTCTGACGAGCTACACTCAGACTACCAAAATACTCCAGATTTTACTTAAACGTACTCTTAAAGCTTCTACATCTTAAAAATCAATCAATCAATCAAACATGTGATCTTAGTGTCTAAAACTGTGTTTTCTACTGTGGCAGCTGTGAAGCTCAGAGTGATGTTTGATATGAAAGAAAGACAAAATACCCAAAAATATTAGAGAAAAAAGGATCAGAATCAGAATCAGAGTCGGCTTTGCTGTCCGAGTTTGTGTCCACGTACGAGGAGTTTGACTCCGGTTTAAACGTTATACTGAATGTGCTCACATGGAAAAAAAGACATGCAGCTCAACGAGGACAAAAAGACAAAAAAACAAAAGACTGAACGACCAATTAAGTTGTGCAAAAATATAAAACTAACAATAAACAATATATAGAAAGAATCATGAGGCATCACACTGTACCTGCAGTGAATGTCCAGTGTGCAGGTATTTGTGTTGGCAGTGACAGTGAGTGATGACTGTGCACGTTAAAAATGTTCATTAATGGATGATAAATGGCCAAATATGGAGAACGTCTCTTATGTAACTGCATCCTTTTCTCCTGGGTTCTAGTGCAGAAACGATTAGTCAATAAATCAATTCTGATCATCTATAAATCACTGAAGTTATTCGTCAGGTAAAGATGCAGAACATTTGTTGGCTGCAGCCTCTTAATTGTGGGGATTTGCTGATTTTCCCTGTTTTATATTACTGTGAATAGAATAACTTTGGCTTCCGTACTGCTGGAGATGTCACCTTGTGGTCTCAGAACTGCAGGAATTGATTTTTCTGGCATTTTATACGTTGAACTATCGATTAATCTGAGAAGCTGTTTGTTTAGTGGTGTCAGCGCTCCGCTTTTCTTGGTCAGGTTTCGTGTTTTACTGGAGGAAAAAAAAAAAAAGTTTAGAGTTTGTTACATCTTTGTCGGAGTTTCCTTCCCGGTTGACCTTCTCTCTTTCCGTCGGGGGATAATGCAGCTGGAGCGGCTCCCCGGGCCCCACAGTCACACCGTGATGGAGGTCGGAGCACACTGGAGCCGTCCTCTCAGGTCTTTATTACTCTCACACTTTGGTTAAGTCACACCCCAGTAACCGTTCACCTCTGCTGCTCTGCCAGCTCAGGAAATGTCACCGTGCCACCGCTGAAAGCACACACACACACACACACACACACACACACACAATATTGCCTTAGATTGTCAGATTTGTTTTGCCAAATTAGTTATTCAGAGTGCTTGTTCAACAGTAATCTGGGTTGAGAGAGGATAGCGTTAAAGACCCTGGGGAAAGTGAACAACAGAACTGGGTTGTTGGCTAGAAAAGCTAGTTTAATTGTTAAGGGAAGTCAAAGATTCTTGGCCAGTTTTCCAGCTTTGAGTTACTTTTACTACTCACTTTGCACATGCTTTTAAATAACTGGAAAAACAAGCAATTCCAACAGGTCCAACAGCTCAACACAAGCGGCCCTGAGTATCTCAAAGACGACATTCGGGTTGGGGGAAACAAGGCATCCTTGCTTTATGCCCCTCGCACATGTGATCTGCAGTAACCTCCCGTCTCCCTCAGAGCCTCTCTCTTTGTCCCTGTCCCTCCCTGTGTGTCTCTGCCTGAGCATCTCCAGCTGCATCCCATCCTGTAATCAAGACTCCTACAAAGACTCAGCTCCACCACATCCACCTGGCCTGATCGTAGCACTGCTCAGTCAGACTGCGGTTTCAGCCTTTTTCTAGCTTACATCTGCTTGTTGCCTGTTTCTCCTCTCCCTGCAGTCCACTGCAGTCCTCTGTTCTGACTCCTGTCTCCAATCCCTTGAGCTCCTCAGCCCTGCTCCCCTGTCTCGGACCTCCGTTCAGCTTCTTCCTGGATCTGGTTTCCCTGCTTGGCTCGGCCTTGACTCATATACCTGCACCTGGCTTCACTAGCTTAGCACCTTGACAACAAGTCTTGGACTTTATTGTGACGTTGTTGCGGTTGTATGCTATGTCCTGGTAATGTCAAATAAAATAAAAAAACAGACTCCCGCATCAACACTGTGATGACCCTTGGTCTGCAATCTTGTATCTTTGTTTGCTCTGCAGGTAGCTGATTGGCGTGATCAGGATCATTTGTGGCGGCCAGTGTTCCCAGGTTACGTAAGTCGTAGCTGCAGACTAACGCTCTCCCTGCTCTCCCCCACAGGCACACCACATGTTAGGTTTGGTTATGTTTACATTGTTTCCCTTTAGGCTTTGTTTTGCACCATACAACACAGACACACACAAACCTATAAAACACACACTCCCGTATTCCTGCGTGCACCAAAACTCCCTCCAAGCAAGCAT
>JAPZEA010000001.1:35680235-35691182 GCA_029783685.1 Heniochus monoceros | reverse complement strand
TATTTTTCAAGACTTTTGATTTAAGGTTGCATTAGTTTTACATATTTTTGGTCATTATTTAATGATTGGGAAACCTCCACAGTTTAATGTTATATTAGCAGCTTGTTAGCAATGCTGAGCACAAGAGCTGCGCCATCTCAGTGTGTTTTCGGTAAGTGCAAGATGTTCTTTCCCAGCGTGAATAAAACGGACGTATCAATCCCAGAGTAACTATTATGGACAGATGACAATAGCTTATTCAAAGCTTGATTTGTGTCCCTCCCTCCACGTGTCTGCTAAATTAAGATCTGAGATTTCTTTTTTCAGAGCCCTCGCTGCAAAGGACAATGTTTTGGCCACAGAGGGGAAAAGTCTTTCACTGAATCCAAATCGAGATTAGTCCTGTCCAGCTATAAACTCAGCGGGAGAACATGTGACCTGGAGAAAAATGTTGCTAAAGAAGTTTGGATCCTTCTGATTTGGACCGTATATGTTAGGCATCATTATTCAAACATGGACAGTCTGTATTTTATCATGTGGTGGAACGAAAAAAACCCTCCTGTGAGCAATTTCAAGTTATGTTTGTGCTTTTTATGAAATCCATCGTCCTAACAGAGTCTACAGTCATGGTCTAAATGCTAACATTAGCATGCTAACATGCTCAGAACTAAAATGTTAATATTCTGACGTTTAGCAGGTTTAATGGTAACCATATTCCCAGTTTTAGTTTACTGCATTAGCATGCAAACATTTGCTGAATAATACAAACACAAAGTGCAGCTGAGGAGTATTTGGTCATAAATATTATTCTTGTAGTTGTTGAGACATTTACTCAAAACCACTAAAGTCAGCCTCGTTGTGGTGCGAGAGGAAAAGACCACCGAAGCCTGTAGGATTCATCCTCTGGAGACCATGAATCTTTGTACAAAACGTCAATCAGTCTGATAGTTGTCCTGATATTTCAATCCGGACCAGTCGGCCAAAAGCTGACTGGCTTATCGATTTAGCCTTACAGTTATCTAATTCTTTAATTTTTTGTCATTATGGATAAATGGAACTGGAGGCCGATGCACATACTGTTACAGACTGTGCTGGCCAGTTTGCGCCAAGGCGAGGGACAGACATATTACGTAACAGTGTGTGTATACAAGTGTGTGTGGTTGAAGGAGGCCCAGGATACAAGCAGTATTTTAACAGACCTGGTTCACACACACTTCAAACACACGGTGACTCCCTGGTTCGCGAGTCCCTTTTGAGAGTTGTGCAACAGAATGCAGCAAAGCATCGTACACCTCACCCAGCGCCATACATGACCCCTGTCAGCACCCATGGTGGGCAGCCAGATTTTTTTTGTTTGTTTGTTTAGTTCAAGAGGAGGAGGAGAACGGGGAGGAGGGGGGCTTGGAAGGCCTCACAGGTCTGGGAACACACCAGTCAGACCAGTAAAATGGGAGAACTGGTTCCCGCACTGCTGCTGGGTCAGTAGCTTCAGTAGACTGCACGGTAAGACTGGTCATCGTGCTCAGGCATCCCTTTATTGGTTTTAGTGTGCGGGTCACAAAAAACTACTCAGCTACTTCTACAACTACTCAAAGTGGGTCAAAGGTCGTTTAACTGAGGTTCAGAGATGAGAACATCAACAATGTATGACAAATCTAAAACCAAATGCTGTTTTGAGTGTTGATGGAAAGACAGAAGAGCAGTTTGACAGATCAGGACGTGTGTGTGCGAGAGTAAGTATATGTGCATGCTCGTGCATACATGTCTGTGTGATGAATTAGTCTCCAGACAGATGAACTATCCCACTCGGAGGGATCGTACTGCTAACCCCAAAGCCGAGTGGATAAATATTTGTCTTCAGCTGTCTTTGGAATGATTAAATATTATTCCAGCCACTGAATGAGTCAGATGTTGCGTCAGATTGCACCAGCTTTGTTTCCCCTTTTAAAAGGTACGGGGCGCCCTGGTAGCTCACCTGGAAGAGCTGGTACCATGTATCAAGTCCTTACCGCAACAGCTCCGGTTTGATTCCAGCCCGGGCTCATTCCCTGCCTCTCTATCTATCACTGTCGGCATGACCTTTTATTTGACTAACGCTAACAACGTATGGACTTAGAATATAAGGCTAGTTATATATCAAATCGCACGAAATGACCAAAACCAACAATAACTTGATCCTATTAAGTAACTAAATATTGTCGGTGCATCCAAGGCCTGACATGGTTTATTCCGCTGGGCCACAGAGCTCCACTGTTGTCCAAAAACGGTTAAAAACGCATCAATGAGCCACACTGTTGTACATGTTCTTAGATTACACCGAACACTGTAGTATATTTTTAGTCACTACCACATACCGTAAATTCTCCTGGTGCTTTAAAAACTCACTTGAGCACCAAATATATATTAATCCGCAGCTGAAAATAGTCCCCAACCGACACATGTCCTGTTTGAGTAATGTTTGCTAAAAACTACAGTACCCAGCTGTTTTAGGAAATTATCCTAAAATATATATTGGTGTTTTGAGCCATGCCAGTGGGCGGCTCTGTAAATGGTGGCCTGTCGGTCACGTGATCAATTGTTCCACCACTGATTGGTCCAAACTGAAATATCTAAAAAACCGTAATAACTGTAATAACTTTGGTGATCCCGACTTTTCAAGATCAGGTCAAAATTAGACTTTGTCCAATACCTCGGTGCAAAAACGAATATTCCCATCAGCCTCAGCTGTACTTTGTGTTTAGCGCTAATTAGCAAATGTTAGCATGCTAAACTGGATGCAGACTCTCAGTCTTGTCAGTCGACTTCTTCAGTGTATGCAAATGGACTTTGAGCTCAGTGCTGCAGAGAGAGTAGAGGCGTCAGAAGATATTGAGAGATGGACTAATAAATTGTTGTTTTTGTCTTTTCATGGGATTTATTGACAATAAGAAAAATACTGACTAAAGCAGCCCAATTCACTGAAATATCAAAAGACGACTAACCAACCACGTATTATTTAACTATGTATTTGTTTTCCTCTACTCTTCTTCCATAATAATTCAACTCAACACGCAGTCAGCACTATCCAGCTGTTCCGAATGCTGCTCTTTCTTCGTGTCTCTCTTGGGGTCTGGAGGGTTTGCGGGTCTGGAGCTAGCATGGCACCGGCCCAGCCTCTGTGATTAGCTCATGGTTTTCCTCTCATTGCTTCACTCGCTTGGCTTGTATAACATTAACGTGAGCACGTGATTGACAGGAGGAAAACTTTCAGCTATCTTGCAGATTTGCGTCAGTCAGGCAACCTGTAGCCATTCTGCTGCTGTATCTGGTGTCCTAATGCTAACCTTGTGTGTGTGTGCGTGTGAGTGTGTGTGTGTGTGTGTGTGTGTGTGCGTGCGTGCGCGCTGCAGAGTGTGGTTTAACTGTGGAAGTCTGTGTTCTAGTAATCAAAATAATCATCAATTCCCGCATAGGTTTGCCTGGACGTCTATCGCCGCGTGTGCCAGCGTGAGTTCACGTTTCAAATGATTTAGTGTGTGCAGTCCGTGCTCACACACACACACGCACACCTGCGTGTTTGACAGTGTGTCAGTTACGTTTCACATTAACGTGAGTCAATCTGGCTGCTGAGCTCACTGCCATTAATCAGCGGGCAGCAGCAGGGAAGTCTGGGTTTTTCCCGTAACCTACTTTCAACTGCACAGACAGACAGACAGATAGATAGAAACAGATGGGCAGAGGGTGTAATTGTTTACTTTATTGTTTATGACTTCAAGACACAAAGTCGAAATTGTTATCCACATCTAACCCCACTCCTCCTCTCCCTCTGTCTGCTCTTCTTCATCTTCCCTCATTCCTGGATGGTTCACAGGCGAGCCAGTGACGTGGCTCGGTTTGAAGGTCCGCAGTTGTCCAATTGCAGAGTTGCCGTTTGAGCCTGGCTGATGTTAGCCAGGTCGAGATCAGATCTAAAGACTAGCTGCGCCTAATCCACATCAGATCACAACCCTGACCAGAATGCGTATGTGTGTGTGTGCAAGATTGTTCAATGAAATACAGGCTGACAGCTTAGTTGCGTCATGGCCATGGATAATAACAGGAAAGTAACAAAAGTTCCTAGAGATCTCACACACTTACACACACACACACACACACACACACACACACACACACACAGCATTGTGATCTCACTCGCTGTAGCACAGGTTCAACATCAAGGTTAGCAGATGATTTTGTGCATTCATAAGATTACTTCTGTCCATATGCTGCATATTTAAGAGCTTTCTATCCATCCCTTCATACCTCTCCTGTGAACACTTGATGCAATGACTGAATTTGACCCCAAAAATTCCTATAATTAAAGAAAATGCAGTAAACATGACCTGATTGCTCCCTCGTGGTATTTCTAATTCCATTCATTCAGCAGCTGACAACCTATAAAGTTCACAGCAGAGATGGAAAAACCGGACGTCTAACGACTGACGTCTGCACTGTTTAGAATTAAGGATGAGTTGAAATGTGGGCGATGTGAGCACCAGTCTGCAAGCAGAGGCACTCTTCAAAACACTGCTCCATAGCGCCCCTAGTGGCCAAAAGCTCCACAGGCCACCTTTAACTCACCTTAAGAAAGTCTGAAATGTGTCACTCTGTTCAGTTCTTTAATCAACCTGAACTCATTCAATCCAGGAACTGACTGTTTAACTACATCACACACAATCAATTAAGGAAGAGAAACTTAATTATTTTCAGCGACTACAAAAGTGTGAGGTTAGCGCAGGACAGAGCTCTGCAGGACGTGTTAATCGAGGACTGTCTGTAGACGCCAGCACCGTCCTGAGAGGAGGTCTAATCAGCCAAAATAATTCAAGTCATCTGCATGCATATGCAGGGCCGTTATTTCAGTCATTTATATATCTGTTCTTTCTATTTCTGCCTCCCTCTTTTGTTAATGTTGCTGCAGCCGCAGCCACAATGAAATGAAAAGGTTTCAATGAGAAACTGCGGCGTACTGAATTTAAAGCAGTGCCTACAAATGCCATTCAGTGCATCATCTTACAGGAGTTCTCAAAACATTGCAAAGGTTAAACTCTGTGCAGAATGTGCCCCACGGTGCACTGATGGCTGTTCAGTCTTCTGTGATGTCTCAGATGCTGCTGCGTTATCTGGGTTACACACATACGCAGCAAATGGGAGCAAACATATGAAACACTGCTGCGAAAAGTTGTGCACCTGTGTTAGATCTTTTATGTTAGATCTCCATCACAAAGCTGCCGCTCTTCCTGGGGCCGGCATTCAAAGATAATCAAAGCGTACATGAAACAAGCCAAACATTAGGAGGAAGCCGTCTGTTCGCTGAGAAAATGTTGAAAACCACCAAACGTGGAACATGTCTTGAACTCATCACTGGGCCCTGCCTGCAGCACCGACACACAGGAGACATCCCACAACGCCTGAGCATCGTTGCATTTCAGCAATTTGTGTGAAATTGGCCTCCAGTCTAGTGATGGAGAACAGATCCTGTTTATTTGTTGGTATTTTATTGTGATGAAAGTTGCATGCTGCAGCTTTAACAACAAAGAGGTACATCTGTAATGGAGTGAAACAATGAGTCTATTTAAAGGAACAAGGGAGGTGAGGAGCAGAGGGAGGGACGGCCATACGATTTACAAGCAAATGCACTTTAAATCTAAGAGAAACATGTGTATTTGACAGCATGCCTCCTTATTTCAGCCATGTAGACACAGCTCATAGCAGTGTGTTTGCTTATTAGCCTGCTGCAGACAAGCAGACACTAATGCGATGCTGCGTTCCATGCTGTTTGTCTGGGAAGCCACTTATTTTGTAGACACGACTTCCCAATAACAGGAGAAGACAAAAGCTTTTCCGAGGCGCAGCGGATTTTTACCGCCCTAATGAGAAATGAGGATATTCAGCTGGAATTAAAACTTCCTCTCTGCAGAGAGGATCGAACGTGAGGCAGCAGGAGGACGAGCGTGACGGAGACAAAGGCGCAGAGGTGGAGGTGAAGGCACACATAGTAATGAACAGAGAGAAAAGAGTAAAATATGCAGGAAGCTGTTCTTTAAGAGGCGACCTTGAGAAAGCGAAGAGGAGGAGGAGGATGAGAAAGGTGATAAAGAGTAGAGGCAGGGAGCGGTGCACAGCTCAGACGGATGAGGGTGAGCGGAGGTGGGCTGCGGTGCTTGAACCGGGCTGCTTCCCATCGTTATGGAGTACCAGCACTTCTGATATTTGCCCTCATGAGTAGCTTACTGTTCCCCTCCTCCGTCAGCTTGAAGAATACTTAATTCCCCTCCTCCCCGTCTTCAGCCCTCTCAAGCAGCTGCTGATTATAAATCTGTCTGCAGAGACAAGAGGGAGTGCTCGGACTGCTGATTTTTGTTTGGCATCGGAAAGATAATTTTGGCGTTTTCTAAGAGTCTCTTTACGGTTACTCGGCGGTGAGGTCACTCGGCTTCAGTCAGCGAAGACTCCGGACTCTGAAAAGACTTATAGCTGCTGGCAGCACCACCACAAACTTTATTGTTCTAGCTGCGGTAATGATTCAAACGCAGCTTGTCGGGGCAGATATTTATGTAAGGTGTTACCTGAGGACAAGGAAACGTCTTCTTTACAGAAAGCATGCAGCAGTAAATCCACGGGGATACTGGAGGCTTATATTGTGCTGTTTGTGCATGTTGCTGCACTTACAGAATACAATGAGAAGCTCAAGACAGTGCAGCAAAACATGAACTCAATTAATTACAACAGCAAAATACTGAAAATATGGAATATGCATGATTAATTCAGAGCTACATTTTTAAAAAGCTCTTATTTTCTGCTCAACTGCAGACCACCAAGAAAATCTCATTCCAGGTTGCATCAGCCAAAGCGTTGTGATATCTGTGAGTATTTTTGGCTTCAGCGTGAGAGTAAAATCCTGGCTACTAGATGATTATAATCATTGCACACTCACTTTAAGCCCACAGCAAACAAAGGATGGGACTGTTTCAAAGAAAACATTTTTCCTGCTGCTTTTTATTTTTCACCGAGCAAAAACAAAAGATTTCTTTGTCTCCGCTGCTAATTCTGCTCTGCCCTCATCTTCTCTTTCATCTGTTTGTCTTCTGTACCCTCCTCACTTTCTATGTATAGCTCCATAATTGCCCCTCATGCCAAGCAGGATTCCAGTTATTACATCAGCTTAAGTGTTTGCTTTGAAAAGTCTTGACCTGTAATCAAGCTGCATCACTTCCTGTACGTTCACACTGATGACTTGATCACAGAGTGATTCTCGGGGTTGTAGCATCATGAGTCCAGGTTTCCTCGCCCGGCCTCACCTCCGCAGCAGAGCTGGACTTCATAAACAGTCACTTTTTTGACATTTCTTTATTTGGCGCTGAAACCTGAAGCCCATCCACTCCTGAGGCCCCTGCAGAATATAAACCCCGGCTCTGCACTCCAGCCTTCGCCAGATCGGCTCGCTGTGTCTGCCGCCTTCGCCCAGCGTTTGCCAATCTGCCTTCCAGCCAACTACTCAGCTCGCTCTGCTCGCGCCGCTCCACCGACGGACGCCAGTCTCAGATTGTTAAGGAATAGTTTGACACTTTGGGAAATACTCTTATTCTCTTTATTGCTGAATATACATAAAATTCTCTATGGGCCCCTCCTCACATGAGGCTCTGTATTCCAGGAGTTTTCAGGCCTCTTCTCTCACCAAAAGCTTAAAAAAGTTCACGACCCCTCCCACAATTTTTTAACAACAACTGGAGAACAACTGATTTTCAATTTTAGCGAAATAAATGTAAACGTTTGTTTATTTTCTCCACTCAAGAGCAGTTTGTTTCAGTGTTCTGAGTCATGAAGTCAGTTCATGAGCTCGTTCAGTGCAGAACATTCAGTCCAGCTAACGAGTGAACTGAGAACAGCGGCTGGTGAAGAAGAAGCCAGTGAGCGACCTGAGAGCTGCTCTAACAATGTTCTACCAGCACGTTCATGGTTCCTGACCGATAACTGAAGTATTTAGAACTACTTCCTGTTTGAGACTTCGAGGGGCGGGCTCTAGCAGCTCAGCGACTGTCAGTCACTCAGGGCTGACTGAACTCAGCGAACACATCGGACGGCGTCTCAGGCTTTTTCATGGAGCTGGTTTCACCGCGTGCTGGAAACTACGGAAGCCTGTGAGTTTCAGAAAATTCAGGGATTGTTCCTCATAACAGATGCTCCGTTCAGTGAGAGGGTCCTTATAACTGTCCTCTCTTCAAAAAGACAGAAAGCACTGCGCACAGTGATGCTAACCGTCAGCAACAACATATCTAAATAATCAAAGATCAATACTTCCCCCAGTTTGCTGCCAGCCCCTCCACACTCAGCCCCCCCCCCTGGTCCTACATCCCTGTAATAAACCTTCCCGTGGTGTTGTTGATTTGAAATACCTCGGAGCCTGGAGTTTGTTAAGTAACGAAAGCTTTAGAAGCAATAAATTGTTTGACATCTGCAGAGAAATCAGCTGCACCTGAAGGCAAAGACGAGGGAGTTGTTCCAGGAGAGGAGAGTTTCAGTGTTTCCACAGCGGAACAGTCAGAGAGGGGATGTTTTTCATGTCCACAGACGAGTGTCGGCTTTTTTTCTTTCAGTCGGTGAGTTAGCAAACTCAGTCAGCGAGAAAAATGTTTTTCAGAAAGTACCACCTTTAATGATAAAAGGCTAATGTATGAATTATACATCCACCGGGTCTCTGGGCGAGGTTTCACTTCTGGATCCGAAGATAAAAAACAGGCGCTGCTTCATGCTGTTTGTTAAATTAAATGTAAAACAGGTCAATTAGAGAAATAACTTTGACTGCACACCGCTCTAATCAAAAGAAATGCCTCCTCCAGACGCTCAGAACTGTTTTCATACAACAGGTTCTCTTCCAAGCAGCACTCACTGCATTTCAAAGCCCTGGACGGCAGTCTGGCCTCTTCCCTTCAGGCGGCACAAAGCTGGCCATCTGGACCGCCGGGAGATCTGACGGTGGCCTGGAGGCATGAGGGATCTGCTGAAGGCTGGCCGCTGCAGAGCACGCCCCCTGTTGGCCTCTTGTCCCTGGAGCCACATCCAAAATAACCCTACTTTAGGAGAAGCCCCCCCGGCTCTTCTGTTTGAGCAGAGAGACGCCACACCGGGCTGGCAGAGCTTAGCCGCCTTTACAGAAGGATGACACTTTAAAAAACAAGTCTGCTGGGCTCAAATCAGCACCAGGTGCACTGAAAGTTCAGGAGTAAACCTGAAAACATGCAAATCCTGCTGAATTAAGGAAAATGAACAGTTAGGATACAACAACTCAGACTAAAGTAGTGACAGGGTGAAACACAGCAGAGCCCCCACAGCCTGACCACTAACACACAGCTAGACTTCACATCCTTCAGATATGACAGGCTGTTAACTGGCCAGGTGAATGTCTTCCACCCACATGACCCTGCATGGAGCAGCTGACGAGGCGCCGCTGCTGGTGTGAGATCCAGGCGTGGACAGAATATCTGGGGAACGAGCTGGGGGGTCCTCAGTCTGTGGACACCTTGTAAGAAATGGACTGCATGGTAAGTGGACTGTATTTGTAGAGCACTTTTCTAGTCTGATGACCACTCAAAGCTCTTTTAAAACACAAGCCTACATTCATAATTATCATTACTACATTCACACAATGGTAGCTATGAGCCACCTGCTCATTACGAGCTAACACAAACCAGTCACACACCGACGTGCCGAGGATGCTTTGACACGTAGGCTGCCGAGGCCAGGGATCGAACCGCCGACCTTCTGAAAAGTGGACGACCGCTCTGGCTAACTATGTTACAGGATATATTACTGCCAATTAGTGCCAATAGTGCCAATTAACATCTCTCTCTCTGTCCCTCTGTAGACGACAGCGTCCCGGCGGAGAGGGAACCTGGTGAGGTGGTGGATAGCCTGGTGGGTAAACAGGTTGAGTACGCCAAAGAGGATGGCGGCAAACGAACGGGAATGGTCATTCACCAGGTGGAGGCCAAGCCCTCTGTCTACTTTATCAAGTTTGATGACGACTTCCTTATTTACGTTTACTACCTTGTCAAAACTTCATAAGACTTTGTGGATGTCCTGAGCCCCTCCCACATGACAGAAAGAAAATGCAGCAATTGTTGAAACATCTGAAGCATTTGATCAAGCAATTATTCCTCAGACCATCAAAGACAAAAATAAAGACTTGAAAAGAGTTCTCACAAAGGAAAAAGACAGTATAGAGGTCTTGAGAATCACCTTGTTTTTGTGTCTGGGAACATTTGAGATGGGCAAAAAAAAAAGAACTTTGTGATGTTGAAGACTCTCATCTGTGACCTTTTTAGCCCCTTGCAACAGAAAAAATGGCCATGGTTTTACATTACCATTAAAAGGTCCAAAACATTTTGAATACCCCTTAATATGTTTCTGAAAAGGGCAAAGGCATCCAAAAATTCTGCTTTACAAAGAGAAACTAAACCTTCAAATTCATTTTCAGTGTCTGATTTCTTCCAGTGGGCTGGTTGCAGAGGAAAATTTTGGTCATGGTTATATGTGGTACAGATAATGTGATTATCTCCTAGTGAACATGTCAGTATAGAGTTTGATACTAGCTTTTTGTCACGTTTCCGACATCATCTACCACATGGAAAAAAGAAAAAATGAGCAGATTCCCAGCAAAGAAATGAAATCCGGAATTAGTTGGTGGAAGGAGCTTCAAGAAAGAAGACTAGAACAAGGAGAATTATTGGACCAAAAGGACAAACAATTGCAATCGTGATGGAGAAAGAGCTTGAGTCTGTTTTCGGTATTCTTTACAACACATGCAATGCAGCTCACTGTAGTTGATTAGTTCTCTAATCCTCATTATCTGTCTCATCCAATAAGGACTTGCATCACAACTGTATTGAAGGCCATTTCTGACACAAAAAGAAAAAACATGTTTATCCTATGAGATAGAAGTGATAAAAA
>JAPZEA010000001.1:35353061-35363895 GCA_029783685.1 Heniochus monoceros | reverse complement strand
GCTTATTTCACACTTCATTTCATTCTAATACCTAGAACAACAGCTTGGGAAAACACACACACACACACACACACACACACACACACACACAACCCAACAAAAACCGACAAGTGTATCAACAGCAGCTTTTTGTTTTAAGGAGGTTATGAGCCGGACCGTGAACCTCCGGACCAGAGGACCAGAGGACCAGACACTCGTGGACTTGTGTACCATCAGTGTTCGCCGTCATCACATCAGGGCGGCGCTGAGCAGTGGGGGATGAAATGCACCTTCAGTGTTTCCATGGAGATGAATTGACCCGTTGATGCAGGTCTGCTGCATCGCACAGGAAGTCCAACAGATGTGGTCAGTTTGACATGAGCCACCAAACACAGGTCACTTTAAACCCTCAGCTCAGGTCAAAGGTCAGCATATTTCTACAGGTGTGGTGGAGAGACAGGCCTGTGTGATGTCACTCTGTGGTGTCTGAGTATTTTCATGACCTGACGAACTCAACAGATGGATGAAGCTGGTTGTTTTAGGACTGAGTCAGTTGTTACAGCAGTATTACAGACTTTGTGTTGCTCTACAGGACTTGAACTGTGGTGGACAGAATGTCCACACATAGAAGATTGAACCGGCTCCACTTACGCTTGAGTGAAAGTACTGTTATTATTGTCTTGGGAATAAAGATCAGCATGTTGTTTTTGTGGGACTGTAAATCATTTATTATTATTATCATACGTCGTATTTACTGAGATGCATGTGAACGCTGCACGGACGCTGTTATCTGCTGTAGATTTCTGACTATGGAAAAGTTTGGATTAAAAGTTTTGATCCACTTTGTAGATGAATTACCGAACCTCACTAAATCAATAAATGTGTACAACAAGAAAGCAGCTATTATTGTTATTTTACACGGAGACATGCAGTGCAGGACATCGTGGGTCATTTTCTGGTCGGGTCGATTAAGGACTTGATAAAGAGCTGACTGTGGAAACAGGCAGGGCGACCTCGGTGCTACAGGATCTTTACTCACCTGCATAAAATCCACCACCAGGCACCACAGGAAGACAGACAGCTTCAGTGGCGCAGAGACACAAAGAGAAACTGTTCAGAAATATTAAAGGGTCCTAGACTGGAGCCCTGTGGCTCGAGAAAGCCAGGAATCCACCCAAATCCCGACAAAGCAGGTAGGCAGGCAGGTACCAGCAGGTACCGGCAGGTACCAGCAGGTATCAGCAGGTACCGGCAGGTATCAGCAGGTATCAGCAGGTACCGGCAGGTATCAGCAGGTACCAGCAGGTACCAGCAGGTACCAGCAGGTATCAGCAGGTACCAGCAGGTATCAGCAGGTATCAGCAGGTACCAACAGGTATCAGCAGGTATCAGCAGGTACCAACAGGTACCAGCAGGTATCAGCAGGTATCAGCAGGTACCAGCAGGTACCAGCAGGTATCAGCAGATACCGGCAAGTACCAGCAGATACCAGCAGATACCAGCAAGTACCAGCCGGTATCAGCAGATACCGGCAAGTACCAGCAGATACCAGCAGGTACCAGCAGGTACCGGCAAGTACCAGCCGGTATCAGCAGGTACCGGCAGACTGAGGAGCAAAATATAATAATAAAATAAAACCAAATATCAGTGTGTATGTATACATACATGCTGACCCGTGAAGTATTTAGATGGAAAATCAGAACAGAAGTCAGAAATGTGATTTCTTCCAAAAACAGTAATCAGAGTCCAAGTACATTTACTCAAGTACTGTTCTTAAGTACAAGTTTGAGGAACTTGTACTTTACTTGAGTATTTCTATTTTCCACTACTTTGTACTTCTACTCCAAACATTTCAGAGTGAGAGAGATGAATATAAATATATAGATAGATGGATATGAAGATTAAATTCATCTTTAGCAGCTGCAGAATTAAAGTGATGAACACATGAATGCATCAATAACTAGAATCCAGTAATAGAATACATGTTATTCTGAAACGGGCCGTCCTGCATTATGAGTAGTTTTACTTCAGGTACTTTAAAGATGCTGCTAATACTTTTGTACTTTTACTTGTCAGCGTCTGAATGCAGGACCTTTACTTTCCTTTTTATTTCTTTTTTATTTCCTCACTGTGTGTTTTGCTGCTTTTACTGGAGGATCTGAGGATCTGATCAGATCTCTTGAGCCCACGTAGGCGCCATCTCTGGGACTCTGGCGGACCCGGACCAGCACTGCGGCGCTCTGCTCTGAGGCCCAGCGCCGAGCCAGCCGGGACAGATTTGTGGACGAGCGTCTTCACGCAGGACAGTGTAATGAAAATCCTCGGAGTCTCTCTGTGCTAAAGAGTTCATTACGCCCCGTCATCAATCCTTCCTCTTTCTGAAGCATTACATTCATCAGGAAAATTAAAAAAGTGTCATGTCTGCGGTGATTTGTACTCTTCCATCAAAAACACACACCGTCGAGCTGCCTCAATTTGCATATTCTCAGGATGTAATAATAACTCATTGGAGCCTGGCTCAGGCTCACAGAGCCGGGATGAGATGGAGTCTCTCAGCAGGACGAGCTGGAAAAGACGAGGAGACGGACCGGAGACGACTGAAAACATCATCCAGGAGCTGCGTTAAAGACTCTGACGGTCCTGCCTCGGTTTGATGTGAACGTTTGTTTCCTCTGACGGAGAATATCTGGTTTCACCTGGCTGGTTTGGTTCAAACAAACTGTGGAGCTTGTGTCCAGTTCATTCAGCTCATTCAGGCTGTGAGAAAGACGTCGGTCAGTCAATCAAAGATACGAGATTTTACCAGGAATTCAAAACTAAAGTACAATTAAAGACATCCGCTAATTATGTTGAGGATCATTTCCTCATGGACTTATTCATATCTTTAACACAGACGTCTCCTGGATACATAAGCCTGTGTTTCACTCCGTCTCTGACAGTATTAGCCTGTCCTTCTGTCCCTCAGTCCATCACTTTGCTCTGAAATGTCTCAGCAGCTCTCAGATGGATCACGGTTACATTTTGTGTTAATATTCGTGTTCCTCAGAGGTTGAATCCTGCTGACTTTTCCTCCAGCGCCATCATCAGGTCAACATGTTCATTTGTCCAATACTTTGTTTTATGACTACTTACAAACTTAAAACTTACAAAACTCTTGAGATTCATACCAAATATTAGCATGCTAACATGCTAAACTAAGATGGTGAACATTATACCTGCTAAAAATCAGCATGTTGGCATTATCATTGTGAGCATGTTTGCATATTCATGTTAGCATTTAGCTCAATGCTAACGCTAAGTACAGCTTCACAGACTTGTTGTCCTCAGTCTGGCCTGTGACTCCAGATACTACATTACCCATAAGCCCCAGCAGCAGCTGGAGCTGTGACGTCTCACCTCTGGATTGTTCAGATTGTTTCGGTGCGTCAGGAGAAGCAGCAGAATAGTTTGATCGCTCAGTGTTGAAGTGCCGTCAGCTGTCTGCAGGAAGCATGGATCAGTGTCTCTGCAGGGACTCTGGACCGTACGTTGAACCACCCACTGGGACGTCATGTCTCTGGTAATAAATCCACCGCTGCTGTAGGAGCCTGGAGGTGGGTTGGGTGTCGTGGTCACCCGGGGGCGGGGTGGGGTAGACGAGGGTTATTATGTGGATGATATATGTTTGTCTTGGAGAGGAGGATCAGAGATGGAGGACACAGCTGACTGAGTCCATTTACATGACGGCTTTGTTAGGACATTCAGAGACAGACGATGCAGTTTGATCTGGACGACGACAGAAGATTCAGATCAACGTTCAGAGGAAAACGTGTTTTAAAGATGAAGTGAGGAGATAAAAAGTGACAGAAAATAAGATGAGAGAGAATCAGTGTCCTCTCTGGTGACACGGTGGACGTAGACCTGCTGAATATTTCTGCACAGTGTGGACAGACAGATGTTTGTCTGCTGAAGACAGTGAGGAGAAAAAAGCTAAAGGAGCTGCAGGATGTGAAAAGTGTCCAGATAAGATCATTAAATCAAAGCTCGGCCTTGTTTTAGATGCAAGTGAATCACATCCTGATTAGTGGCAGCACGATGACGCTCTTCAATCCCTGTTTAACTTCATATTCTGCAGATTTTTCTTCCTCTTTGTGTGAAGACGAGAGGCCGGAGTCTCAGCTCGTCACTAATGGGAGCTCCTTGTTCCATGATCCATGAAGCGAGCTGGTGTGATGGCGTGAGGCCTTCAGAGAGGCGAGCAGGGCCGTCCAGTTATTACTGTTCACTGTCGATGACGGTTTATGGTCAAAGATAAAGGTGAAAAAAAGCCAAATGATGAAGGTTAATTTCAGTCATAGTAACTGCAAAGTGTGGAGGTTTCTTTGGTTTCTTCACAGACAGGTTTTTGTCCTGCGTTTGTGTTAAGAAGATGCTTCTTTCATTCAAAGGTCTGTCTGTACAGTCAATACAAACACCGTCCGACACTCTTGACGCAGTGAGTGAAATTTTTGTGTGAAGGTTTTTTTTCTGCAGTCGTCACCTGTAATTACCTGCAGATCAACTCTGGCCTCTTTAACACACACCCTGTGACTCGGTCTGTGATCAGAGGCTGGGTGCAGGTGGAGGACTCGGGGCTGCAGGGGTGACCCTGCAGGGTGCAAATAAAGAAAACTCTGGAAATAAACGACACAGCTGTGAAACATGCAGGCTGCGTGTTTTCTGTCCATGATATGAACCGACTCAGACGGACTCATCAGAGCTGCACGCCTCAAACATACAAAAACAAGAAGCACTGCTGCCTTTTCATTTCTGTGTGTTGCAGCCAGTAAGCAGCTGATATACCTGCAAGGCTGTTTATTCATTCATTCACCTGGACGGTGCTACCTGTGCCTTGATGCTGACAGCCACCGATAACTCTCCACCACGATCACAAGAACAGCAGCTACAGTTTAGCCTCGAGTACATACACAGAACATTTCAGCTGTTTTTATCGTACAGGTCGGGGTTTTTTCCTCTCACAGATCCAAACCTGCATCATGTTGGTCCGTCCCTCAGTACTGTCCCACTTCCTGTCTGTGGCTCTCAGCTCCAAGCTCATTGGTTCCTACTGAAGACATAAATCTTTAAAAACACCTCGCCTTGGTAGCTCACCTCATGTACCAAGGCCATGTCATCTATCCCTGCTTCCTGTTTCCTGTTTCTCTTCCTCTGTGGTCTAATAATGACAAACAGGCCCAAAAAACTCCTCACAAATATTTAGTTTCATCTTTAAAAGCTTAATTAATTTTCCTCAAACAGCTGCTCACTGTAGTTTCTATCAGACTAACAGGAAACAGAGCATCTGTTGGGACTATTTTCAGTGGCGGATGAATCCACAATTGGTGCTGTAGTGAGTGTGTGTGGCAGCAGGACTGTGTGTGTGTGTGTGTGTGTGTGTGTGTGTGTGTGTGTGTGTGTGTGATGAAGGCTCACTGATGTGTTTTAATGGAGCTCTGTGGCTCAGAGGAAGAAGATCCATCAGAACTGTTAGCAGTTAGCAGTTAGCATTCTCTGCTGGTTTGGGTGTGAACATCAGGTTGGAGGACAGGAAGCAAAGTGCAGAATGTGATTGATTGATTTCTCCACTAACAGCGAGCTGAAAACATCTGGTTGAGATTTAAAGCCCGCTCCAGGACCGCAGGTGTGATTGTTTAATTAGCTCTAACGAATCAGTGCCTGTGCTGGTCCGAGGACGAGCAGCTTCATTAGTTTCTAACCTGCGTGTTGGTAGTTGAATCTTTGCAGAGCCGCATGCTCGACAGTGTGCTTTGTGAGCTTGTTCTTATGTGTTCTTGGTTTTATTTTCTCCGTCTAATCTGAATCTTTCATTGGGGGAACTAATCAACTCGGCGCCTACAAACAACATCAAATAGTGAGAGACGAGCGTTTGACTGGAGCGCCGGCTTCGCTCTGCCCCTGCAGTTTGTTTTGAAGTGCTGAACAGTAGCCGACGGCGCGAGTGGTGAAATTTTTCGCTTCCCTTCGTTCGCTTTAATTTTAATGATGCTCTTCCTCAAGCTTAAGTAAAGTCTTCCACAGTGGGCGCTGGAGCCAGAGAGGGTTTACAGCTCCTTTGAAATCAGATGTAAGTATATATTTAATTTTGCTGCTGGATGGCTGCAGGCACTCGCAGACACTGAGATTAATTGGCACAGCGTTATGTGCCCTTATAATGTTACTGCATCTTCATTATCTGCAGAGTGAAAGATTTGACTGGAATAAAACTTTGTTTAAAAGGCAGAGCTCCTCTGAGTTTCTGCACTACTTACCTGAAAGTTTCTTGACTTTCTCCCACTCGTCAGGAATCAGAGTGTCAGCGGCGGCGCTGCTCGGCGGGGAGCGACGATTCCCTCGGTAAACTACCAGAGGATGGCTTTCCATCTAGAATGTAAATAAGTTGGTGGGAAATAAATAATGTGTACAAGTTTATCTGGTAAATGCAGCAGGGAGATTTGCATACTCGCAGGCCACAATTCACAGAGGCTTTTCACCTCGTAATCAAACTCTGCTCTCTTTGCTCCCAAATATGTTCAATAAGAGATTCCACAAAGGGTACATATGTTTGGCTGTTTGCCTCTGTTGCCTCATCTTTGTATGTTAATGGGGAGAAAAGTACACTTTACAAAGGTTTGTCATTCTGCGGCAGCGCTCGCTGACATCTCTGGGACGTGTCAGCCGGATCCTGTTTCAGCAGCGGCAGCAGGGACGACGAGGGCAGAAAGAGATGAAATATTTATGCTAATTGTTGCAAAACTTCCCACAAAAGACGACAAGAGGCGCGTGATGAGGAGATGTCGAGCGCCGCTGTCATAATGACGAGCCCGAAACCCACGAGGAGCAGAAATCAAAGGCTCGTGCACGCAGCGCTCGGGTCCCGGACGGGGCGCGCAGAAGGTCGGAGCCCCTTTAAAAATATTTCTAATGAAGGGCTGGCATCAGGAGCACGTCAGGGCGAATTAGCCGACACGGGCGTCACCGCGCTCGCTCAGGCCTGCAGGCTAACTCTGCTTCTACCTGACTCCTCAATCTCTCTCAGCGTCTGTCTGCATCTCAGTCGAGAAGCCAAGGCCTGACATGAAAGTCAGGATGCAGGCCTGATAAACTTTGCATATTCCCCAAGAACAAGAGCAGAAGAAAAAGAAATGCCAAGATTAAACATGTGCGACTCAGTAGGCGGGCATAAATAAAAATTTTAAAGTTGGATTCATTTGCATTTGGCTTTGCAGAGCGGAATGAAAGGCTGAGAGTCGCAGAGAACAGTGTGAAGATTTTCTCTTTGTTTTACTCACAAACAAAAGTGTTTCTGGTCGCTGCTTTTTCTTCATGTGTGTAATGATGATTCAACAAGCTGCGACGTTCAGCAGGAAGTATTTGTTGTGTTCTGTGTCTGTGTCGGTTTTTAGCTTTCTGTGAAACACTTTCTCTTTTGTAACGAGCGGAGCATTAATCTGCGTTTAGCCAGAGGAAACGTGCCGTCGCGGCGCTCCTTCCTTGGGCGTCGCTTTGATCAGAGGCCCAGTGGAAAAACCTGCTGAAGGGCGAAGAGAGAAAGGCGCTTGATCTCTGCGCTTAATTAGCCGCCCGCTTCTTAATTGTTCATTTTACAGGTCGGGGGAGTGCGTGTGGCGGCCTGCGTGCTCATCATAATTCATGACTTCAAGTCTTCATACGAGCTGAAAAGCCTCTAAATGGTTTAACTGGGAGCCTCCTGAAATCTGTTGGTCTGCGTTGCGCGTCACTCGTTTGTTGTCGTCTTTTTATCTTTCCTGTTTTCACTTCATTTCTGTTTCCTGGAAAAAGCGGACGTCAGGTGACGCCGCTGAGGAAACGGTTGCTCGGTGAGGAAGCAGCGAGCTGGTTAACTGAACAATCGCTCTGCGGCTCTGCTGATTGGTCGCGGGCGACGGTGACATCAGGCTTCCGGCCTGTGGCGTCGTCCAAATGAGACGAACAGAAAGAGAAAGCAGGCGAGACCTTCGCTCTCTGCTGCCTGAGAGGAAACTGAGCTGCTGTTTCTGCTCATCACCATTAAAACAAAACCTGAGGCGGGACGCGGAGCTAACCCGCCGTGAGGGTGAGGAGGGGGCACCCGCCGCCCTTCATCCCCTGCAGTGGTTCTCCAGCGGGGGCGGGGCTCCAGCAGGATTTATGGTGGTTTATCAGATACAACAACAATAAACACTGTTTTCAGATATGGAGAACAATGTTTGATATTTTAGTTAATGTCACTGAATCTCATGTTTGTCTCTCAGTATTTTCTCACTTCCTGTCTGTGGCTATCGGCTCCCATTGGTTCCTACTGAAGACGTAAATCTTTAAAAAAACACCAAACAAATATGTAGTTTCATTTTAAAAATGAGTCTAATTTCCTCAAACAGCTGCTCAGGCTGGTTTTTTGTATCAAACTTTACTTAAAAAGAAGTAAATAGTGCATTTGTTGGGGACTATTTTCAGAGGCGGATTGATCCACAAACAACAGTTAGTTTAACTCTGCACATGAGATTTACCATCATACCACATCCATTTATCTTCTCAAGCGTATCTAAGTACATTGAAAACTAAAATAGATTTATTATTGCCTACTTAAAGTTCACTTATTTTACTTTTTGTGTTTATTTTTTGATAGTTTCTTCTTATTTTCCCTGCAGGTTTCTCACAGGTCACCTAGCGAGCTGTTACAGAACTCCTATTTTTCATATTTTCATTTTATTTCTGCTGTTGAACTGAAAAACTCGCGAGTACATTTTTGCTCCTTTGTAGTCATTTAACAAGTGTTACAGGATGCTAACAGCCTGCTAACAGTTCACCCTGTTTGTTGATGTTGAATCATTGATAGCTTAGTCTCGCTAAGTTTAGGTTGGCTTTGTGCCCTGTTAGCTAGAATATGACTAGCTTAGCCATGCTAATGCTGTGTTAGCATCATGCTCTGTTATATTGCTGTTAGCTGATGGAGTCCAAGCTAACGTTAGCAGGCTGAACTTATCTTTGTGTCCTTTGGTTTGTCAGTGTTTGCTCTTTCTGTCCTTTTAACGTCATAATAATGAAACTGTGTTTATGTCAGAAGGCTAAAAAATGAATCTTTATTTTTTTACATTAAGTCACCACAAGATGATTTCATGATGAATCTAAATGAAAGGACACTAGAGTAAATACAGAATGTTAAAAAGACCTCCGTACAGTCGATCTTTAAGCTGAGCTCAGTGGATTAACTGAGAGGAATCAGTATTTTACTGTAAAATGAATTGTTCTGTTTTATTTGGCTTCCTGTAGGTTCCTGTAACACTGAGAGAATATCCAGTGAAATGAAGTGAACAAACTGACCTGAGTGAACGTTTCACAGCAGTTTTGGGAATATGAACATTATTTATTTATTAATTATAAAACGTGTCTTTGCGGTCGGAGGTTTAATTAACCAGCAGCAGAACAGTGAAAAGCTGCAGAGGTGAAATATCATCTGTCATCAGCAAATATACTTTCCTGAAAGAAGCATTTTGGAAATGTCCTCATGGCTTGTGGACTTCAGGACCACTTCAGATTTTCAGGTGGATTAACGTTAAACTCGTGTCTCCGTCACTGTCGTCAGTAGAAGCTCCTCTCCTGGCTTCACCTTCACATGTTGTTTTTTGCCGTCGCGGCGCCGGCGGTCAGAGGACGAAGGCGGCGGCTGACGAGTGTCGATCGGCAAACGAGCGGCGGCTGTAATTATCTCGTGGGTCTGCGGCTCCACGAGGAAGGAGAGGCTGACATTTGGTTCATGTTGGAGTGCCCGTCGTGGTGATTTCTGCTCGCCGCCTGAAGGTCCGGGAGTGTGAGAGAGAGGGGGGGATGATGGGATTGAAAAGGAAGGCCGGCGATGGGATTATGGGAGCGTGACAATTGAGGATTAGCTCTGCTTTAAACAAATAACACTCGTGCAGGTCAGCAGATCAACACTCAGTGTGGAGAGCTGAAAGAAGAGCTGCTGCGACTTCATTAAGTCTTCGTCTGTTATCTGAGAGTCACTTCATCTGTTTGTGAAAAACAAAAGCTGCTGCTCAAAATGAGCTGCAGGTAAAGTCCTGAGTCCGCCAGCTCAAATTTCATCTTTATGTTTATAGAATAAAATGTTTAGAACGAACAAACAGTGTTTACTGTATTTTGTCCACTTGAGGACTTTCTGAAAATAGCAGTAAAAACTAAAATTAGTGACAGTTTGAGGAGAATTCGCGCCTGCTGACGTTCTTGTAGTTTCCTGCTGCTGCCACTAGATGTCACTAAAGAGGTTTCTGCAGCACCTCTGCATCCATCCAATGTATTTTGTTTCTTCACTTGTGTGTTAGCACATAAATGTGTATTTTCCACTTTTTCTTCTTCTTTTTAAAATCCTTCACAATTTATATATTTATCAGGATTATTATTATCATTTCTTTTCCTCTGCTCTGTTCACACAACACACTGTCATACATCAGCCTCAGCTGTGCTCTGTGCTTACTGCTAATTAGCACGTTAGCGTGCTAACACACTTAACTAAGATGGTGAACGTGGAAAACATTATAGCTGCTACACATTTAGCATTGCCACTGTGGGCATGTTAGCATATTGATGTTAGCATTTAGCCCGAAGCAGCACTGTGTTTCAGTACAGCCCCAAATGTGCACATCAAACGCTACGTAAGAGGTCCACTCTGAGGGTGAACATGGATTGTTGCAGATAATTCATAATTCAGATGTTCTACAGACTCAGATTATTCTCCAGCTCCATCCTCTCCACCCGTGGACCCTTCATTAAACCTCTCAGCTGATCGTTCCCTGGAGCCGCCAGCAGCTCATTGGCTGGACTACAGGAGGAAACTCCAGAG
>JAPZEA010000001.1:34749885-34754060 GCA_029783685.1 Heniochus monoceros | reverse complement strand
TCACAGGATGGTCAGTGTATATTTAGAAATTGGTAAAGTGATGCTAAATCTGTCTATACAAATTGAATTTATTGTTGGTTTTGAAAGCAGCTCGTGGTCGTGATGTTGTTGATGATGTTGACATTTCAGAATTGTAGCCTAAAGGTGTTCTTTGATTTAACAGTATATATTACCAATATCACCAGTATTTTCCAAAATGTAATGCAGTAATTTTACTTCTTCTATTTTAGTACTCTTCCCATCTCTGCTGTTTGCTATATCAATGTTCATTTTTTTGGCCTTATTTTGCTTAGTTGCATTAAATCTACCCTCAGGAATATTTTCATATAAACAATGGATCAAATTATTTATCACCCAAATCTGAAGTTCTCCTCAGTTCTACGGAGATTTTTAGTGTCCGACTTTTTGTTCTTATGGCCACAACCTTCACTCTCACAGCTCTCATCAGCATCGTTTCCAGGTGTAGCAGACAGCAGTTTTCAGTGAAAAAGCCGACTTCATGCTTCCTCTCCAGCACCAAACAGCAGACAGACAAAGTTAGTGACTAGCTGGTGAACATGGTGGAGAAGTTTAGCTGCTAAAGAGACAAATATTTCACTCGGGAGTTTGGTGGAGACCAAAAAACTAGCAAAAAGGAGAGTGAATATTGGACTTATACTCACCAGAAACATGACTCCAAATGATGGTACTGCTGGATGTGTAAGCATAAGCAACTTTTTGGTAAAAAGTTTGCCACATCAACTTAAAGACAGATGAAATGGCAAGGTTGAGTTCGAGGCCAAAACAAAATTGAGTCATCAGCATACAATAGTCACATCAGCTTTTTATAATAACATATGACAAGTCATTTATAAAGCTTAAAAATCAAAGTGGCCCCAGCAAAGTCCCTTGTGGAACACCGCAAGATATTTTTTACTGTCAGAAAAGCTGCCATTGAAAAACATTTCCTGTCCTCTTCCAGAGAGGTAACTCTTCATCCAGGGGAGAGCTAAGGGTGAAAAACCACAACATTTGAGCTTGGCAATTAGAAGACTGTGGTCAACGGCATCGAAAGCTGCAGTAAAATCCAACAGCACAGCCACAACTGCTTTCTTGTCATCCATCGATCAGTCGTGAACTAATGCAGTGCTTGTAGAGTGCCCTGGTCTATAAGCATGTCCTGCTAATGAAAGCAGTCAATTTCTACTAAAATATTTTACACTTGATTAAAAATCATCTTCTCAAGTAGCTTACTCAGCACATGGAGTATACTAATGGGTCTGGAATCAGTAAAACTTGCTTTTCCATCTTTAAGGAAAGATATGTTTAAGACTCTTTCTAAAGCTCCGGAAAGTTTCCACTGTGTAAACATCTATTTAAACTATGGCACATTGGTTTGAAAAGCATATACTATATATACTATACCAGGAGATGTATCATCTGAAAGAGATCGCAACTTCCTGGCTAAACTCATCGAATGCAAAACTACATGTTTTATCACTCATAATGCTGTTAACAATGTTGCTAGTTAAGATAACATCATCATCATCATCTACCATGATCTTCCGAGGCTTTCCACGCTCCTGGTAATGGCCAGTTCACTGGATGTTCTCGGTATCAGTATTAGTGCCATCTAGTCCCAGGTTGTGATTTGCTCCAGTTCTCATCTGCAGTCTCATCAATTAAAATGTTTGTCCTCCTGTACTGATTTTCAGTGTAATCCAGTTTAGTAAACATTCCATCCATTTCCTTCTTTAAGTTATTTGTGTTGTTTTCAAATGCCTTTATCTTTGTTTCAGTCTCCTTAAATCCCATTGTTTCTCCCATGCTGTTCGTGGGAGGAAGCACTAACTAGCATTAAGTAGAAATATTAGCCTCAAAGTACCTCAAAATTTTACTCAAGTAGAATATTTGAGTAAAAATACTTGTTTTTAACCCCAGCGTCTACTTTAGGTTACTGCATCACAACACAGTCTTGCCATTCCTGTAGAGCTTTCTACTGGCATGCATTTTGATTTGTTATTCATTTCTTCACCAAAATTATTGTGTACATGCAGGTTTTTAAAACATGGGTAAACTCACTAAAAACAGGCAATTTACACCACCACATGACTTTTTTTTTTTTTTCTTTTTTGGTGTGTTTTTTGGTGTGTCTCATGAATATACCAGACAGTAGAACAGCAGAAAGCATGGAGGCCAGTGACAATATTATGGTTATTTTTTACTTTTATAAGATGATGATGATAATGACAAGACGGAAACAGTGCGTAAGTAGTTACCTGGGAGGGAATGAATGT
Source organism: Heniochus monoceros (assembly GCA_029783685.1). Taxonomy (NCBI): domain Eukaryota; kingdom Metazoa; phylum Chordata; class Actinopteri; order Chaetodontiformes; family Chaetodontidae; genus Heniochus; species Heniochus monoceros. Next base: position 34,751,784 of record JAPZEA010000001.1, on the reverse strand, counting down.
TATTGTACCCTTTCCCATTGAATCCAAGAGAGAGATGTAAGTGGATGTTAGCGGATTTTTTTGCCCAGTATGAAAGAGGCTTTAGAGCAGGAACAGCTGACACTGGTAACACCTGAATTCAACACAGTTACCATTAAGCCAGTAATACCAAATTCTTTCATTTAATTTTTGCCTCTTGGGGGCAGCGGGAACAAGTTGTGAACACAGCATTGACATATTACCAGATTTTAAGTTGATAGCTGTTAGCAAAACACATCCAGCAGTTATGAAGCCACATTATCATTCATTTGGATTTGTGTTTGCGCCACCTGGTGGAGTCCAATATTGATTCTCTTTTAGTTCTTTTATTGGTCTTCACCAACTGCAATGGAAAATATCTGTCTTTAGCTGCTACATGTTCCACCATGTTCACCAGCTAGTTGCTAACTGTGGCTCTGTGCTGTTTGGTGCTGAGCAGGAAGTGGACAGTGAGTTTTTAGAAGCTTATCTCTGAAGACAGCTGCCTGGTGGCAGCAGTGAGAGTGAACCAAACAGCTCAACAGAAACTCACGATGAAGCGCTGTAAAGTTAAAGGGACCTGCAGATTGATCTGATAATTCTCTGTAGGTTTGTCACATCAAGCAACTCATTTCACATTGTCTTTAAAATATTACAGCTGCTTTAAAGGCAGAATGATCTGAGAGAGAAAAAATTAATTTATGGCAAGAGATTTGCTCTGGGATCAAGACTTGTGACCAATCAAGAAAATATTACTGCGAATCCACGTTGAAAGACCCAAACAGCAAGTACCACCACATCACAGCAGCTATCATTAGACATGTACCGCGATTGATAAAATCAATAAACACATGGGTTTGGTGGGCTGACACCTGACACTGAGCCTCAGAACGTACATACATACAAATATCTGAAGAGTGAGGATTCACCCACACAGTGACAGCAACATTCCTGAAGAGGGCAGCGTTGACTAACAGTTCCCACCATGCAACCTCTCACTGAGGCCTCCACTGAGCGCCGAGCAGGCTGCGATCTGGTTCAGCAGTGGATATTTCATTCTGGGCTCCTGAGGGATAAAAGGCTGTGAAATGCTACCTCCAGAAGCTTTTTATGTGCATGTTTGTACTGCTTTGAAAAGGGGAAAAGTCAAAGGTTGTGGTGGTTTATTTGTGCACCAAGAAATAACGTCGCCATATTCAAAATGTTGAGGTTATTCAGGTGAATAGCAGCATTGCTTACCTGAAATCTTACCTCCCCCTTTCTTGTAATTTTTCTGACATTACAGAAGACAGAATGAAAACAAAGTGTTATTTTAAATTAAAGAAAGAGTGAGTCTTTCCAGTTAAGGACGGGAGATGAAGGCGAGGGAATAGCTGGGAACACATGGGTGGGAAGAAAACGTCATAACACCCTCCCCTCAGAAACGCACTGAAAGAAGAAATTACCCCATGGAAGTTAATGAAGTCTCACAAGTTGATGAGGGGAAAATTGCGGCGAAGAGGTGTCAGCGCTTTCTCTTTAGCCTTTCCCTCTTCCGCGGAAAATGGCTGCGGTCAAGATCTATACTTTTAGAGGACGCTGAGCACTCCAACGCAGGGATGGAGCGAGAGAGGTGGGGAGGGGGGCACCAAGATTAATGGTATTAAGTGGTAGCACTTGGCAATGCGGTAACATATCGTCTATGTTCTCTATTCCACACTGATAGTTTCATAGACCTTGGCTTTACACATTGACTTTTAGCTGTGATTTACAGGATTCAAATAATCCGGGTGGCTTTTCATCATCCCGAGACCTGCGAGCATCTTCAGTGCGGAGTCACATCAGTGGCACTTTTGTCCAGAAAATACAATCCAAAACCTTGAAACATGCCAGTGTTTCCCTTCTGCACTTTGGATTGCTGGT
>JAPZEA010000001.1:34742385-34744885 GCA_029783685.1 Heniochus monoceros | reverse complement strand
TGTTTAACAATAAATGAGAAAAACTGATCAGCTTCTTCTTCTTCTATGTCCAGTCCTGATCCTTCCTGCTGGGGCTCCACCATATGTTGACTTAATGGGATTCATTTGATGTATGTGCAACGTGTTTTCTTCATCGTGTAAATTCTAACTTTATTTTCAGTGTGACGTAGATGACGATAGTCTGTGGACCTGCTGCCGTCTGCAGGACGGCTGGGACTCAGCTGCAGACTGAAACAACACTGAGTCGCTCAGGTCAGCAGATATTCACCAGTTAGAATGAACCAGTTAGAATGAACCAGTCAGAATAAACCAGTCAGAATAAACCAGTTAGAATAAACCAGTTAGAATGAACCAGTCAGAATGAACCAGTTAGAATAAACCAGTTAGAATAAACCAGTCAGAATAAACCAGTTAGAATAAACCAGTCAGAATGAACCAGTTAGAATAAACCAGTTAGAATGAACCAGTCAGAATGAACCAGTTAGAATGAACCAGTCAGAATGAACCAGTCAGAATGAACCAGTTAGAATAAACCAGTCAGAATGAACCAGTTAGAATGAACCAGTCAGAATAAACCAGTTAGAATGAACCAGTCAGAATAAACCAGTTAGAATGAACCAGTTAGAATAAACCAGTTAAAATGAACCAGTTAGAATAAACCAGTCAGAATGAACACAAAGTCCTCCCTCAGTGAAGAGAATGGAACATCACCAGCAGGGAAACCTGTCAGTCATCAGTCTGATAGTCATGTGGTCCGTTTCTCAACACTGTCTGACTTCCTGTCTGTGGCGCTCAGCTCCGAGCCCATTGGTTCCTTCTGAAGACGTGATTCTTTAAAGACAATAAAATAACAAACACAACAGGAAACAGAAACAGCTGATGTGAATTAGATCAAATCAGAAGAAGAACTGAGCAAACACCGAGGTCACACACACAACAGCGTGTGTGTGTGTCTGTGCGTGTGTGTGTGTGTGTGTGTGTGTGTGTGTGTGTGTGTGTGTGTGTGTGTGTGTGTGTGTGTGTGTGTGTGTGTGTGTAGCTCTGTTAAATGTGATGATGATGACGAGTCCTGAAGGTAACGACTTCGTCAGTGTTACAGTCAATGAACTCTCAGTCCACATGATGACATCAGCTGACTGGTTCTTCACACAGACCAGTTACATCCATCACTGGGAACACTGGGAACATTGGGAACACTGGGATGAGCTGAGCTGAGCTGCAACATGTGAAGTCATTAAAAGTGATGCATCAGATTTATTATCAGTGATCAGACTTTGGTTTGGACAGACGCCTGATAATCAGCCTGATAACGTGTGTGTGTGAGTGTGTGTGTGTTTGTTGTTGCATGTCATCAACATTCCACGATTTGAGGAGGGGTTGCCCCAGCAACGAGCCACGACAACATCATAACAGCATCAATCAAAAAGGAGCAGCAATGAGAAGTATGTAACACACACACACACACACACACACACACACAGGCAGACACACACAGAAAGACACACACACACACACTCACAGAAAGACACACTCACACTCATACACACACACTCACACTCATACACACACACACACACTCACAGAAAGACACACTCACTCATACACACACTCACAGAAAGACACACTCACACTCATACACACTCACACTCATACACACACACACACACACACACACAGGAAGTGTGTGATCAGTGAGCTTCTGATGGAGGAAGAATCATGTGCAGTAGCATTAGCATGCTAACACATTAACACGCTGTCGAAGTCAATTCAGCAATCTGCCATCTTAACACATGAAGGTGGACCGCAGAGTGGCTCATGACATCACTTCCTGTTCCTGCGTGTTTACCACATCAGCTCCAAACTGAAACCTTTGTGAGTATAATGAAATTAATGTCGATTACTTTGTGGAACAGAACGAACCACAACCGCAGCAGCTGCAGGTCCTGAACGTGATCCACGGCAGGAAGGAGGCGTTCTGGCTTCTAGAGCAGAACCTGCAAGTTTCACCTCACTGAAACCAGAACCAGGTGTTCCTAACAGCATCAGGCCCTGTGCTGCAGGATCAGCTCCTGGACCACAATGTGTTAATGAGTGTGACGGAAAAACTGCTGCAAGAAGAAGTCGAGTTGTCTGATCTACTTCACCTCACACACCCACGTTTCCACACATTAGGAAAGGTGTGTGTAGACGCTCCTCTATAAAACCATGGAAACACGTCTACACCTCCGGCTACGAACCCACCTGACCACGGGGTGCGGGGTCAGACATCGTAAACCAAACCCACCAACTTTCATTCCTGACAAACACTGTCTGATTTATCTCTGTTTGTTAAACTGTGCTGGAGTTCACAGAAATCTGCTTCATTTGATTCCATCCCATAATAAGTACGAATGCTCTTCAGTACTCTGAACTGAATGTCTGTCTTTCTCTTCATCAGAACAACTCACTGTCATCAACAATTTTATGTCCACAGTCCAGAAGCTAGCTAACTAGCTTGCTA
>JAPZEA010000001.1:34268080-34279860 GCA_029783685.1 Heniochus monoceros | reverse complement strand
ATAAGGGATGATAGCTTAACCATCATCCTACTCTTTCTCACCACCTCCTCTGGGTGGAGGAGGCGTCCCAGGACGGAGCTGGCCTTCCTCACCAGTCTGTTCAGTCTCTTCCTGTCAGCGGTGGAGATGCTGCTGCCACCACAGAGCCAAAGAAAGTCCTCAGTGGCGCCCCCTGCAGTCCAAAACAGCCGAGCCTCCTCAGCAGATCCAGTCTGCTCTGGTCTTTCTGCTATAGTCCAGTTTCTGATTCAGGTGAACATCCAGGTACCTGTAAGATTCACCTCACAGTCTGTTCCCTGGATGTTTACACCTGCAGACATCCACCAGCGGCTCTTTGGTTTTCCGCTGATCTGGAGTCAGTTCCACTGGCAACAATCCTCAAATCCCTTGGGGATTGGCAGTTATTGATTATTAGATGGTTTTCTGGTTTTTATTGAAATATATGCAGTTTACATTCTCTTCCATTGCAGCTCAGCTGACAGTTTTAAGACCACATGTACTTAAATAAAAGTCAGTTTTACAGGAGATGTGAAATATTTAAAACGTTTGACTGATTAAATTGTTTAGAGTCTGAAGGTTTGTTCAGTATCACACATCATGTGTCCAGGCAACCTTTCCATATAGTTACACTTTATTTTCATTTGACTGTTTTGAAGAGGGATATAGTGTGTGTGTGTGTGTGTGTGTGTGTGTGTGTGTGTGTCTTGGGGTTTTCAATCTGCACAGTCAGTTGTTATTTTTCTCTGTTCTTTTCATGTTTTATTAATTTTAAATGTGCAAATGAATCGACACCTGAGGCTGTGACTGTAAATGAGATTCACATGACTGAATGTTATTTTATCGTTCCAATACAACCACCAGTGTGTAAACAGAGAAGCTTTTAAATGATACAAAGAGGAAAAGTAGCTTTTATGCTGAAGCTGTTTGTTCTTCTGCAAAACGTTTTTCCATTTCAGTAAAAACAAGAAGAAGTTCAGTTTTTAGCCTCAGAACTTCAGCTTCCAGACAGAAAGCCTGCGAGGAAGCTGTTAGACACTGCGGGACGCCAAAACTCCCCTGAAACCACACAAATGTAAATCTGTGAGCAGTTACTTCCTCTAAATTAATAAATGTTTAATAAAGATGTGATTAAACAGTTCAAACAAACAGCATGTCCAAAGAAAAGCGAGGTGATTTGCAGCATGCAGCCTGTTTCAGGGAGAAAGCTTCAGACTATCTGCAGAGAACAGAGCTAATGACCAGCAGCTGATGTTTCAGAAAAGGCCAGCGTGTTCTTCACCTGTGGTCATCAATACTTGTTGCCTTGAGAGAGATCCTCTTTGGTCTCTGAGTGTGTGAGTCAGCCTGATAACAGACCGAAAAGTCTTTGGTCCAACAGGCGATCTGTCCTGCTGGTAAAGATGATGTGAAGCCAACAGATGTTGTTCCCGAAGAGGATGAATTCAGTCAATGTGCTGCTTATTGGCTGGACTGTCTGCTTATGGATAATTTTATGGTGATCTGAGACCATTCTGGAACACAGTGTTACATTTTATCAACCAAAAATCACTCAAAACCATCGAGATGTGAGATCTGCTTGTCAACATGAGACAAATTAGCCAACATGAAGAGTCTCAGTGAGGTTTTGTTCCTCCACGAGCCTCCAGAACAGCTTCAGCTCTTCATGTCGTCTCTGAACTCCTCAACATCTCTAAAACTTATTCCCTCATTTCCTGTTTTGATGACGGTGGTGGAGAGAGTGTAACATCTGCACTTTCTCCACACATTTACTCAGCAGTTTCCTTTAAAGTGTCAGATGTCTGTATTATTCTTACTATCAGAAGCTGACTGATGCAGGCGGATGTCATTGGCTCAGGGCAGATAGATTGTGTCACTCCTGGTGTTTGGATCCTGTTCACAGGTGAACATAAATGTCAGTATTTAGATGCAGAAAATGTATTTGAGGTGTTGCCTCTTCACAGTTTGTCCTGCACGTTTTAATCAGCTTTACAAACTCACATATCTTTGTCATCCTGTGAGCCCTCCTGCGCTGTCAGTCACAGTCTGCTTTGGCCAAGTATGTGCACACATGCAAAGACTTCATCATGCATTCATTATGGAAGCGTCTGCATTTTCTCCACACATTCCTTTCTCTGAATTTGTCACCAGTCTATACATGACCTCAGTTACAACAAAAAACAACTTTTACGCTGCTGCTGCTCAGCCGCTGCATGGATTAGTTGCATGGCGGCTCCACAGTGCAGCTGTGCAGCGCACTCTCTCCCTCATGGGAGGGAAAGAGAGGGAGAGGAGCTGTGTGAGGGGCGGGATAAGGGAAGTCGTGTGTGTGTTAGCGGAGGGGGTCGGCAGGCTTAGCAGGGAGGCGGTGGTAGTGGAAGGTGTGAGCGGGATCATGTGCGCGGCGCGCCGCAGCTCCTCTCCGCGGAGTCGCTGTCCGTGGTGCTGAGAGGGAAAGTCGGGTCTGAAAAGTCCTGTGATATGCACGAACTGTGAGGCCGAGTCGGAGTAGCAAAGGAGTGAAAATGAAGTCGATCATCAATGCCTTAAAAAAGGAAGGTAAGCTGCCTCCTCTTTCTTTTCTGACTTTTCAGATCAGGCGCTTCGCTTTCGGACGTTTAGAGTTCGCGCAAAACCTCCACCGTCAACTTCAGGTGACAGTGGACCAATCCTCCGTCTCCTCATTCACAAAAGTACACATGCATCCTTACCTCTTTGTTAAAAAGTGCTCAGCATCCTTTGAGCTCTTTGCCGTGGCTGTTGGAGTGTAGGTAGGTCGGCGCGTATTTAGGTTACAAGAATAATCTGCGAGTTGTGTCTTTTTTCTTTTTTTTTTTTTTTCGGACGGAAAAGAAAAAGAAGCAGCGGCGGCACTGGACCAGTTTTTAGGTCACAGAGAGAGATGAAAAAGAGATTGAAGGTGGAGAAAACACCCACAGACATGAGTATGTGCCGTTCCCCTCACCCAAACAGAACCGAAACAGCCCACCCATCTGCCGCTGTGTGAAGCCGTGTTGGTGGCTTGACGCTTTGATTCACCCGCTGCTGTTTTCTCAATGAAGACGCAGCGCGGCGCGGCGCAGCGCGGCGCGGCGCAGCGCGGCGCGGCGCAGCGGGCTGTGGAGCCGACAGGCGGGGGAGAGGGCCAAAAACCCGCTCTGAACCAGGGAATCCATCCTGAGCTGACAGCTTTTAGGTTCACTTCTGCATCTGAAGCTATTATTATTATTATTTATTGTTTTCCTAAAGAAAGACTCATTAGTAGTAATAAGTGGCATTTATTGGATGAATAGAGCTGTTGTATTGGATTGCTCTGGCAGTGAAATGTGTGCGAAGGTTGCAGGTGTGTATCAAGGTGCAGGAGGCAGATGAGAGATTTATGATGTCAGCGAAGCCTCCAGTGGTAGAATGTGACATCTGGCCTGTAAAGACAGTTTTAGTTGTACACAGGTTAAATACTGTTGTGCAGTAAATGCAAACACTGTGTTCTTTTCTATTATTTTACAAAGGATTTAATTGAAAGCTCTTTGAGGTGAATTGTGATTTGTGATTCTGGGCCATATAAATAAAACTGACTTGATCATTCGTGGTGAAAGTCCACTGGCACATGAGGCTCTGCAGCAGTGGTGTAAAATCATTCGTTTTGTAAAACTTGTGTTTAAATGTCGTAACTGATTTGTACCTGTAATATGTGACAGAACTCGGTGCTTTAAGCTTTCTGAGCTCTCCTGGTCGGATCTGATCTCTTCAGCTTTGCACGTTTGAATCTCTTGCAGCTTTTTCATGGTGGAATGAACCAAAACAGACAAAAAAGCCTGAAGGTGACATGATCTGTGTGTTCAGTTTATCTCACTGTTAAGAGTGCGATGATTGTCAATGCTAACAGTAACCGTTCAGCTACAGTCCATGACAGTGGAACAGTAAAGATGTTAAACTGAATTCATTCTTTCATGCAGTGTTTCCTTGCATGAAAAACACGAAAGAAATCATAAATGCTCGAGCAGTAGATTGAGCTTCTTGGAACTTATGAATCATCACCATTTTGCATCACTGCTGGTGTAGTTTGACAAAACCATAATTTACCCATCTGTCATCTCATAAGTGCAGGCAAAGCATTGCATTGTGGGAGTTTTATAGAATGTAAGGACTCACTTTGACTGCGTGTCGCTTCATTGTAGGAATTCTAGCATGGACGAAATAAAGGACAATATTTAAATCCAGCAACTGAAATAAAATGTTTCAAACCAAATCGTAGTTTTGGACGCAGAGGAAACCCTTCAAAAACTCATAATGACCTTTACAGAAATTCTTCATATCGTCAATAAAAAAGTCTAAATGTGTTCAGAGTTGTCGTCTCTGTGGTTCGGTCAAGTTTCAGCAGCTGAAACCAAAGTCAGTGAAACATCAGGGTACAAAGAAACCAATGAACTGACGCCTCAGGTGAGAAATCACAAAGTCTCATTACATGTTTGTTTTTATTTAAGTTCCTCTCCTGATAGGTTAAACCACTAAAACTCAGCTCTGTCCATCAGAATTATATATTTAGAGTTTTTTCCATGAGAAAAATCCCTTCATGTCTTAAAATTAAAACTCCACTGCCCTCCTCTTCCTTTGGCTTCGTTTAGTGAGCAGCTCCAGCGAACCTGCTCACCTTCGACTGCTCGTCAAACACATAAACAGGCCTTTCTGGCAGGAAGCCCACGTGTCACATGCACTTTAATTACCGAACCTCATCCTGCTGACTCTATATTAACAGCTTGTATATCATTAAATGCTTTCTTTGTGTGATGTTTTCTGTCAGGATTATCTTAATGAATGTAGCCGTCATCTAAATCAGCAGCTTATCTGACTGATGGACGTTTGTTGTAAGTTCCTTTATGAACTCCAGTGAGTCATGTGACGCGTCCTGTCAGCACTGACATGAACCATCACGTCACCTGGCTGGCGAACGTTGGCTGAACGGGTGCAACAGCGTCGGGCTTCAATATGTTTTGTGGTAAAACCCAAAACCAAAAATTTCGCAACTGAAAGCAGAAGAGAACGCGTCTCTGCCATCGTTTTGAAAAGAGTCAAACTTAGCTTGTGAATTCAGGTACGTAGCTGCACCTGGCTTCTCCTCTGATACCCCGGTTTCACTGTAGCCCCGCCCCACATGTTGTCTGATTGGTTCCTGAGGTGACATGTGACACTGTCATTGAAATGCTCAGGCGTGGTGCTGACTGCTTACTCTGCTTATGATATGTTTGTAGCTTAAGAAAAACACCATATGGACATGTTAGCGAGGTTAGAAACTTAATCCTCATTGGACGAGCTCTTTAAATCAATGGCAACGGTCCATGAAACAGTTCTTTGACTGTCGGCGGTCTCCCACTCTGACACTGTCAGACTGCGTCCTGCTTGGCTTGGCTTGGAAACGTTGGACTGATGATAATTATGATTTGGGCGTCATGACTGATGGTTCTCCCTGGAAAGAGTCTGCTCCGGTCTGGGCCAATCGTTGATGGCAGTCAGGAGATGAAACCAAACGTGTGGCGTTTAATGACTCAGATAATTTGCCTTTTGACTCAGCTGCAGCTCAGCTGAAGCTGACCTGACTCTGATGAAGTTCTCAACACATTTCATATTGGCACAAACGGGAAGACAAACAGCTTCTTCCTGAAGCAGCTCGATGTGTCAGCGTAATGTCGGCATCATCGTTCAGCTCGGCTGACCTCTGACATGCATCCTGTGTTTCAGGAGCATTCATTCTATAGATTCCACTGATTGCTTTTCCAACTCTTACATAAGATGCTCGGGTTGTCTTCCCCTCCCCCGGCTGACTTGATGATGAACTTGTGTGAGCGATTGTGTGCGAGAGACTCAGAGAAAAGAAAACGAGATTACTTCGATGCATTAGTGTTCAGCTGAAGTTGGAGCTCGCCCCACCAGCTTGGAGGCCACACACACCTCAGAGACTCACACAGATAGCCCGCTAGCTCCTAGATGTGCTAGCTCATTAGATGTTAGCACCTCGTCTCTTCATCAACACGTCGGCTGCAGACACACAGAGAGAGAAAGGTCTGAGATATTAGTCTGGGAAAGTGATAATGACTCAGTGAATCCCCGCTCAGATGTTCAGGCTGCCAGGAAGCGAACAGCAGGAAGCTGCACCACAGCTGACAGGCCACCACGCTAGCCGGGCGCGTTGTATTAATCAGCTCATAATCAGGAGGTTATTGGAATGGCTGCAGGCCCCGTCCTGCTCTCCCTGCACTGTTGTAATTGCGAGCAGAGCTGCTGATGGCAGTCGTAGGCTCGTCATCTCGCAGTGTAATGGAGGAATGCATCCGTGGGGAAATCAAGGCCAACCTCCATTACTGGTTCAGTCCGACGGTGCAGGCAGGCAGCGAGGGCCAGAGGAACTCAGCTCTGCTCATGCAATGCTGATAATCACACTAATGATGGTCAGAGAGAGAGAGAGCGGCGTGGAGCGAGAGCCGTGGCCAATAACCAATCAGTTCAATATACAGCAGAGATGGCAATAACCTTCCCGTGGTGATCTCAGCTGCACAGTCAGAGAGAAAGAAACTCGATTTGATGGATTGATCAGAAGTTCAATAACACCCAGGAAGGCGCAGAGCGGGGGTCGGGTGATAGAGATGATAGACGTGCGTGTACATGTGTGCATAATCTGCTCGCAAGTCTGACGTCACTGAGAGAAAAAATAGTACATCAGAACGAACAGGTAAGCTATTTCTGTCTTCTCCGTCTACGTCTCCGTCCCTGCGGTGTCCAAACGCTGATCTGCACTTTGTTTCCAGCACAGAGCGCTGACGGCTTAATGCAGAGGTTAACACACAGCTGTGCTGATTTTAGGTTTATAATAATAATAATAATGAACTTTATTTATAGAGCGCTTTTCTTAACAATGCTACGAAGTGCTTTACAAAAATAATAAAACCAGATAATGCAGAATCTGCCTCATCAGCAGGTGGATGTGGTCTGAGGCTGCATCACGCTTTAATTAGATTTCCCTCAGTGTTTCGATTCCTTCATTAGCTCCACCAGTGAGGTTGTGTTTTCACCAGGATCCAAATCACAGGGAGGTACACAAATTATTTTACACTTTCGTTAACAATGCGAGACAGAACATGTGGTGGAATAAATGCCAGACCTCTTAAAATCCAGTAGATGATAGTAAAGTTATGAAATCATATCATGCAACTGTTACTCACATCCAGATGTTAATTGTCTGTAATAAACTCCACCAGAGATTTTCAGGAAAAACCTTCGAACTTTAGGCTTCATGAGAAGAATCCAATCAATCAATCAATCAAAGTTTGTGCTCGCAGGTCTGCAGACCGTAGAGCACGGTTGGTCTTGGAGGAGCTCTGTGAGAGCCCTTCTAGCTCAGATGTTTAGCTGCACACTGACAGAACTGGATTTATAGCCAGCTAACATTTATTTGCACCTTTTCTCGTGATGGAGAAGGAAACTGCTGCCATATAATCACAGTTTTTACCTCCTTTCATTCACTGTGACAGACAGAGGTGATGGTGGAAGATTACGGAGCGTCTCCTTCCTCATGTTGTCATTCACTTTCCTCAATCATCAGAAACCTGATGGGAACACAAGCTGACCAATCACAGCTCTTGTGGTCTCTGCTGTGAACTGTCCTTCGCCTTCCAGGCAGACAATGCAGATCTGTGTGGTCAACACGTGTCCACATTAACATGTGACCGAGGGCTCTGAAGAATAAAACACAACTGAACCGCCAGTCCTTCCTTTATTATGCTGATGCACCCTGATGCTATGCTCAGCTAGTGGAATTGAATGAGCATCGTAATGTCAGCAGTCTTAGGAGACAATCCAGAATAATTAGCATCAGCTAATCTTCACATATTCTCAGTGATGGCACATACAGCACGCTTCAGAAGACGTTGTTTGTCCATGGCAGCTGTGGACGTGGGATTGTGTCACACAGTCGCTTCTCAAACACAGTTTAATATAGAAATGGTTGTTATTATTAGAAACAGTCGTAGTAACTGTATGTGTGCTTTACACTGAACGACGCCTTCAGAGAAACAGAAAGACAAACAAGAGTGAGTTCAAAAAAAGATGTAGTGAACGTGCAGTCATTCAGACTTTCAGCAGCACAGATGCACGTCAGTATGGACTCATTGTTTGAACTTATTGTTTGAACTCTCAGTCTCTGTAACGAGCTCAGACGGTGAATTTTAATGGCTGGAAAGTACCTTTCAGTCCTGTGTTGACTACAGTTTGTCACATTAAGTCTGATATTATTCAGCCGGGGAGATTACAGTATGAAGTGCTTCATAAAGAAATCATACAAAGATCAAGCAAAGGCAGCAAAACACTGGATGGAGCTGTTAAGGTGGTAAACTGTCTCAGTGACAGAGGGAATAATGTGTCATTATCACCATCAGCCTGCTGCAGCAGTGCTAACACTGACCTGAAGTGATGAACAGCTCTGAAAAGCTGGAGCTTCTGACTCAGACTGATTGACTCCAGTTCACAGTTTCTACAAGGCCAACGAGTGTAAAAGTATCGTTCAGGTGAGCTTTCTGCTAACGCTCGTCCACAAAGTGATTTTAGGATCAATCAGCAGAATCCCGTAATGCATTTCAGCCAACAGATTTTAAAACAGACTTCCAGAACATCTGTTCCGAGCTGGTGCAGATGTTGTCTGACTCACTCAGCAGGTGAAGATAACAGAGACAAACGGCTCCCTAATGTTGATTTTCAGTTTGTTTTGATCAGCACTTCTCTCGATATAAAGAACGTTTCTGACGACCAAATGGACACTTTATGCTGCTGGAGTCTGTAGAAATGATAAAAACAATCGGAATTGTTTTGAATTTTTTTATCTGATACTGTGCATGAAAAAAAAATTGTAATTTTGCGTGAATTTGAGTTGGTGCTTCCGTTTTGTTTTGTCTGTTCTTGGTTTTGGAACAGGAAATCTCTGCTACTTTAGTTCCATTAGTCCTTCAACTTAAGCTACAGCTGCAGTTCCTTGAAATGCTTCTATTGGAAATACTCTCACACAATCAACATTTTAACACATTTATCCTGTCTGTAAAGTTTTTAGTGGAAGTGAACACACAGTTTTTTAATCAAGTTTTGCCTGTCTGGAAGTTCCTTTCTCTGATTTTGGAAACTGCCTCCCCTCCTGACTTTTCTCCTGGACTGTCAGAAATGAGCAAAGGTCGCCTGAATGAGAGATGCTAAGATACTAACAGATGAATAAAAATGTGAATCTTCTCCCCGTTCCTCCGCAGTGCCTTTCCGCGAGGCTCCAGCCTACTCCAAACGCCGCCGGGGTCCGTCTTCTGGCAACGGTAGCGGAAACGACCAGTCCCCCTCCTCGTTATCAGCGCCTCGGGTCCTCCTGCGCTCCAACAGCGACAACAACCTAACGGTCAGTCAGTACCAGCAGCACGGTTCTCCTGGCAACTGGGCCCCCCACCTGCCGCAGCACCAACACGCCCAGCCCCACCTGCACAGGGCCCCCCAGCAGGGTCACTCGCAGCCTGGCTCCTCAGCATTACATCGCAGCCTGTCACCCCAGCTGCTCCAGCAGATGCCCAGCGGCAGCCCCAATGGCAACGTGGTGGTCCGGACCATGGGGAGGGGGGCACGGAGCCGGTCACCCTCCCTCAGCCGGCTGGGGGAGGAGGCCCGACGGGCTCTACCTTCGCAGCGGCAGCCCAGGTGAGCCTCTGCAACACCTGGAGAGAGTGTGTGTGTGTGTGTGTGTGTGTGTGTGTGTGTGTGTGTGTGTGTGTGGATCAGGAGGAAGGACTCACAGTTAGAGATCCACACTCTGTCTGCCGGGTTTTTATCCTCCTTTTTCTTTTCACAACATCCAGGCTGACTCACCTGGAGGTCACAGGTGACGCATGACTCAAATATTTTACCGTCAATATTTTGCTGAGCTGTTGCGGCACAGCTGCGATCTGGTCAGAGAGGCTCGATGTCATCAGCTTCACTTCTGTATCTGCGTCTCCACTGAAATTCTGATCTGGAGAAAATCGAGAGCGAAATAAAACGACACCACAGAGAAGATTTCCTGCTGAGTTTGTCTGTCCAGGTTTTGAGACATCTGTCTCTGAGATTCCTCTGACCTTCAGTGTGTGAAGAGGTCGGGGGTAGAGGAGGAATCCACCAACCAGCTGCTCGTATACACAGTTTTACAGCTTTGATTAATTTGGTTACTTAAAGGGAACTGCAACATTTTACACATCAAAATATGTCTCCAGGTGTTGGAGAATATTACTGCATGTCAGCGTCTGTTGGGGCTCATGACAAGTTTGAAAATGAACCCTGAACCTCCAACAGCACCAGGTTTTTATAAGGAAGAAGACGAATGAACAGAATAAAAAAAGACAAATCTGCCGCAACAAATTTGATATTTTTTTGTTAACTGACCCTCATGAGTCTGATAATGTTTTTGTTTTTTTTCTTTAAGATTATTTTTTGGTATTTCTGCTTCATTATGATCGTGACAGCTGAGGGTCCGGGCTTGAATCGAACCCGAGTCGAGTAAGAATACAAAATACAACATAAAGGTTGACTATATGTATGTACATTTTATACAGAGAACTCTAAAAAAATATAAAAAATATAGAAAATATATTGGCACAAGAAACTATAAAAGATGAAAAATATTGCCATTAAGAATATATTGCAAAAAAATTAGAGAGGATTGCACGTGAATTGAAATAAAAAAAATACATGATGTACATGATGTTCAATAAAATTGAAATAATAAAAATAATCTTAATTTTCTGATGTTTTTCTTTCATATTCATTAGTTTATATTTTCGTAGAACAGCACACTGCCAACCACACATGTTCTTTTAAAGAATATTCTCTTCATCTTCATCTGAGTGATTTAAGGAGCATCTGAACATATTTTAAGTGCTGAGCTCATTACTGCTGCAAAGGAAAATCCATCACAGACGTTTAGTGTTTCAGTGGTTTTACTCTGTTGCTTCAATATCCTTAGTTTCATGATGGACTCATGAATCTGCAGCAGAATAGATGAAACATGTCCAGTATGTGCAGATGTGACCTGCCGTCACCTGTACCTGTGAAGACGTTACTCGTTTACCATCTTGTTTAATATGCTGAAGCCGTCGCTGAGGTTATGAAAAGCTCGTCTGTCAACCAGCTGCTCCCACATCTGCTGAAATAAAGCAGAACATCCTGGACGCCATGACATAATTAACAAAACATCAAAATGAACACCAGCCGAGTCAGAAACCATCGGGACTTTGTTGTTTAGGACGTGTTTGTTAATGCTATCAATATTTACTGCTTGCACGGGTCATTTCCTGTCTGGATCTGATAAACCCATCGTAGCTGCACGACCTGCTCAGCACCAAACAGCAGACAGTTAGACAGCTGCTGAACAGAGCGGGACATGTAGCATCTAAAGAGCCGGAGATCACTCTCAGGAGTCGGTGGAGACCCAAAGAAAGCTAAAATTTATTTAGCTTTTAATGTTAAATTATATATTTGAAAATCAGCTTTATACATAGTGCTCTGTTACTTGTTGTTAGCTCACTAGCTAGCTAACGTAGAGATAGCTTGGAACAGTGGCTAAGTAAGCTACAAGCTAGATAGCTCTCATGCCATACAACCTTTAGGCAGAACAACCAAAAAATTTCGTTCCATTTCACATTTCATTTCATTTCAGTGAAGTTATCAGATCATATTTTGATGATAACAAACATTTGTAGGCTAGGCTGCTTTTTTTTTTAATCTGGTTTTATGCT
>JAPZEA010000001.1:33793510-33805342 GCA_029783685.1 Heniochus monoceros | reverse complement strand
AAGAGTGACAGGAAATGGGGAGGCAGAGAGAGGGGGAATGACATGCAGGAAAGGGCCAGCCGAACCGGGAATCGAACCAGGGCCACCTGCGGCGAGGACTGTAGCCTCTGTATATGGGGCGCCAGCTCTACCCATTGAGCTAAACGACACCGTATTTATATGGTTTGTTTTTTAATTGTTCCAGGTTAAGATCTGTGACATGCAGATGAGGGGAACACCTCGAGACCTCTTACCCGGTGACCCCGTCTGCAGCCCCATGGCCACCGTCCTGGCCGAAGCCACCACACAGCTGATCCGCATCTTACACCGCACCGACCACTGGACCCATCGCATCAACAAGACCATGATCGAACGGCTGCACAAGATCAAACCTTGCTTCAGAGAGTCAGCCGGTGCGTCGGGTGGCAGCGGGGGTCAGAGGCTGAAGAAGAGTCGCTCGGTGCAGAGCCGCGAGGAGCACGACGCCCAGAAAGACAGCCAAGAAACGCCCGCGAGGACCGAGGAGGAGAGGGGACGCCACGGACGGCAGCACGGCTTAGGCGAGCTGTCGGAGCACCACCTGAGGACGCTCTGCACGGAGGTGTGGCCCGTCCTGGCCATCATCGGGGGGGCGGATGCGGGCCTGCGTGTCGGTGGGAGATGTGTGCACAAGCAGACCGGGAGGCATGCTACCCTGCTGGGCGTGGTGAAGGAGGGCAGCACCTCAGCAAAGGTGCAGTGGGACGAGGCCGAGATCACCATCAGGTACACAGTGAAGAGTCACCTTTTCTTTGACACTTTTCTTTCTGTATATGTTGCTGTATCTGTTACTCACTGGTATACTTTACAGGTATACCAAATTGTCAGCTAGTTCTACATTTATTTTGATTTTGACAGCCATGTAAAGATTTTGGCTGTTACTGCTGTTGGGTAGAAAAAATGACCTTCCGGCCTCTGAAGCCGACTTTTACTCGGTCCAGCAGCAGTGCCTGCATGACGTTCTGTTCTGGTACTTATATTACATGCACTGACGTCTGAGCACACGGTCATCAGCAGAATGACCACACAGCTGATAAAATGTAGTTTAAAACACAGATTGTTTCTTCGCTGCCTGTGTTCACATTCCTCTGACACTCTGCATCAGCCTTTTGCTTTTTAATCTCTTTTCCACCTTCCATTTTCCCTCTCTCTGATTTATTGTATCCATGCTTCTGTTTTTGCCCTTTTGCTTCATTATTAATCCGTTACTCTTTGCATGGCCTAATAAATCATCAAGCGGCCTGGTTTTGTGCCATACCCTCATTCCATCTTTTTATTTGTCTTGCATGCTGTGCTCTTTCTCTCCTGCCCTGTCCCTCACTTTGTGTTTCCTTCCCTTGTCTCTTTTCACTCTCCACTCCCTTCTATTAAAGCTTCCCAACTTTCTGGTCGCCTAGTGACACTCCGCTATACAACCTGGAGCCCTGCGAGCCGCTGCCCTTCGACGTGGCCCGTTTCCGCGGCCTCACCGCCTCGCTGCTGTTGGACCTCACCTACCTAACCAGCATCCACGAGGACACCGCCGCTAAGCTCAGCGCACGACGCCACGACAAGAAGCATCGCAACGCAGCCTCGACTGGCCACGAGCCGACCAGTAACGAAGAGAAGGCAGACAATGAACAAAAGGATAATACCGGAGCCTCATCTGGATCAGCTCCAAACACGACCTCCGACCTGCGGGTGTCCCACAGCCTGGATGAGGTGAAAGCACACTTGGCGCCCAACTCGAAGTCGGAGAGTGAGATCTCCTCTGTGGTTAGCGGAGGTGTTAGCGGGAACGAGACCCTTTTCACGTCAGCTCCTCACACTCCCGCTGAGGGGAACAGGAAGAAAGGCCACGAGCACGGCTCCCGCAGTCACGAGTCCTCTACTTCCTCCGTCGCCACCCAGTCGGAAATCCACGCCGTGCAGCTGTCCTACCTCTACCTGGGAGCCATGAAGACTCTCAGCGCCCTGCTTAGCTGCAGCAAGTACGCTGAGCTGCTGCTTATCCCAAAGGTACTGCAGCTGGAGAGGTTTACTGATACAACACATGTTCTTCTGTTGGATGATGAAATTCTAAAAGGAATAATTTGATGTTTTGGGAAATACATTTATTTGCATTATTGATGAGAGTTAGATGAGAAGATTGATGCCACTTTCAGATCTGTTAAATATGAGGTTAGGTTAACCTCATAGGTTAGGCTAGGCCAAGCAGGTTAGCTTGGCTTAGCATAAAGACTAAAAACATGAGGAAACAGCTAGCCTGGCTTTGTCCAAAGGTCTGTCATATCTGTCCAAAGCCTGCTCACCAGCACCTCCAAAGCTCACTGATTAACATGATGTGTCACATTTGTTTATTTCTCTACAAAAACCGAAGAGTAGAAAAACAAATTCAGTGTTTTCTGTTTTCTTATATTTAATGGACAGATATCAGAGTAGTATCATCTAACTCAAACTCATTTCTGCAAGAAAAGCTCAAAATGTTGAACTTGTCACCACATTTCCCTGTTTTTATATATCATTTTTCATATAGATGGAATAATTAGAATAATCAAATATTGAGCAAACGTATAAAAATGTGGCTGATGTGAGTGAAATCTCGTACCTGTAACTGATCCAGGTGAAACATCGTCAAACCTATTCTCTCCTCTGACATCAAGGTGTTACCGGAAGCAGCACCTAGCGGGCACAACGCCGATCTGAATGCCAGCACCAGCGGGAGCGCAGCTGCCACCTCGCCAGTGTGCCAGGAAGAGGTGGAGATGCGGGCGGCGCTGCAGTTCCTCATGCGACATATGGTGAAGCGGGCAGTGATGCGCTCCCCCATCAAGAGGGCTTTGGGCCTGGCAGACCTGGAGAGGGCACAGGCCATGATCTACAAGCTAGTCGTGAATGGGCTGTTGGAGGAGCCCAGTGGGGGAAAGGCCAAGCCTGGTGAGAGCACGCAGAGATTTGATGTGGATAGATGGTTTAGATGGAGCGTAAAGAGTTCTTACTGTTCTACTTACTGTAATAACAATCATTTCTTCAGCTCCGTCTGTCTTTTCGTCTCCATTAGGAGTGAGAAGTGAACCGGAAGGTGAAGGGGAAGGTACAGAGGGTGAGCAGCTGGCACAAACCCCCGTCACCACCAGCCCCTCTGCCTCCAGCACCACCTCCTTCATGAGCTCCTCACTGGAGGACACCACCACCGCTACCACACCTGTGACAGACACAGAGACCGTCCCAGCCTCCGAGTCTCCGGGGGTGATGCCTCTCAGCCTCCTCAGGTCAGAGCAGACGGCTGCACGTAATGTCACTCAGCCAGTCAATGGTTCGCCTCGTTCCTCATGTGTGAGTAAATTTAAATTATTATTTCTCTGACAGGCAAATGTTCTCGAGCTACCCGACCACCACACTGGTCCCAACCCGTCGAGCTCAGACTCCTCCAGTGTCGTCTCTGCCAACCTCTCCTTCAGACGAGGTCGGCAGCCGGCAGAGCCTCACGTCCCCCGACTCCCAGCCCAACAGACCACAAAACAGAACAGGCACCTGTAAGTATGACAGGTTTACAGCATGCAAATATAGCTGGTGTGCTGATGGAATACTTGTACAGTATGTTGCTAATATAAGCAAACAAACTGCAGTTTTAGCTTGTTGCAACTGTTTTGAGTTAATACAAAATGTTTTTAAATGTTTGAGACGCAGGGTTGCTCACAGGAAACTTGTTAGTCTTTAAGTGAACTCTGTGTCTGTTCACAGTCATTGATACAAACATCACAGCGCTGCTGATACCAGTTCAATATCTAACCTTGAATTACCTTCAGCTCAGTGCTCTCTGTTGGGTAAAATGTGTGTCCAGCAGGTGATTATCAAACTAACTTTGGTCTATTAACAGCAGTGACTGTGATGGACTGTCTGAATCACTTTTCCCACTGTGAAAAACCCATCACATTCTAATATTCTTAAAGGTTTTTGCATGACAACAGCGATAAAGACAAAGTGTGATATTCTAACCTGTATCCCAGATGTGATAATACTTTCACTGATTGTGGTCATTTGCTTCAGCTCTGTCAGACCCCAGCAGCAGGCTGTCCACATCTCCCCCTCCTCCTGCCATCGCTGTGCCCCTGCTGGAGATGGGCTTCTCCCTGCGCCAGATCACCAAAGCTCTGGAGGCCACCGGTCAGTCTCAGTCGAGCTCTCTGTCCCCTTTTATTCAGTGCCTTTAAGCTGAATTCCTATTCTGAACAACACAAATTAGAGAGTACACACAGAGAAAGAGCAGGGCTACAGTGTAATGTTATTATCATCATAATCAATTTACCGATTGAATATTTTTTCAATTAATTAGTCTGTAAAATGTCAAAAACAGTGAAAATTGCTCATCTCAGTTTCCTTGATGTCTTGAATGTGGTTCTGTTTTCGAACCCAAAGATGTTCAGTTAACAATGATATGAAACCAAACCAAAAATCAACCAAACCTCTCAATGGAGACGTTGGAACTTTTGTCAAAGTTGTTTCTGTTTACTTTTTAATCAATCATACAATCTACTAATAGATACTTCTTCAGTATGAATTTATATTTTACTGCATAAATAGTAACAAATGCAAGCAGATCCACTCTGCAGAAAACAGTAATTAGGCATCAGTTAGCAGAGAGTATTACATGATTGTTGCGTGGAATTTGAAATGAGTAGTTTTAACCCTGGCCTAATACTGCAGTCGATATTAGACTCTGAGTACTGTGGTCTGGCGTCACTCTGTGGTGTATTAAGGGGTCCGGTATGTTCTCGTGTGGCCTCAGGTGCTCGAGGAGAAGCGGATGCTCAGAACATCACGGTGCTGGCCATGTGGATGATAGAGCATCCAGGAACGGAGGACGAGCACGACGAGCCCCACAGCAGAGTCGGCGGTGTTGGTGGTGACGGGTCCGACTCCTCCTGTCCGGGAGCGACAGCCTCAGCTGGTGGAAAATCTCTGGACAGGAGCTCCTATCTGTGCTCTCCTGGAGACATAGCCAGCGCAGACGCTTCGGAAATGGAGGAGGGCTTCAGCGAGAGGTACGGTTCAGATTGTCACAAGAAATACATGAAAGTGTAGTCATAACTCCAAAGAATGAGTAGAAAGTCATCAAACTAATTAAGAAAAGTAATTTGTTTATATGTTTCAGCAATCCTATTTTCACCTCCTGCACCAGGAGACAGACAGGCAGAAGATGATTTTCTATATCTGTCCAATCAGTATGATCCAAAGCCTGATCTGCAGGAGGCAGAACAGAAGACAATATTCTGTACTTTGGGTCAGAAGCATTAAGATAAAGCCGTTGTGTTGTTTTTTGCTGCATGTCTAAAATAAATTTCTTGTAAAGGAATCTGGTCCTGGGAAAGATGTTTTTCTTTCCTTTCAAAGTGTGTAAAGTCGGCCAGGCCTGATTGAAAGTGCAAAATTAAGAGTTAACAAACGGCACTGATAAGAGAAGATTTATTAGTGAACTTTTCCTTCTACACCTCTCTAAAGTTTTTCAGAAATTAAAAATGTTAAAATTCTGTGTTGCATCACTATCAAAATGACTGCAGTTACTTGCTGTACACTGAATGCCATAAAGTTGTATATTTGTAAAAGTATGCAACAGTAAACTCTGTGTTTGTGTAGTCCTGAAGGTCTGGAGCAGGACAGTGCATCAGCCTCCAGCGGCGCTCCGCTCAGAGGTCGCTCTGCTGTCGGGAGGAAACATCGCTTTGACCTGGCTGCACGCACACTGTTGGCTCGCGCTGGTAAGAATATTCCACATCTTTTACCTCTTCAAACTGGGTCCAAACAAAGTGCAGATTTATCTTCCACTTCCTCACCTCACTTTAAACTTCCTTCCCTTCTAAGCTGGACTGTACCGCTCGGTGCAGGCCCACCACAGCCAGTCACGTCGGGAGGTCTCGTCCCTCCAGCAGCAACAAGACCCGGGCGCCCTTTATGACTTCAACCTGGATGAAGAGCTGGAGATGGACCTCGACGAGGAAACCATGGAGGCCATGTTCGGCCAGGACCTTGCCAGTGACACCGACATTCTGGGAATGTGGATCCCGGAGGTACTGGACTGGCCAACATGGGTGTGTGTGACTTTATGCTATGGCTAGAGGGCTGCCATCACCATTCTGCTCTTTACCTTCACTGCATCATTCACTCTTAGTAAATTCATATGATACATGCATGCTGAAACATCAGACACACTTTCCCTGCAGACCCACCCACTCAATAACTAACGGCATGAAAAGAAAGAACACTTTAAATGCTGATAATTGGCTGTTGCTTGGAAAGAAACTCATTAATGCAAAGCTGCCAATGATTAATATTTCTAACACATCACATGCACAGATGCTTAACTGCTACTCTGAACCACTCTGTTCTGTGTGTGTCGTGCACATACGTTTGTCTTCATGCGTGTGAATGTGTGTGTGTGTTCCTCTGTAAATGTGCGCACCTTGCAGCATGTATGTGAGACGGACGATCGAGATGAAGTGGTGGTGTGCGAGTTGTGCGAGGCCAACGTGGCCAACTTCAATCAACACATGAAGAAGAGCCACCCAGGCTGCGGCCGCAGCGCCAACCGGCAGGGATACCGCAGCAACGGCTCCTACGTGGACGGCTGGTTCGGAGGGGAGTGTGGGAGTGGAAACCCCTACTACCTGCTCTGTGGGGGCTGCAGAGAGAAGTATTTGGCCATTAAAAGCAAGGCCAAAGTCCCCATTGTGGAGAGGTACGCACACCTGAGGAAGACTCTTAAAACACTCAAGCAATGGCCTCAAAACTTCAGGATTATTACTGCAGTTGTGTTAAAAATGTCACTGTTATTAGTCCGACTTGCTTTATTTGTAACTGAGTACTTATGTAACAGGAGTACTGTTGGCTCTCCGTGTGTTTACCATTTAAAATTTTATTAATGTCAGCTTTAATTTCTGTTACTTCTGCACTATTTTGTACTACCCTGTTATTTAAAGGAAGTAAAACTGATAAACTATCATGTTATTTTATTCTGTGTGTATTCAGGTATAAGGGACAAGCTCCTGACCTCCTGGGAAAGCAGGACAGTGTCTATGAAGGTGAAGTGCTTTACGTATTAACATCTCCAGTGTGATGGGACGTTTTTAATATTTCTCGCAGAAGTGTGTGTTTGTTTTTGATTTGGCATTGTTTGTGTTTGTCCGTCCCGCTGCAGAGGACTGGGACATGCTGGACGTCGATGAAGATGAGAAGCTGACGGGGGAGGAGGAGTTTGAGCTTCTGGCCGGACCGTTGGGTCTTAGCGAGCGCAGGATCGTCCCAGAGGCCGTCCAGTTCCCTGACAGCGACCCACTGGGAGCGTCTGTTGCCATGGTGACGGCCACCAACAATATGGAAGAGACCCTGCTGCAGATCGGTGAGGAGAGCCCATCACCTCTGGAGACGACAGCATCTTTGACAAACTAATGTAAAGCATTTGGTTCAACCCTGCGAGCTTTAGCTTAAGTAGCACTAAGCTGAGTGTGTGCTTGTGTTTAGGCTGTCAGACCTCGGTGGATAAGAGTTCATCGGGCAGAGTGACCCTCGGCGAGCAGGCGGCAGCCCTGCAGAACCCTCACGACCGAGTGATGGCGCTGAGGAGGGTGACGGCTGCAGCCCAGGTGCTGCTGGCCAGGACGATGGTGATGAGAGCCCTGTCCCTGCTGTCTGTCAGGTAGTCTGATCACACACACCTCACACACCTCTGTTTGTGTCGGGGGCCTGAGCTTTCTGTCAAGTTTGATGGGTGAAAGCAGACAGACTTCAGTTATGTGGGATTAAATTTGGCCATTTTTTTATTAGTAAAAGATTGTATGAGGGGAAATTGGCCTGAGCAAATACAATAGCTGTCAATCTATTTGTACTGTAAAGCCATTGCTTGTAAAAATTGAAAATTCAGGACTTTATCATCAACTGGTGGTCGTGTCAAAAATGAGACTGTTCTTTAAAGAACTGATGGCATCAGAATATTTTGAAATATTCCATAATTACATAAAAAAGTGGTTTTAATTCACCAAAACTGACAGTGATGATAAAGATGAAATAGGAAATGATGTCTTGGGTGAGATGAACGGCTCAGATGTTCAGTGTATTTCAGCATAGCATCTGTGCATTTTCACTAGGATGATTTATTTGACTGTTGGTTCTTCTACTGAAATATTTACAACTTTTGTTGCTGCAAAGAAGTTAAATATAAAACAATTACATTCCCAAAATATTTTATTCATTTCAACCTTTTGAATAAAAAAGACAAACATTTATTTGAATATTTTAAAAATGTACCTGACAGGCAGATGGAAGCAGAGCTTTCTGACTGTTATGCAATACACAACTTCTCTCTCCCTCCTTCCCTCCCTTCCTTCCTTCCTCCCTTCCTCCCTTCCTCCCTTCCTCCCTCCCTCCCTCCCACACAGCGGCTCGAGCTGCAGCCTTGCAGCAGGTCTGGAGTCTCTCGGTTTGACTGACATCAGGACTCTGGTCAGGCTAATGTGCCTGGCGGCAGCAGGCCGGGCCGGTCTTTCCACCAGTCCTACAGCTGGCTCCGGCCATGCTGAAAGGCCCCGTGGGGCCGCCAAGGCGAGCAAACCCATCTCCTGTCTGGCTTACCTCAGCACAGCAGTGGGCTGTTTGGCCTCCAACAGTCCCAATGCTGCCAAGCTGCTGGTGCAGCTCTGCACTCAGGTACCAATGTTACTCATCAGCCTGCTTTATTCACCTCAGAGCTTTATGGAGATCTGAAGTTCAATTTAACAGTTCATTGTCAATCCAGACATTTAAAAAGAATTTGATGAGCTGCTTTAAGATGATTAATGTGCCAGCAGTGACCAGTAATAAAGCTGATGGTGTTATTATTATTATTACTTGTCGTGTACTATTTGTGTACTATTACTGTTGTGTACTTCTCTTCCAATTTGGCGAAATCATTAATGTAAATCACATAATGTAAATTCCCTTGAACATCCACAACACTTGTGGAGTAATTAAAGAAGCAACATCAAGTCTGAACAAAAGAATTGTTCAAAATATAATAAACTTAACAAACACAGTTATTATTCAGGTGAAGAACATCTACCAGCACCTCACTAATTAACATATTGTATCTTGTTTGTTTAATCCACATGCAAACAGAAATGTAAAAGATAAGTTGTGGTTTTAGGGGGAAGTTATGTGCTGTAATAATGTCTGCTATATCAGTTTTCTCACCTCACTGTTTGAAAGAAAACAAATAAGCATTTCCCAAATTCCTAACTATTCCTGTAAGTGCTGTACATTCTGCAAATACTGCAAATTAATGACTTAATTTACTTTAATGGAAAAAAAAACAGATCATCAGTTGAGACAGGTTATTATTAGAGACAGGCCTTTATTTTTAATTTTAAAGTTTTATCAATTTAGTCATGTCTTAGTATGCAGCTTCACTGTTTTCTGACCTGCTCCCACCTGTTTTTCATTTTGTTTTTTGGGTTTAAAAATGAAAGCTTCAACTCATAATGAAGAAATATTTTTTTCCTATCCAGAACCTGATCTCTGCAGCTACCGGCATGAATCTGACCACCGTGGACGACCCCATCCAGAGGAAGTTCCTGCCCAGCTTCCTGCGTGGCGTCGCTGAGGAGAACAAACTCGTCACCTCTCCAAACTTTGTGGTGACGCAGGCTCTGGTGGCCCTGCTGGCTGATAAAGGGGCCAGACTCAGACCTGCTTATGACAAGGCTGATATGGAGAAAAGAGGTTTGTAGACTCAGGAGAGCAGGAGATACAGATAAGCTGTCTGTGTCAGAATCATGATGTTTCATATGGTAGTTCTTGTAGTAGAGACGGGATACTGTTTATGAAGACTGTTGCTTTGTTTTCTTTGTGAAAGTATAATTAAACATGCTGATCGTGACACCGCTTTGATTGATTAAGCCACATCTGATACTTTTATCTTTCAAAATGTTTAAGAATGATTTACTTTTTACTTTTAACAATTTTTGTTCTGGTACTTTAATGTAAAACACAGCAGCAAACTCCATAATTGCATTCAGTGTGACAGTGATTCTATCATCTGTTTCATAATGTATTTTGTGTTGGAATAGATGTTAATCATCTCATAATTATTAGCATGTTTTTGTGTAATTCATGTAGAAATGGAATAATTCATCAGTAATGTCTGTTAAGCTTGCACACACGACTCGTGCTTGTGCCGGCTTGACTTCACTGTGATCACCTTTTGATTTTTCTGTGCTTCTTCAGTTTTCATGTTTGTCTTCTTCATCTGTGGTCTTTCTCTCACTCACCGGGAAACCTTGTCACCTTGTGTTCCGTGTCGAGCAGGTCTAATTGCGCATTTGTATGCTCATCCTTCCCATAATCCCTCCGCTGTAGGGCCTCTGGAGCTGGCCAATGCTCTGGCGGCCTGCTGCCTGTCCTCCAGGCTTTCCTCACAGCACCGCCAGTGGGCCGCCCAGCAGCTGGTCCGCACGCTGGCCGCCCACGACCGCGACAACAACCAGAGCCGGCCGCAGACCTTTGCCGACATGGCAGGGGACCTGCGGAAGTGCTCCTTCATCAAGCTGGAGGCTCACCAGAGCAGAGTGAGTCAGTACAGGATGAGGAGCGTTCCCAGGCTGGTTTACAACTCAAAACTGCTTGATATTAAAATCTTTCTCTGTTTCACTCAGGTTATCACATGTGGTTGGTGCAGTAAGAAAGGCCTGTTAGCCACCAGTGGTAATGATGGGACAGTCAGGATGTGGAATGTCACCAAGAGCCAGTACACCCTGCAGCAGACCTGCATCTTCAACAAGGAGTAAGACGTTCTGAACACCACAGTCCCATGTTGAACCTCCAGATACCTCAGTATGTCAATGAGGCCAGTGTAACATTTGGAAGATGACACGTCCACAGCAGAGTCACAAAACTGCTCTGTGACATTATTTCAGTGTTGTTTTCCTACAGCTACAATATGTCTGCTTTGTTTTGGTCATTTGTTAAAGCTGCACTAATCAATATTATTGCTAAAACACTGGAGCTGATGACTGGTAACAGCAGCATTTAAAACCAACATTTTCCACTTTCAGTTCAACTTTGGTTAACTTTAACACATAGTTGGCACGTAGCAGCACTTGTTAGATCGGACAGTGTTTTTCCCTCCTCAATAAAACTCCTCATAGAATGAAATGATGGACAATCCCAAGAACAAAATGCCAGGTGGAGTAAAGGTACATTACAGAGAACGTATTGTCAGCATTTCACCAGTTAGTTACTACGTCACCAAGCTTCTAGGACCAAATAGTTTGTGAAGACGTGAAGTTTAATTTAGCTGTGCTACTTTCTGGTGTGGTCAGGTCTCAACCTAAGTGTCAGTGTGTGTAGGGATGTACAGAATTATCATCCAACTCTGCAGTTCCCCTCAGATCTAGGATAGTAGCATCTTTTAGCTCATTGTTTTGGTTCTTCTGGCCTGAAAGCTGGCAGCTGGTTTCAGCATAAAGCTCTGATAAACCCACTGTATCCTACCTGCAAAGCACCAGAAGACAATCAGACAAAGTTAAGAAAGCGAAGCATTTAGCTGCTGGAAGCCAGATATTGTTCTGAGGAGTTAGAGCAGACCAAATAGAGCGAAGAGGAGAGTGAATGTTGGATTTGCAGAACATTCAAATGAATGTTGATGTTGCTGTTCTGTGTCAGCTGGATGTATGAATAGACAACAGTTTGCTAACACATTCCCCAGTCTGATTTGTGTTATTTGTGTTCTCTCTCACAGTCTGTAGCATTGACGCTTTACTGTAGGCAAGCTGTGCAAGGACAGTTTGTTATGTACCTGCATATCCT
>JAPZEA010000001.1:33779745-33790830 GCA_029783685.1 Heniochus monoceros | reverse complement strand
CTCTTAACAGAGGTGGTGGCCTAAGACACCATTTATCTGCCACTTACAATGCTGTCTTGGGAGCTCTCCCCAGGAAGTTTACACCTCGTTCACACCTGGGGGCATGTGACTCCAAAGAGTTACATGAAACAATGAGTGATGGGTCGTTACCATCGGGGGAGTGACACCCAATGGGTCGTTACCATCGGGGGAGTGACACCTAATGGGTCGTTACCAGCCGGGGGAATGACACCTAATGGGTCGTTACCATCGGGGGAGTGACACCAATCACATGACCACACTCCCTATCCCAGTTTTGGTTTCACCTGAAACCAAACATAGGACCACCCATTCTGTGTTTAAATACCTGGGTTTCGTGCACTGGCCTCTGAACTGAAGAAGCCTTTTGGATGAGAGGCGAAACATCTTCAACAAGATAAAGAAGTCCAGTTGCTTTTTTTCTACAACTCTACAAGATTAAAATGACCTGGATGACTGAGAACCTTCACAGATAGAAATTCTTAATTAAAAATTCATTTTTTTTCATCTAATGAATGTGTTTTCAAAAGTCTCTTTATGTTCAGCTGTCAGTATCTTTGTCACTTCCAACTGAATCTGTGAGCTTTGAAATTTAGTTTGTCTCCTGTTTTAGTGTTTGTTCTTTCACGTATCTGCATTATTTTTACCGTTTCATGTTCTCTTTCAGCTGTGGCGGGGTCTTGTTAAGTTACTGCTGATGAAACCCTGAATAAAAATATTTCCTGATTGTGCTGCATATTTTTCAGTCATTCAAATTAAAGGGATAGTTCAGG
The DNA here is from genome assembly GCA_029783685.1 of Heniochus monoceros. Taxonomy (NCBI): domain Eukaryota; kingdom Metazoa; phylum Chordata; class Actinopteri; order Chaetodontiformes; family Chaetodontidae; genus Heniochus; species Heniochus monoceros. The sequence goes on along the minus strand of JAPZEA010000001.1, from coordinate 33,790,039 downwards.
TTTTTGGATGTAGGGTTGTGTGAGATTCTTCTCCACAGTCAGTGTATTACCTACAGTAGATGGAGGTCGCCATGCCCCCAGTTTGGAGAAGCAGCAGGAATACCGGTGACAAAAGCAATGCCCTGCTGTAGACAGGGTCAGTAGCAACATGTCTTTTAGACAACGTAAAAAATCAGTATCAGTTTAAGTGTACACGTTATTTTCACCACTTCACCTTCCTGCCGTTACATGAGCCAAATATCACTGTCTCCAAAGGAACAAGATATCACTGCCATTCATTTTATCTCATTTTATGCAAGAGTGGCTGTTACTCTGTAAATAGGAACTAACCCTTAAAATGCCAAAGTCACAATTTCAGATTGAGGCAGTAGTAGACCAGCAACCCCTGTGTTCTGTGAGATAAAGTTACTGTTTTTGCCAGTGGAGTTTGATGGCTTTAGAAAGTGATATTTACATAACAGTAATTTCCCATCAGAAAAGTTGTCTGACATTAAGGTAAAGTAGTGAAAATATTCCAAATACAGTGTACAGTTAGGGTTAGGGTAACCCCAACCCTGATATTGATTTGAAGTGTCTAAAATACAACAGTACTCCTGCTGCTTCTCGAAACTGGGGGCATGATGACGGCCATCTACTGTAGGTAACACAATGACTGTAGAGAAGTTGCTCATACAAACACACTTCAAATAATTAAACAGCACGATGACAAAAATTAAATTTGCTCATGGATTGCAAAACCATAAGAATTCCTTTCACTGTAAATTTGCATATACACACAATTTATGGTTGAGAGCAACATCCATTCAGGAGCTACGCTCTGTGGAGTTCATCCTTCTGATGCCATGTTTTACAAATGTTTCATTAGTATCAACTCATTGCAAAATACATTGTTTGTAACACCCATATTCACTCTGCCCTGACAACAAAGTCAACAAGAATGATTCAAGCATTTTTAATTACTTCTCATCTGCATACATTTTTTTTACTCATTTATCTTGTAAATTGCAGGACAGCCACAGTGATGCAACTTGGCACACTGACATCATCCTGGTTATCCATTGGGCTGATGGAGAGGATCTAGTAGATGTATTGATCCTTCTTTAGAACAAGGAGATGTTGTCTTAGACTATCCAAAACACTTTGTTGGATGTTGTCAAACATGAACAGGACTTTTTGACTTTAAAAACTATGTTGCTGTTTGTAAGATGGTTTAATGCAAAAGTAATGCATAGATGTAAAAATAATTGCAATTGAATAATAATGTATTGTGAGCCAGTATGAACTGTTAACACCTCGAGCTGTTGATCAAAATGTTTAAATGCATTGAAATTTTAATGGAAAACCTATACATACTGACTGGTACAAGTGATGTGAACATTGTGATTAATGATGACAAAATAAACATCTTACTTGTATTGTGTTTTAGTTGTGTGATTTGTTTTGTAATTTTAAAGAAAAAAGTGCCAACATTTACATAACTGTTGTTAGTAATATAAATTTATGTAACTAAGTAATTGATAATATCAAATATAAAAGAATAAAATAAAATCTATATAATTATTTCAGAACAGTAAATATTAGAGATATATAAGATTTACTCAATATTTAATGGTAGTGATGTTCCTGTCTATGAACAAAAACAAACTGTCTTTACTCAAGTAGTTTAAATAAATATAACTTGTAAATAATATGTACTTAATATCTTCACAAATGTAAAGTTGAGTGATAAGTAAATTTTACTTGATACTGGCCAGTGAGTTGTACTTCATATTTCAGCAGTAAAATTTACTTTAAAAATGTCAGTGCAAATTGTTATGAGGACTTTATTAAGTAAATCTTACAAGTTCAGTTTTTCAGTGTAGTACCAAACCATAACATGAGTTATCTCGGGGCAGTCTCCATATAGAGTAGGCCTGGACCATTCTCTTCCTCATGTAAAGGCACTCCTTGCAAACTTACTTAGAGCGAGTGGTATCTCCTTGTTAGCTTTGGTGAGGAAGGCAGTGATGTTGGCAGGGTTGACAAGGCTGCCTGAAAGACAATAATACATTTTTTTTTTTTTTCACATACCTCAGTTATGCATTTCACCAGCAATACATGATAATCTCTGATAACACAAACTTGTGGAACCTACTGGACTTTTTCAGGCGTACAGCTTGGCGGTGTGTCTGAAGCTCCTTCCGGGCTATCTTGGCTAAGGTCTGCAGGGAGAACAAAGCTCCATGGAGGTGTTTCTTGGGAACTTTGACCTGTGGCAGCTCAGCCTCAATCAGGAACTTCATGAAGCTGCGGACATTGCCGATTTGGATCAGCTGGGTGGTCACTGCATGCTTCTTGAGGCTGTTAACCCACCTAATTGGCAGATCAAATAAACACAATACACACGTTCTAATGTGCTCTAGATATCCACAGTTAATGACTATGGTGCAATTTTGGGAGAATAAGTTATTTGGATTTCAAAAGTATAATCATTATTTCTGCCTACAATGCAACAATTGGAAGGGTTAGCAATTTGAATTTGTATATGTCATTAGATCATAGAATCATTATTTACTCAATCAGTCTTTCTTTGTTTTGCAAGAAAGGCAGGGTCACAGCAGGAATTCCACCGTCAGCCATGAATATTAGCCAATTCCGCACATGGGTTAGACGTTGTCTGGCATTTCCCTCCTGTCGTTTGTTACAGCCCCTGATGTGTTTCATCCATATGTTAAGGACATTGTCTGTAAACCATGGAGAAGCACAACAATCACAGTCAGTAGCATTGTATTTACATATTGGTTGCAATGTTGCTAAAGCTAAAATAGTACACAAACTGGAAGATTAAGGATGTATGATCTCTCCCTCTCTTATACCCACAGACCACATTTTCACCATGCAACCACTTGCCTCCCACCCCACACACACTCAAACACACACATCCTACAAGGGAACCAAAGCAAAGTCTTTTTTTGTTGTTTTGGTTTACAGTGCTGCATGTTTATTCAGGTGCTGTCTGCAAATCTTTACTGCGCGTAGCTTGCTTGGCTAGTCAGAGGCACACTTTGTGTTAGAGGAGGCTCTGACTGCTAATTGTGGTTTTATATTTCCAAAATGGCATTAAAGGGTTAAAATTATTTAAGAAATACATGTAAATTTAAGAGTTATGATCAGGACTGAAGTTGGTCAAAAGATTAGATGCATTGAAAGTTAAAAAAAACAAAAAACAAACATCTGTTATAGTTTTATAGCACTTTTTAGGAACTGAGCATTTTTTGCATGAAGGATAAAAGGTGGCATATTTTTTTAATAAACTCACACTGCTCAAAAAATAATAATACATTCAAATCAGTGTTGTTGTCAATTGTTGACATATCCAAAGGTGTAATCCCAAAAATCAGTTTGCAATTAGTATATGGAAAATATTTCATATTTTGTGTTTTCTCATTAAATAATTGTGGTTTTATATTCCCCAAATCCCAAAAATGGCACTAAAGGGTTAAAATTATTTAAGAAATACATTTAAAATTTAATAGTTATGATCAGGACTGAAGTTGATCAAAAGATTTAAAGCAGTGAAAGTGAAAAAAAAAAAAATGCATAATATTTTTATAGCACTTTTTAGGAACTGAATATTTTTTGCACAAAGGGTAAAACGTCATGATTTTCTGAAGGGGTGTGCAAGCGTTAATCAAATTATATTTTTGTAGAGCAGGATTCTTGTACACAAGTAAGCCTCAGTGATTTTTTTCATTACGGGTAGTTACTTAGGAGAACTAGATATTTGTATATTATTCTGATAATCAGAAAAAGCAAACCACATTTTGCATACCTAGTTGAGGGGTTGGCCCGTTGAACTTTGTCTTGCGCCTTTCGAACTTCTTACGAGAGAGTGTGGCTGTGTCCGGAGAAGGTCTCGCAGGAGTTTGTTGGGGCATCTGTGTTGTGATAGGAGAGTGAAGGAGTGATTCCAAGTGACGGACCTTTTGCTTGAGGTGACTGCACTTCCCACAGGAGATGGCAGGAGATGAGACTGAAGCACTGGACCCTGGATTGTTGCTGGAGGGTCTCTCTCCCCCCTGCTGCTCCTCCTCCTTCTCATCCTCATCCTCACTGCTGCTGCTCAGATTGTCCAGGTCAAGTCTGCTGACCATGGGCGGGTCCGGCTTGGACTTTCTCAGGTACCTAAGTTTAAACAACGTTGCCCGTTGCTTGGCAGCCTTAACTATGCTCTTGTAATGCTCCCTCTGAAATAGCATGGACATTTCAACACAATATGGTTAAAGTACAACACTACACACACACATTTCCCATCTACTCGGTACATCAAATTTTAACTTAAAAAAGGCACTAACTTTGATTTCCCCATGCACATTCTCCAAGTGTTTGTCAAGGCGAACTCGGCCACGACACTTGCAGATTGGACAGTCAAGTGGGCCAGTGTGACTGAAAATCAAACAAAATAAAATTTAAAAATCAAAAACACAAGAAATGCGTATTTATGGATCATGTCTGGTCATACGCAATGACCAGACCCTACAACTAAGGAGACTTACATGCCAGATGTATAGTTCATGACAAGCTGCAGCTCCCTCCTGTTGCGCATTTCGTGGAGTTTTAAGCAGTGCTGACGCACCGATACATATGGCACTAGGCATAGGGGGCAGTTGGTTGTCCTCCTTCGCTTTGCTAGATAGGGAAATAAAAAGGTTTATTGATTCTTATGAGCAGTTGGCCCCTGCATGGTAGCCCCTTTCACACCAGCTGCACCAGTAATTGTAAAACTCTTTATGTGTGTGTGTGTGTGTGTGTGTGTGTGTGTGTGTGTGTGTGTGTGTTCCACAGGATGGCTCAGTGCTGCAGACAGTAGTAGCCGGTTCAGGGGCGATCCAGAATATCGTCTGGATTCCAGATGTGGGCGTCGCCGTCTGCTCCAACAGGTCAAAGGTGGGACATCTTGACCTGATTCATGTTCTTCCACGTTCCGAGCTGCATCGCTGAGATTAATTCATATTTATTTACTCTCTGGTCTGCTTCACTTCCAGGACGTGCTGGTTGTGAACTGCTCCAAAGAGTTCATGGCGTCCAACCATGTGCTGGCCACTTGCCGCACAGCTCTGAAGAAGCAGGGCGTAGTCGGCCTCAACATGGCGCCCTGCATGAGGGCCTTCCTGGAGAGACTGCCCGTCATGCTGCAGGAGCAGTACGCCTACGAGAAGGTACAGAGACATTTAACATGTTCTCCATAGTCGTGTTTCTACTGCTGAACATCATTTAAATCCTCAGAAAAGGAGCACAAACCACAACACAGTGCAGCAGAGTGTTGAAAACAGCTTGAATCTGGACAACAAAAATGTTTCTGCGGTATTTTTTCAACAGCTTGAGGATTTCTTTGTGACATTCAACGCTCGCAAGACTCAAGTCTCTTTTCCATATATGAATATACACATTATTTTCAGTCTAATAAAGTGGGAGATGGTCCCATTGTATTGCTGCTCTAAGACTTGAATAGATCCAAGCAGACTGTCTGTCAGCTCTGATGGTGACCTGTTCAGTGCAGGAATAAGGACATTACTGCTGGAGCATTATGCTGCTGTCCGCTGTTGTTGCGACCAACCACATTTTAGATCTGGTGTAATCATCCTCTGGTGTTTTTGAATCAGGTCTGCTGAGGGTCTCTGGATCAAAGGAAGCACGGCCTCCTTTGTAGGTGCATTGATTCGTCACCGTTAGTGTTAATAATAATATATATACTGTAAGTAGAGACGAAGGAAGCACCATTTTCTCCTCCCACTGTGACCAAATGATCGCACCAGAGGGAAACACAGCTACAGTACATGCTGCCGTGTTGATGAGGTGTTTTTTTTAGCTGGAGATGTCTCCCTGTTGTCCCACTTTTGCACCAAAACTTTTTTTTTACAATAAAGCTTAAATATGTGTGATTAAGACCTACAACTGAATGTGACAGCTTGACACTGCTTCTCTGAAGGTTGTTGAACGGCATTCTGGGAAATGTAGTAAATCCCACACTACAAATGAAAAGCGGTAGACCAGGTATGATGAGAAAAGACGGTACAGCAGAAGAGTTCACTCCAGCACACAACTAAAAACGACTCACAGTATTTGTCAGTGATGCTGTGGAGCACCTGAGAGCGATTCCACCGAAGCCTCCAGCTGACGTCTCCTTCTCTTCTCACCTTCCAGCCCCACGTCGTATGTGGGGAGCAGCTCGTTCACAGCCCCTACATGCAGTGCCTGGCCTCCCTGGCTGTGGGTCTCCACCTGGACCAGCTCCTGTGCCGCCCCCCTGTGCCCCCTCCCCTCCAACACTGCCCACCAGAGTCTGGCACCGCCGTCTGGTGCGCTAGCGAGTGGGCCTGGTTGGACTGCTTCTCCACGACAGTGAAGGCGGCGGAGGCCCTCGCTCGAGGCGCCACCTTCCCTGAGTCGTTCTCCGTTCCCGACCTGGAGCCCGTGCCCAAAGATGAAATGGTCCTGCTCATGGTGAGGGAGGCTGCTGCTGCTTTAACGCTTGGAGCTGTCATTTATAGTGTAATTAACACCTGCTGCTGCACATGATAACAGTCTTTGCACTCTGTTTTTCCAGGACAACAGTAAATGGGGGTCTGGTATGGATGAGCAGATCATGTCCTGGGCCACCTCGAGACCAGAGGTAATTTACACTGTTACCTAGATCAGCTGTAATAAACGTTTGTCATAACTGCTGTTTTATTTTTGTCGTGTCCATTTTTCCCTCATATATTTGTGTGTGCTGGGCGTTTGCAGGACTGGCACCTCGGCGGGAAGTGTGATGTGTATCTGTGGGGCGCAGGGCGGCACGGGCAGCTGGCAGAGGCCGGCAGAAACATCCTGGTGCCGACCACGGCTCCATCCTTCTCTCAGGCCCAGCAGGTACATAGATCGTCACGTCTCTGTTCGCCTGCACATCCACAAAACACCTTCTGCTGCCTGTAATCACGTCCAGTTACATCACATGAGGCCTCATTTTTGTAAACTTTACTGCAAGAGCAACAACATTCGCTCCCTGTTATGCTGTGCAGATGTCACCCATCTTTATGGAAGTGTAATATTCTATAAATAAATCTCAGGATTACAAGTTTGAGTCAGTGAATTTTGGATTTTTGTTATCTCCACTAACACGTACAGCAGGTTATTTACCATCTTAACATCTGCTCCCTGTTATTGTCCGGAGTCACAAACTTTGATTATTGCTCTCCTTGTTTATCTGCTGCGTGCCGCCATCGCTGCCACGTTTCCTGCATCTGTTTCCTCTTTATTTCCTCCTTCTCCGCCTGCTCCCCTCCCTCAGGTGGTGTGTGGTCAGAACTGCACCTTCGTGATCCAGCCTAACGGGACGGTGTTGGCCTGTGGTGAGGGCAGCTACGGACGCCTGGGGCAGGGAAACTCTGACGACCTGCACGTTCTCACCGTCATCTCCGCCCTGCAAGGTGCCGCCGAAATATCCGCCGTTCTTAGCAAACATACTGTTCGATGACGGATGTCGCTGTGGCTGAATCGCTGTTGTTTGTGTGTTTGAAAGTAAGACGTGCTCACATGTGTGATGATGACCGTGACGCTGGGGATCAGCTTTGATAGCATCTTGTCGAATCTAATCAGGGTCGATGATGAAATTAATAAAAACTAAGACTCAAAGATCTGACATCAGGCATGCTTTGTTGACAAGGCTGAAACGATACAGGTTTGAGTGTTGAGGGAGTTGTGAGTAAATTAGTTTATATTTTTTAATATATATCTGACACGTTGGAATAACAGCTGTAGCTGCTGACCGTACACTGCAGGTCCTGATGCAGAACTATTACGTTGATAAAAGCTCAAAATGTTGATTTTCTATATATTCAAGTTTAACTGAGATTGTCGAGCTATAAAAACACTCAGTTTGCAGCAGTGTCACAGAGAGTTTCTGCTCACCATCAGAGATCTTTGACTGACAGTAGATAACGACATGCAGAGAGAACTTCAAGCAGACGACAGCTATAAGCTTCATTTAGCCGTCATGGAATTAACGTTAATGAGCTGCAGCATCTGTGATGTTTGTCACTGTGAAAGCGACAGTCAGCACCGGCTAAACATGAGAAGCTGCTACCTAAATGTTTCCTGCATTACTTTGTGCTAAGAGTGAAGAGAGATTAAAGATTCACTAACAGGTTTGTTTGTCTGGAAGATTCCAAAAAGGAAATAAGACAAAACATCCTGCTGAGGCTTAATATGATTAGAAGTGGAAGGAAAGGTGCAAACGTCTATTACAATGAAAGAATAATCATTTTTCTATGTAAAAATACGCTGCATTTAAGTTAAAGCTCCACAAAAAATAAGCTTTGCTGCGATTTCTCTCTCTAATCCAAACCGCTGAAGACAGAGTCCGGTGTTTGCTGCCTTCACTCTGACGGCCTGTTCGCCTCTTTGTCCCTCAGGCTTCGTCGTGACTCAGCTGGTGACTTCCTGTGGCAGTGACGGTCACTCCATGGCTCTCACAGAGAGCGGCGAGGTGTTCAGCTGGGGGGACGGCGACTACGGGAAGCTGGGCCACGGGAACAGCGACCGCCAGCGCCGGCCGAGACAGATCGAAGCCCTGCAGGGAGAGGAGGTGGTGCAGGTCAGTCAGCAGGGACTGTGTAGACAGAGCAGAGGTTGGATGTGATGGACTTTTGTCAGCTCAACGCTTTGCTGTCTTTGCCGTCAGATGTCCTGTGGCTTCAAACACTCTGCCGTGGTAACAGCTGACGGAAAGCTCTTCACATTCGGTAACGGTGATTACGGCAGACTGGGTTTGGGAAACACCTCCAACAAGAAGCTTCCAGAGAAGGTCACCGCTCTGGAGGGCTACCAAGTCGGACAGGTAGGACGGAAAAACGTCAACTGGACAGAACAGGTGACGTTCATCTCAGGATTGTGCTGAGCGTTTTTTAATGATGCTGCGTTCGTGTGCCTCGGTTAGATTTGGCACGTTCACAGACGGGACGACAGAACCCAGCATTCATCTTTGACTGTTTTTTTCTGTCTGGTGTTTGGACAGCTGAAAGCTTTAGTAAACGCAGATGATTGAGGACCTCTCGACATGTGTTCCCTCCTCAGGTGGCTTGCGGTCTGAACCACACTTTAGTCGTCTCTGCTGATGGAATGATGGTTTGGGCTTTCGGTGATGGAGACTACGGAAAACTGGGACTCGGCAATTCCACAGCGAAGTCGTCACCTCAGGTAGCTGCTGTGTTTCACCACTGAAACTAATTACACACGATGTTGTCTTTGAGTGAATGTAATCAAGTTTTATTTATTTATTTTAATTTTAATTCCTCAGAAAGTGGACGTGCTGTGTGGAATCAGCATCAAAAAAGTGGCCTGTGGAACGCAGTTCTCTGTGGCTTTAACCAAAGATGGCAAAGTTTTCACATTCGGCCAAGGCAAGCTGTGGTTTCATGTTTCCTCCCTGCTGATTTTTAACAGCGTAAGGATTAGAGCTGCAACTATCAGCTGCAGGAGATTAATGCTGTGTTATTTTGATCCTTGATTATTTAAGAATTTAAGCAATTTTTCAAGCAAATATGTAAAATATTTAATGGTTCCAGCTCAAATGTGATGATCTGCTGATTTTTCTGGGCTTAAATCAAAGTGAAGTAAATATTTTGGGTTTTGGACTCGACCTTCTTTCACATTTTTCATCTTTTTCTGATGTTTAAAAACGATTAATTGAAAAAATTCTCAGCAGATGAATTGATAGTTGGTTTGGTTGTTATTTGCAGCTCTGATAATGTTTGGGAAGATCTGGTTCTTCATATTAATATTTATATAAAACAGCTGCAGTATTTTCACAATAAAGTTAATTCTTGGATCGTTTTTGTTGTTTCGTTCCTTTAACATGTCGTTTTTTCCCTCTCCTGTCGCAGATCGCCTGATTGGTCTGCCAGAAGGCCGAGCCAGGAACCACAACCGGCCCCAGCAGGTCCCGGCTCTGTCGGGGATCCACATCCAGGATGTCGCTGTGGGGGCTGAACACACTCTGGTGCTCTCCTCCACGGGAGACGTTTACACCTGGGGCAGCAACTCAGAGGGGCAGGTAACCCGCTGACCCACCTGAACCTCCCTGAACCTCCCTGACAGGCTGACAGCCTGAACGGTGAAGAGGGCAGCAGATTCAAACCGTCAGTAACAATAACGACAAGATGAGGAAAAGCTTTCTATAACCTCCAGAATAATAAAGTATTAATGTTCAGTTCACTCTAAATTCAGTAAAATCATGGAATCACAATCTTACGCTGTGAACAACAGTATAAAGTAA
>JAPZEA010000001.1:33764011-33776875 GCA_029783685.1 Heniochus monoceros | reverse complement strand
GCAAGACCATGGTGCAGGGCAAGAACTACGGCCCCCAGATCACCGTCAAACGCATCTCCACACGGTCAGTGCTCCTCTGGACTTCGTTTCCCAGTTTGGCACCAGTACACGTGGTGGAATATGCATTCCTGTGGAAGCCCAGTACCATGATGAAGTGTGTCAACGTGTGTTTGGGCTTTCATGCGTTGAAAGTGGACAGTAAGGTGACAATTAAAGAAAGGAGGCAAGCAAAAGAGATCCATCGAACCTTTGTGATCATGAACATGATGTAAAAAGAGTCTCAACACTGGATTTTAAAACCTATAAAACAAGAACTGAAAGTGAAGGTTGCATTTCCAAAAATGAAAAATACTTTGTCTGTTTGCTCCGTTACTTTTCCCATTTTCCCATTATTTGATAATCTGGGATGTAGAGATAGAGAGGAAACATAGAGGACGTCCCCCAACCGACTGACTGGTCAGTAAATCTGGGGCTCCGGAGGTGAAAGTCAGAAAAATGAACTGGTACGAGTTTCTGTATTTAGGTTTTATTTTTAAAGTTGTATCTAGTTTGCAGTCAGACGTCTCATCACACGTCTGAGTTACAGTTGCAGTACATCACCCACTCACTGGTCCAGATGTGTTAGTTTCTAGTTATCGGTTAGAGAAAGTCAGATCCTGGTGGAGGAAACGTCGGACTGAAGTGGAAACGGAGCGTAACGAGTCGACAGTTCTGTCTGATGTCAGGCAGTAACAGTAATTCATAATGTGAAGTCGATGCTGCTCAGATAGGATGAAATGCAGACGCGTCTGTGTGGCTGCTGGATGTCAGTAACATGAGTGAGACGTGGCTGCACTTTGTTTTCATGTGTCGAGGATAAACTTCCGGTTCTTTGGTTTCCGCCTCTCTCCCTGTGACTCTGCAGAGGACGGAAGTGTAAACCGATCTTCGTTCAGATCGCTCGTCAGGTTGTGAAGCTGAACGCCTCCGACCTCCGGCTGCCCTCCAGGGCCTGGAAGGTGAAACTGGTGGGAGAGGGGGCTGATGACGCCGGGGGGGTCTTTGATGACACCATCACAGAGATGTGTCAGGTATGGACGGATCAGTCTGTTGAAATGATTCTTTATCAGGCAGCAGGTGACCAGATGTCTTGTATCACAGTGACGTTTGTCTCTGTTTGCTCTCTGGATGTTTTTAGGAGTTGGAGACGGGCGTGGTGGACCTGCTCATCCCCTCCCCCAACGCCACAGCAGAGGTCGGCTACAACAGAGACAGGTGAGGAACCCATGAAGGAACAAGGAGGCGTCGACTACATTCACAGTAGAAAACTAACTCATTTTCTACTGACCTGAAAGCTTTGTGACTTATCTTAAAAAGAGGTGCAAGCAGAGACATTTGTGTTGACTCTTGGTATTAATGTCAGTGTGGTATTTTACCAACTGAACTTTCCAAAATTTGTGATTTATTTGGTTCACAACACGTCTGTCTTAAAGTGTGTTGTATGTAAATAAAACCACAATACTGTTAGTTACATACAGAACTCATCATCAGTAAAAATAATGTTTAATTAATATGAAGTTTCTTAAAGATGATGTTGATCAGTACTGATAGTTTGACAGTTTTTTGATGCATCCCTTTACTCCAGTGCTGACTGAAGAAACAGACTACACACAGTGTTCTTTTTATCTGTCTTCTCCAAACTAGTCTCTTTTTTCTTATTTATGGAATTTTTCTTATTTAATTTAAATGTAAACTTATTAGATTGTCTTGAAGCTCTGTGGCGTCGTCAGCAGTGTTGCGTGTTCATCTTGCAGCTCTCCCTTCTTCCATCTCACAGATCCAAACAAGACAGAATCACCCTGAAATACAAGAGACAAACAAAGCAGCTCCAAATGTAGCTGAAGCTGAAGCTGAATATCTCTGCTGAAACGCCAACATTTCATGTTTTAGAATGTTTAACTTGTAATTCATGTTATTATAACATCTGCAGAACACCTGTTGTTTCATTCTGCTCGTTTCCTCCTCGTCCTCCTCTCGTTCCCGCCTCCAGCTCCATCACTGACGGCGTCTCCTGCCCATAGCACTCAGACCTGACACCATCAGACTGTCACCTAAACCAAATTTAATCAGACAACACATTCGTCTCCTTTGATCCGTGCAGGTTCCTCCTCAACCCGTCGGCGTGCCTGGACGAGCACATGCTGCAGTTCAAGTTCCTGGGCATCCTGATGGGCGTGGCCATCCGCACCAAGAAGCCCCTGGACCTGCACCTGGCTCCCCTGGTGTGGAAACAGCTGTGCTGCATCCCCCTGCTGCTGGAGGACCTGGAGGAAGTGGACCTCCTTTATGTGCAGACGCTCAAAAGCATTCTTCACATTGAAGACAGCGGCATCACCGAGGATAATTTCCATGAGGTGGGAAACGGATTTTTAGATTTGATATCAGGTGAAGGAGGACATGTGGACGATAGCTGTGTGTTGGTTTTTGGGTTGATATGACAGTAAAATGTCATTTTATAGAGTAAACGTGCTGATGAATGAGTTGAGAAGCTCTTTAAGGATTAAAAAGGGATTTCTGTTGAAGTGAAGTACCTGATAAATCAAGTGACTTCATCATGTGTTCAGTGTGATAATCAGTCATAGAGATGAACACAGCTGTTGACTCAGGAGCAGCTAACATGATGTTTTTCTCTTCAGTTGAATAATTTGCTGTCATTATTTCTGTAAAGTGACTTACAGCAAACTGCATCAGTCACAGCTACATTCTCCATGAATGAACGTTGGCGGCTATGTAGGAAGAAGACGTCCCCGTTCTTAATCTCACCTCCAAAGCTCTGATTGGTCGATTGTTTTTCCAGCCTGGGAAACAGCAGAGCAGCAGACCTTTTTCAGTACCTGTTCAATACAAAAATCATATCAAAATCCAAGATTACCATGAAGTAGTTCATATAGAGCACAGCTTATAAATCTCTGAGGCCGTCTCAGTCGATATTTAGCTTAATGCAGAGATGTTGAATATAAGTCGCCTGATGAGTAACAAAATATCAGGAAAGAAATTCCAAAGAAACTTTTCAGATCATTTAGAAACATTACGTCGTTTGTCCACCAGAGAGCACTGACTCGTTTATTTTACTGTAAGAAAGTATTCAGATCGAAGCTTTGAACAACAATTTTTAAGTTTAAGGGATCTTCATTAAATCTGTTTTTTATGTATAAAAAAATATTCAGCAGTAACTTAATGCACCCAGAAATATTATAGAGTAGTTGCCTCAGTATGAGTTGTATTGTCTCATATCACCCAACACAGAGTTTCATGAAGGAGAGAGAAGGGAAGTCTGACAGGTGTGATGAGAAAAGTACCTGAAGGTCCTGTAATGTCTGTAATCTGAGTGTAACAGCTGAAAACATTTTGTGCCAGATATTAGAAATATGGTACAAATGAAGTATCTCAGCTGAGGCTGGATTCATGACGGTGAATTAAAATTGTCCTCATCAGGTTGAAAATCTTTATCGTTCTACATCCTGAAGGCTCAGCAGTAAACGGCGGTTCCAACCAGCCGCCGCCCTTCCACATCCTCGCTGCAGATCAGAGCTTCATCACACTGTAGTTAAGCTTAATGTCAGGCTCCAGCAGCACAATACTAAAGGCTCACAGGATGACTGATAATTGTTTTGACAGCGTGGGCAGCCTGTTTACTTCTCCTCAGCCATGTGAACGTTTGATTCATCAGAATCACACGCGCTCTGCTTAAAAGATAATAAGCAGGCAGCTCACGGCCTCATGAGCCCGGTTTTATCCCCACAGTGAGACTCAGCTGTCACAAACCAAAGCAAACTTCAAATGATGTCACATACCGCGACCGCGCCACGCCCAGCGAGCGCTAACGGCAGCCAGCAGTCAACACCGCGTGATTTATAGGAGGTTAATCCTATTTACAGCCAGCAGAGTCGAACATTAACCAACCAAACGCTGCCCTGAATCTGTGTTCACATTCCAGACGTCAGAGAACAGCGACAGTAATGTGGCTGTAACCAGTTTCCAGCATTGTGAAAGTCCCGCTGGGGAAGCTTTGTACCAGCAGAGCTCAGCTGAGGCCGCCCTGCCTCTCCTCCCGCTCTGGAACACACTGTTCCCGTCCCGGCGCTGATAAAGCATCAGCATGTCTGTGGCTGCAGCCATTACTGATACAGACCACACACCCCTCCCACCACACCCACAACCCACAGACCCTGTAGGCCGGCTGAAAGCCGACATGTCCCGGAGCCCCTCTTCTGTCCAAACAACCTCACACAACCCCTGCGCTGTAAAGCCCCGGCCTGCAGGAATGCCAGGCCTGCTGTTGATGCAGCATATCCTGCCTGGCGGAGCCTTGGCCCCGCTCCCAGCCTCGTAGAGGAGGGGGGGGGGTTCGGCTCCGTCAGCCAGGCCGAGGGAGGGGAGGAAGGGGCCGCATCTGCTGCTTTGGCATGGAAGGAGGGCGAGTGGGAGAGACAGAACCTCCCTGTCCGCCTTCTCTGTTGGCTTCGGTTTGAATTCTGCCAGACGAGCTGTCAAATGTCTTACCATGATATTATAAACTCTCGCCGCTTGCCGAGCCAGCACATAAATGAGCAGATAATTTTCAGCTTTTGTAACCAATCGGTTGCATCATTATTCATTCGGAGTGAAGCTTTTACAGACGAGCGTTGCAAAACATGGCAGCTGACCTCCAGGATGAGGGTTGAACGATTCTTCTGTGGTGTGACCGGGCTGATCTGTCGGCTCATGTCTGCTTATCACAGATTCATCTGCATCAGTAATCAGTAACAAATGTCATGACCGGAGAAGTAATAGATAAAGAAGGATTAATCAGTACATCTCAGCATTTGTTGAATTTGGTTCATTCACTCGAGAACTCTTTTATAGTTTGTTAAAAGGCACCCTGCAGAGTTTTCTTCTAAAAATTCTGTTCATGTTCCACAAATCACAAATCTGATCTTTTAATATTTTGAATCGTTCATTGTTTATGTCCATGTCTCCTTTGTGCGAGTACTGCTGCTCTTCATCATTCATTCTTCATCTTTATGCACATCATCACCACCAGCTATTGATCAAAACATCGTTCCATAGAGATATTAGTGAGAGACATCAGAGTGTAAAAGTAATGACAGCTCGGGCTCGTTGATTGGACGCCTGATTATTGTCGGTGTTTGTTTTGCAGATGATTCCTCTGGATTCGTTTGTCGGGCAGAGTGCAGATGGAAAGATGGTGCCCATCATCCCTGGAGGAAACAGCATCCCTCTCACTTTCTCTAACAGGAAGGAGTACGTGGAAAGAGCCATTGAGTACCGGCTGCATGAAATCGACCGACAGGTAAACCTTCACCTGATGTGAGAGCTGAAGCCTTCTGTGACTCTTCAGGATCAGTTCAGAGACAGAAGTGATGGGAGAGTCTCAAATTACTGATCCTGGCAGACTGAAGCAGAAGGTTTCACAGCGAAGATAAAACTTAATGCTGCCTCGGCTTCATCTCCTCTTGTTGTTGTAGCTGTTTCAGGTCATGTAGATATTTTCCAGGAGCAGATTATCCGTCTCTCAGCCTGCAGCCCAGCTCAGTGGAGTTAGATGGAATCTTATTTATGGAGCTCAAAACATCAGCGCACTCATCTCCATTACAAACAGTCGATTTATTGGCGGAACAATCTCACCACGAGGTCCATTTAGTTCTGGAGCTTTCTGTCATCAGTAGGATGCAAATGGAGATGTTGAGATTTCCATTTCTCTGAGTGCTTTGAAGCATTTTTTCCCTCCGTCCACGTTGAGGTTTGATCAAAGATTCAGTGAAAATCTGCTGAGGAAGATGTTTGATGTGATTGAAAGCTCCAGTTTATTGACAGTTTATTTCAAGTTTCCAGTGAAATCGTCCAGTTTATTGTCTCAGTTACGCAGACCTTCATCAGAGAAGCAGCTGCTCACAGTTTAAAAATTCAGCAGCAGATTTTTCTCCATAAACAAATAATAACAATAAATAAATGAAATAAACGATCCTTTGGTAGAATGTAGCTCCAGTTACAACAGTTGGCTGTGAGGACCAGAACTGAAACAAGTGGTTGATTAATTGATTCGTCGATCAACAGAAAATTATTCAGGAACCGCTTTGATAATCGTTGGTCATTTTTCAAGGAAACATTTCAGAAATGTCTTAGTTCCATCGTCTTAATTGTGAGATAATAAATTGAACATCTTTGAATTTTGAATTCTTTAATATTTTCACGTTCTTACAAATTAATGTTGTTTTTCAGTGTCTTCATCAGTGTGAACAGACTAAAAAACAATGAAAATCCATAATGACAACTAGATACTGAACTAGAGACGTTCTCAGAGCTCCACCAGAGAGCTCAATACAAAACCCACAGTTCAGCTACCGATGAATGAGTCCTGATCTCAACAAAAACTCCTCTTCAGGATCCAGGAAGCATCAAAAACTCTCAGTTTGAGACTCAGTACAACAGTTGGCAAATGAAAATAAAGCAGGTGACGGCTCTAACAGTCGAGCTCAGTGATTGTGTCTGTAGTCCGGCCGGCGAGCTGCTGTCGGCTGCAGAGATCAGCTGAGAGGTTTGATGGAGGGTCCACGGGTAGAGAGGATGGAGCTGGAGAATAATCTGATTCTGTAGAACAGCTGAACTATGAATTATGGACGTTTGGCTCGTTGCCAGGTGTTTTAAAGCTAATAGACGATCTCTGTCAGGAAGGGCTGGATCTCTTCCACTGGTGAGGAGCGTTAGATGAACTCATTAATATTCTGCAGGCCTGCAGCTGAAGATCAGTGATGGACTGAGTCTGGATTGACTTGCTGTTTGGTCTGAATGTGGACTGAGGTCTAGACTTTGAGAAGACCTGATCCAGAACATAATCGACAGACGAAACTATAATTAAAATAACAGTTGCAGCCCTGATGAGGACTGTGGATCATTCAGGAGGACGGGGACGTTGTTTGTGGAAACTCCTCTGTTGAAACTTAAATATAAGTCGATATGTTCAGCTTCATTGTCTCAGGGTGGATCTCAGAGGTGGACTTCTCAAAACCTGCACAAACAAACCCAGAACCATATGCAGGGCTGGACAGTCCGACACTTTAATCAAACTGTGGAGTCGAGAACTCGTGTCCTCGACCCTGAATGCACAGTAAACCCTGTCCTGTGTCTCCGGCCCTCAGGTGGCGGCGGTGCGTGAAGGCATGTCGTGGATCGTTCCGGTGCCGCTGCTCTCCCTGCTGACGGCCAAGCAGCTGGAGCAGATGGTTTGCGGCATGCCGGAGATCTGCTGCGACGTGCTGAAGAAGGTGGTGCGCTACAGGGAGGTGGACGAGCAGCACTCCCTGGTGCAGTGGTTCTGGCAGACTCTGGAGGAGTTCTCCAACGAGGAGCGAGTCCTCTTCATGCGCTTCGTCTCCGGGCGCTCGAGGCTGCCCGCCAACACGGCCGACATCTCGCAGAGGTTCCAGATCATGAAGGTCGACAGGGTGAGTCAGTCTGTCACTGTAGAGATCGTCTGCGCTGAAGGGTTCAACATGCGTGTGAAGCATCTATGTTCCCTGCAGCAGCATCCATATCTGAAGCATTGTAGTGCACTACAAGCTGATTGGTCAGGGAGAGATCAGTCCACCAATGGCTGATCAGATATGAAGTCTGATCTGATAGGGCGAGCAGAAAAGACTGATTTGACGTGTTGGTTTCGGCGGATGTTAAAGTGAGTTTCCGTGTTTCCTCCGCAGCCGTACGACAGCCTCCCCACCTCTCAGACGTGCTTCTTCCAGCTCCGCCTGCCGCCGTACTCCAGCCAGGCCGTCATGGCGGAGCGGCTGCGCTACGCCATCAACAACTGCCGCTCCATCGACATGGACAACTACATGCTCTCCCGTAACGTCGACAACGCCGAGGGCTCCGACACGGACTACTGACACAGGCGGTTTCACACACGCACACACGATTAAATAAATTATTAAGGTCGGACACGAACTGTCTTATCTGAACGCCTCACACACACACACACACACACACACACACACACACACACACACACACAGATGCTTCGTCATCACTGCACCAGTTGTAGGGAACTCCTGAGCAGAAAGGCCACTTTTTAAACTCATTTTATGTACTTTACAGCACAGGTTTTCATTTCTCCTTGTGGTTTATTAGCAGTTTTTAATGACACAAAAATCCACACGAGAAGTGCATTTAGTGTTCTTTTTTTTTTCCATTACTCCACATCCCATTTTCAGGGTTTCTGCATGGAGGTATGTTTATTTGTTTGGAAATGTGTATAGAATATTCAAGCAAGTGGTGGAGAAGAAAGAATATTGTACATTGTGTAAAATGCTTCATTAGGAAAATGTTTTGCATAATATCCATATTTATTGTTTTCATTGCCGATGCCGAGTTTCCCAAAGCGTACAAAAAAAAACAACAATAAATGCTGCATAATTGATTTGTTGTGCGTCTGCTGAGGTTTTGCTGTTTGAAGCTGAAAAAAAGAGACAAACATTCCCTTTCAGAAAGCAGACATCACATTTATTTCAGAAGTAAAAAATATCACAAAGGCCATCTTTGAGGGGAGTAAATAAAACGTGAAAAAAGTATGTACACAAAGGAAAACCTCTACATGCGAGCAGTGAGTTCAGACTGGCTGCTCATGTTGGCGAGCTGTTGGTTTGACTTTCTGCTCTTAAAACAATACTCACACACTGAAAGTCAGCGGTCGCTGTTTCCCTTTTCTAAGAATCTGAGTGGGACAACACGACGTCCACACGGCCCGTCAGTGAACGCAGCTTCAGTCCTCAGTCTGTCTGCACGTGAGCCGTTCAGGTACTGTACTGAGTGTAGGTCATTAAGTTGAAAGAAAATGGACTTTAAGAGTAGAAACGTGCTTCATGTGTAAAACAGGAGCCAATCATGAGACAGAAACACGCCTCAACATGAAGTTCTGTCCAATTAACTTACAGCCAACGTCTAAACTGCTGCAGATCTGACCTTTAACAGGTCCTTTAATTGGAGGACTTGAGTGACGAGCTAACAGCTAACAGGCGGTTTGTTTGTTGCTCCTGTAATGTCACCGTTTAAAAGTCAGCTGTGGTGTCAAATCCAAAATGCCTCCGTCTGACTGCGGCTCGCTGATTTTTAGCATTTTAACGAGAAGAACAATGTTTACCGAGGCGACACGCAGCGAGTGAGGAAGACGAGTACAACACAGCCTGCTGCACGGACGCACGCTGAATTCTGATTTTAAACATTTTAATTTCCCAAGTTTCAACTGTTACTTTGAGTTTTGAGTGAAGAGTCTCGGCTCTGGCTGGTTGTAATTATTCCAGGCTGTGAAGGGATCACAGGGATAAAGATAATACGAGTCTTCAGAGTTAGACAAACTGAAACTGGTGTCTTCCACAGTTCCTGCCCTTCGCTGAGCTGAGGTGGAGGGACATTTAATAGTAATAAACCTGCACCTGACCGCCAGGACTTCAGCTGAAGTTAATGAATCCCTGCGCAGGTCAAGGACTGAAGCGACCGAACGCTCTCAAACTGCACAAGTATTGTTTTAAGATTCACTCTGAGCTCATTTAGCTTTACGCTGTGGCAGGAGATGTTTCTGAACTTCCTCTGGGGGCTCTGTGATCGTTCTGCTTCAAAACAACATTAAAATGTAAATGTTCACAGGCAGGCACTGTCGCCACTGGTGACCAATATATCTGCTGTTACTGGAAGTCCTCACCCCTCAGCAGCCTGACAGTCGAACATCCATCACATCGTTCTGTGTGGACTGAGAGAAGTTACCGACTGTTTGGGTCATAAAACCTTTTAAAAGTCGTCTGAATAAACTTCAGAACGCACAGAGGTTAAAGCAGAGCTGGCTGATAATTCAGTTTTATCTTTACTGGTGTTTCAATCAATGATTTCAAGCTAATTCTAATGAAAACGACCTTTGGATGCTCTGGGCCGCGTCGTGATATCTTTAAATATTGGGAGAATATTCTGGATGGTTCTGTGATCCTGGTTTCGTTCTGTGCAGAACTTTGATGCTGTGTGGTTGAACTGAGTCGTGGTGTCAGCATGAGGTAGAGGAATCATTAAAAACCTAAAGAGAAGCAGATCAAACAAGGTTACAGTCAAAGTGTTCAGGTGTGAAAATCTGACGTCGTCACACCAGATGTAATGTGCATTCATTCATCTGTAGATCATAAATACAAGCTCATGATTCCTGTCTGTTCCCTCATTGTGTCTCAGTCACGATTGTCTCTGCCGTCACTGTTTAACCTTTAAACTCGTTAGAAGATGAAATCCGTCCAACTCAAACAGTGAAACCTCGAGGTCCAACGTTTCCTCGCGCTGCTTTTAAAGTCAACAGTCGTTTAAACAAGCGTTCTGAAATCTGAACTGCACATCGACTGTAGGTTTAAAAAAGATGGAGAAGACTTTGAAACATGCTTTTTTTAAGGCCTTTTAGTATCTTGAGGAAGCCACGTGAGGCCCGAGTGACGTCTCACTCAGATCTGTCCTCAGATCAGCACATGAAGGTCCTCAGCTAAGACGGCCAGCCTCCGTCCCTCACTGTCCTGGGAGCGATGATGCTCTCCTTCGCCTGCAGGAGTCTTTCCAGGCACGGCGAGCTGATCTTGAAGGGCAGCGGCCCCCGGCAGAGATGACGGTCGGTGGCGAGGTGGCGCGGGGGCCCCGTGTGGAGGTCGGTGCTGGAGGAGACGGCGTTGTCCTGGGTCACCTCCTGGCTGCAGCGTGCGGGAGAAGGGGAGGCGGAGGCGGCGCGCTGGCCGAGCGAGGATTCAGGAGTCTTCAGGGAGCAGATGGGCGATGTGTGGAGCCATTTGAGGTGGGTGGAGCAGTACGAGGCCGCGGGAGCCGACTCCACGTCTGACGAGCAGAGAGGGGAGGCACTGCTATGATGCTGCTGCAGAGGAAACAAGAGGAGAACGTCAGCTTCAGCATCACAACACACCTGCAGCCACAGTCATCCAATCAGCTGCAAGCAAACTCTGACGCAACCTGCATGGAGTCAAAAATAAATGAACACACAGTTAATATTAAACAATATGTGACATAACCAATTACATCGATTCAAACGGCTGCAGCTCGTTTTTCTAAAATCCAAACGATCAAAGAGTCACAGACAGATCTGCTGCTGCGAGCTGACATCACTTCCTGCACAAAGTCACTGAAAAAACTTCTTTTCTCTAATAAACTCATCAGTTAACACCTGCTAACAGGCGACTGACTGATGCTCAGTTTGGCCTGTATTACGTCACTTCCTGTTTGCACAAATATATGAAGTATGTAGTTTTCTGGTGTATTGACTGTACTGTACTGTAGTGTGTACCATAGTGTGTACTATAGCATGTCCTATAGTATGCACTGCAGTCTGTACTGTAGAGTATACTGTAGTCTGTACAGCAGTCTGTTTGTAGTATGTACTGCAGTGTATACTGTAGTATGTACCATAGCATGTACTGCAGTACTGCAGTTTTGGACTGGCCCCCACAGTAAGGGACCGTAGGCCGTACCTTAGTGTATACTGTACTACAGTATGTATTGCAGTCTGTACTGTAGTATGTACAGTACTGTAGTACTGTGTACTGTAGTACTGCAGTTCTGGACTGTAGTACTGCAGTTTTGGACCGGGCCGACAGTAATCGTCCATCTGGAGTTTTTCTTCCTTCTTGTTTCAGTTTGGTCTGAATTGA
Organism: Heniochus monoceros; assembly: GCA_029783685.1. NCBI lineage: Eukaryota > Metazoa > Chordata > Actinopteri > Chaetodontiformes > Chaetodontidae > Heniochus > Heniochus monoceros. The sequence goes on along the minus strand of JAPZEA010000001.1, from coordinate 33,765,164 downwards.
TTCAGGATTTGATCTGAGAACAGTTCGGTTATTTCTGGTGACGATCTGAGACCGACGGGACGTTTTTAGCTGAAACAGTGAAACTGAGAGCAGCAGAAATGTGACTCCAGAGCGGCCGGAGTGATTAGTTAGTTCTCTGAATCCTCCTCATCCTCAGTTAACTCCATTCGGTGGATTTATTCGTCGGCGGTCGACACATTCTTGTGTGCGAGGCGGCGGCGGCGGCGGTTTTCCCCTCGTTATTTGACCTCGACTCTTCTTATGAAACGAGCCGCTGGAAATCATCACCAGTAAAAATACATTAATACCTCAGCCGTCGTCTTCCAGGATCCTGTTACATAATCTGACTCGTCTCTCTTCGTCCCCTCAGAGACTCAGAGCTGAGTCTCCACTAACAGCAGAAACAGCTTTCAGTTATTTCTGTGTTATTTTAAAGGGCTGCAGCTGACGACTGATTTACTCATTAGCTTCTCCATAAACTGTCACAGTAGGACTACAGGAAACATCCACAGAGAAGAAGCAGGGACAGGTCCAGGTGTCTCTGGTCTCTACCTGTGAACAGATTTACCTTTTGCTTCTTAGCCGGAGAGCCGCCGTCCGTCTGACTCAGGCCGGGTTTGATATGAGGGAACCAGCTCTGAAGCATTTCTTCTATTTTCAGTACGATGGCGAGGAAACGTCCACTGGAAGAGAGAGAGAGAGGAACAGTGGTGAAAGAAGTACTCGGATACTTTTATCACTTTCCTGCCAAAGGTGTCGCACCTCTCCACTGATAGACAGGTGGAGGAGACGTCTCAGGTGGTTTAATTTAAGACTAAACAAACAGAAATCTTAATTTGTGACGTGACTAAAGCTGCATGATAAATGTAGTGGAGCAGAAGTAGAAACAATTCTGTACTTGAGTAAATGTACTCGGTTACTTTGCAGCAGGCTGCTGACGGGCCGAGGTGAAGTCATTTGTTTCTTCAGGCTGAACGTGACATCTGAACAGTGGAGGAGTTTCAGCTGCAGATTACAGGCAGAGACGCCCTGCAGCTCGGATGGCTTAGGGACGTCTCGCCAATGGCCATTACATAAGCCTCATAAAGCCGCTGCCAACACATCGGCCGCTGTGGCTTCGTCTGATTGGTGGACAACATGAAACAGCACAAAG
>JAPZEA010000001.1:33649094-33659851 GCA_029783685.1 Heniochus monoceros | reverse complement strand
TATTATACCCATAATGATGTAATGATGCAGCTCTTTCTTTAGCTTCAGTGTGTGCAGGAGGACACAATATGCCATCTGCATGAATAAATGTTAAAAGACTTCTGCTCTTTCACAGGTGACATACATATGTTACATGTTTTGACCCTGGTTTCCCTCTGTAGGAAGTATGGCATGTGGGGTCTGTTCAAAGGCCTGGAGGCCAAGCTGCTGCAGACGGTGCTGACTGCTGCCCTCATGTTCCTTCTCTATGAGAAGATCGCCAGCTGCACCTTCAGAGTCATGGGACTGAGCAGCAACCACTACAAGAGACGCTAGCCAGCGAGACACTTCACAACCATGGACCTTATTAAAGCACTAGCTGACCGTATTCATCACTGCTCACAGCCCCCATGATGGAGACTTCCTGGAAATCGGTCACTTTCATGAAAATAGTTAATCTTTGAAGGTGCCCTCATCCTGCAAATACTTTAAAAATAATACTGTTTTTGCTACTTTGTCCTTCTGTGAAAATCCTGATGATGAGAAAGTGGAACTCCTATAAGAGATTCACAGCCATGACATCAAATTACACAACATCATGGGTGCAACAACTCCCATGGCCTTAAATCTCCTAAAACTGCTGAGGTCACTTTAACATGTAGCAGTTTGACTCAGTTCTACAGAGAGTTGTTGTTACGGAATGAACTGATGCCTCCTGATTTTCTGTTCATGTCTTGTTGAAATGATTAAACGCATGTTTCCATTTTCACTTACTGCTCATTATTGTTCTAGCTTGCTAAGAGCCTAACCAGAGCTGGGGATCTCCAGGTTGTAGAAATAGGGATCTAACAATAAGACAATCAGAGCTGATCCACCATACAGATCTGTACGAGGAAACCTATTTTTCTTCCTGTTGAGAGACAAAGTATGTCTACACGCCACAGCTGCAGACTCCAGGGTCCACTTGCAGTTATTTACTGGTATTAAGACATCAACAGGCTTTGAACAAAAACAAGAGTGTTTTTTGAGAGACATAATGTGAGTTTCAGTTGAACAGAAATGAAACCAAATGTTTATTCCTGAGCCAGGGCTTTGACAGTGATTCCACAGTCTGGCCTTCACACTGGAACCCTTTGGTCCACATCAGACAAGCTGGCATTTGTGGTTATGATGACTCACAGATTACCCACAGATTAAAAACTAGTTTAGTATTAACTTCACAGCACTTTAAAATAATTACCTCAGGATAACTGATTATGTCATCAGGTCTATCCTGAAACTTCAAAAATAAGCAGCAGGAATTTAGAATCCTTAAGTAATTAAAAAAATATATTATATCTATATAATTTTTAAATCTAATTAGCCGAGTTACATTAAAATACTAAATGTTCCAATCTCCTAATCTTGATACAATTGCAACTCACGTCATAAAAATAGAGAAAATTCTGGTGTGTATTATAAACTAGGACTTTGAGGCACCTGTTAATGTTTCCCAAAGTGCAGTACTTCATATCAGCATCAGCTCAGCCCATCGGCTCAGACCGGTGTCACACACACACACGCACACACGCACACACACATACATATACAGATTCGGACACAAACACACTGCTCGGCTCATCCCGGTGACATTTCGCTCCACATCCCTTTAAAAGACTGTGTGTGGATATCAGATTCTAGGCACTCAGTGTTTTGTATCAAAGGGTCAATCGCAGTGTTTTTGTCTCCCATTTATGGGATAAAATGAGGGAAATTCCTTGCTTTGTACCATTCACCTTGATACTTCACCTTTCCTTCTTCCTTTAAACCCTCCCTTCCTTCCTCCTTCCTTCCATGTGGCGAGCTGCAGAGTGGCTGCCCCCCGTTCATTTTCGGTGAGGAACAGCAAATAGCTCATAACTAGGCCACGACACTTCATCTGCATTGTAATTAAAACCCAGAGACATGGACAAAAGGTTGACATCTAGTCCCTTCAAGCTGTCCACCGAGCTGCAGTCTGCTGCCGCTTTACAGCAAGAAATGCTTGACACAAAATTATATTTTACACCGATTTCCAATTTTCAATTATAATTACTCTTCTTGAATTTCTTGATTCTTCTGCTTTTTCCCAACCTGCCTTGTGTAGCCGACAGACGGCAGGACGTTAGCAAATTTCAAATATCTCACAAACATCCACTGCGACTGACATGTCAACAAAGACGAAGACAAAAATCAGCCAAAACTTAAAAAAAGGAGCAAAAGGAAGGTAAGAAATAGATTAAACAGTGTCTTTATTCGTCAAAGCCGCTATCGTTTGCATGCCCGGCTAACTAGCTTACAACCGGCAGAGGAACCGCCAAAAACAAACGGTAAATGAGAGTAAAGCTGTAGGTACTGACAACGCAGCTTTAGGTTTATAATTGAGGGTCAGATTTCACTCGCTAACGTCGCCTCCACATCGCTAACCGCATGTTGTATGTGATGAGGCCATATTGTGCTTTATACAGTATAAAGTGTCCATCTAAATTCTTTCATTTGCTTTCAAAAATGTGTATTGAAGACCAGTCAGGTTGAAACATTACAAAGTTAGCCACAGACAGCGGTTTCAACCAACTAATAGCGCTAATGTTAGCTTAATTAGCAACCTAGCTAAAGTGGGTAAAATCAGCAGGTTGAGAAGCTTTTGTCTAAGTGTGAAACGAAGAACAAATGCTTCAAACAGTGCTAGCCTACAGCTATAGAAAGACAACTAAAACAGAAATATTAAACAGTAGGTAGAAGGTAAAACACTCACAAAGAAGATGAGGTTGAAGAGGAACAGAAAGTACTTGGTCGCTGTCATGCAGCCTTTCCCCATGGTGCTGGATCTGTGAACATGAGACGAGACAGTCACAGGTGAGCACAGGTGAGCATAAACACAGTGCAGGTGAAGTTATCCTCTATAGGAGCAGAACATGATGGTGGATCCAGATTTGCTTTGGGGATGAGCGTGATGTGAACAAGTGGTGACAGATGCTAAGAGCCACAGACCTCTGTGGCTAAGCTGGCCCGGCTGATCATGATCCGGACTGGGTGGGCTCAAATCCTCCAGGATTACACCCGCAAAACCAGTACAATCACAACCTCAATCTGTGAGCGCAGAAGAGGCCAAACGCTTTCTGACCCTCTCTGACCGTCTGCATACCTATCGTCCAGATCCATACGTATTTATAGGAAATCAATACATCGATATCACTGTAACAAGAGTAACATGAGCTTTACAGTCAAGGCAGATGAAGGTATTAATCAGCAAATTGCAGATTTATGTGGTGTTGACATTATTTTGTCCTTTGGAGATTAATTTGACATCCACTTAAAGAATGTTTTTTTTAATATCTGCAGATTAGAAGACACATTTTTAAGACCTTTAACTCTCCATCTCCATCTTAAGAGAGCTGTGAACCAGTGGTGGAATTTGGTTAAAGTGCATTTATTCAAGGTCTGTACTTCAGTACAGCACTTCATACAAGTTTTCAGAGAGAAATGCTGCACTTTGCTGCACTACATTTACCTGACAGTTGTAGTTACTAGTTACTTTTCAGATCAAGTTTTATACGTCAAAAATACAATGAGTTTATAAAATATTTATTGTTATAGATGAAACTACCCAAAACCCAACACTTGGATGCTGATTGGACGGTAATGAATAATAATAAACATGTGACACTTTGAATGGAGCCATGTTACATAATGACTGCTTTAAAGAATGTTTTGCTTTCGACACTTGTGAGTGCAGACAGTGATGAATTTGTTCATGATGCTACGTTGAATTTATTAAATCCAACACAAAAAATGCATCTGACTCAATTTCACCACCAGCAAAATGTTGATGACCTTCTCCTTCTGTGCGGTGGCTCATATTCACAGAAAACCCACTCTTACATGAACACAGCATCTGACCCTCACTGCTGTTTCCACCTTCCTCCCTGCAGCCATCACTCCTCTCCTCCTCATCCTCTCCGTACAGTAATGGCCTCTTACTGTACAATAAATCTATGAAAATCTGGGTGAAATATGGAGGCCCGGCTCGATGTTTCCTCCTGGCAGTGGAGCCCTGCAGCGTGAGCACAGTGCCCGTGTGCCCGACCCACATTCCCAGCGCTGTAAATGGGTTACTGTTACAACGCTGCCTGTGCCAGTTTAGAGGGCGAGGGGGGGCACCTGCAGGGATGACAGAGGGAACAGAATATGCAATAGGAAAGACATTTTGGCAAACGGTCGCAGGAGAGCCAGATGGAAGGTATTACAGAGTATAAACAGCGCGGGCTGAAACCTTAACAAAGACCAGGTCAGCCTGTGATACGGCACAGAGGAGCCTGAAAGGAGAGACGTTGCACTATAAGACTGACACCCCAAATTACACATAATTTCTTTAGCTCTGTTTTTAAGACTAAAACTTAGGGGAAATTACTGGGTGATGATTTCACTGTAGAAAAGGAATAAAACATAAGACATGAAGGAAAAAGTCAAAGAAAAGAATTTGTGATTTTTAAGCAAACGTAAGGGATATTACTGGCAATATTCTAGATTTTGTTACTGTCAACAAATCCCATGAAAAGATCAAAACCAACAATGTGTTTGTCCATCTCTCAATACTCTCTGACTTCTGGCTCTCAGCTCCAAACCCGCTGGTCTCTACTGAAGACTTGAATCTTAAAAATGGCTCACAAAAAAGGCTCCATTTCCTAAAACATCTGCTCACTGCAGTTTTTAAGCAGATGTTACCCAAACAGGAGAAAATGGCGCATTTATGAAGGAGAGTATTTACAGGCCCAAGATGGCGTATGTGGGATTGACTCTACTCACAGTAAAGGTCCAGTCACAGCAGCATTTAAACAAAATCAACCAATTTCTGTGCAATGGCAACAATCTGGAGATTCTCTTGAAGGGATGAAAAAAATCTGTGCGAACTTATTTTACAATTCCACGACAGACCAACAGCAAACTGTCTCGCCCTAAAATAAAATCATGATATTTCCGGGTATTTCTGTGATAATAATATTCTTGACGATCTGACAAAATACAGAGTACAAAGATTCTGAGATGCTATGCTGCGCTAATGTAGCTTACCTGCTTGGTTTAGAACTCACAAAAAGCTGTTGAGCTCGACTGGGTGCTTCTGCTTGAGGTGATGGAATAAGTTTGTTGTGTTGTCCTCTTTTGTTGTCACAGTCTTCTTTCATTTCTTACATATTACTGTAGTTTGTTGCACATCTTTATCTTTTGTAACCAAACCACTTTCAAACTACTGAGGTCGTTCCTCTTTTTGAAACTAACCATGGAGCCGCTAGCAACGTTACGTCCGCTTTCAGCCATGCTTGTTGTTGCGGTGCATAACAATATGATGTCAGTTAGGCAACAAGTTGGAATATTGCTATTATCATGATATGGATTTTGAATTTATCATATTAAAATTAGACCAATATGATCGTGACAGATAGGCTGTGGTCCTTAGAGGGAATGAAGAGCCAGAGAGTCCAAAATAGAAGAAGCTATTGTAGCTTATCAGCTGTGTGTCACCCTTTCATTCATCCTCCTCTGTCAGAGTATAATTACTGCTCAACAGAGCAATGGTTTGAGACAGTTAGCAACCTTGTTAGCTTAGTCAGCTCTACTTTCCCTCTTCAGTAACTTTTTATTGAACAAAATGGTGATCAAAATGCCAGGAGTAAGTAAACAGTATGTAAAAAATACAGAGAAACTCTCAAGAAACTACAGATCGAGAGCTCCTTAGTGCTAGCTAAGCTGGCTAGTGTGTTAGCAGTTAGCTTGCCAGTTGTAGTCGTTCACAAACTCGTCCAGCAAACTGTCACTACGACATCAAACTTTGAGAAGCAAATATTTTCCAAAGACGCAAATTAATTTCTGTGTCCTTCACTGGTGTTTCCACATACAAACACGACTTTTGAATAAACTGTCTGAATTTGTTGCCCCGCTGGCAGACGAGCTAACACGCTGAAGTCGAAGGCCTTTTTCCCTCTCTTCAAAAAAACTCTTTATTGGATGAAATGTGTACAATCTTGAGAGCAAAATTAAGAGTAAACAGCAAAGTACAGAGAAAATACAAAGAAGCTCGGGTATTGTGAATCAATAGCACTAGCATGCGCCTGACTTGCTAGCATGTTAGCAGTAGCCGAGGTTCACCGACTACCAGCAGTCACTACATCAACGAGGCTTTCACAAAGTTGTGGGGGTGAATTTCACTGTAACACTGAAGGAATTTGTTGATGTGGTTTTAATAGTTTTGGAGAAAAAATGGAGCTCTGTGGCACCGAGGAACAAGATCAGGCTTTGGAAACACACACAAGACTTACTGTTGTTGGTTTTGGTAGTTTCATTGGATTTGTTGACAAGAAAAATATATAATAACAGCAGACTTATCCTTTAAATTACATTCAATTACATTATGGTGCCGTCGAGGTTTCCCCCAGAGGTTGTAAACATGAGAAAAGTCTGTACTCCTGGTTGTAAAAAGATTTTTGAAAAAGCTCCTGAAGAAAAGCTTTGTTAAATTTAGAAGTGCCACGGAGCCACTTTGTGCTGCAGCTGCCGAATCAACAGAAACATGTCTGCTTCAGGAATGTACATGATGTTTCAATTTACTTATTATCCTGAAGTTGTTGAATGTGACAAGTTTTCTAAAACGTCTTTTATATAAAACAATAGAGAAGATACTTTTCGCAGCAGCTCCAAAATCACGTCTGTGCAAAAATGTGCAACAAGTCGAAGAACAAAAATAGAAACAGGCTATCCTAATTATTCCCACAGAGCTTTGGACGCGTCTGGAGAACATTACGAAGGCAGTAAGTGTCATGAATGTGCTGCCGGGAACACAGACAATGTTATTAAACTGATTTTTGGACACAAACAGAAGCAGCGCAGGTCGAATCTGTGCCGTCAGAAGTTTTGACCCAGTTCACACAGACTTTGAAACTGGGTTGTCTGTCCACTCTGACCCGCCTCAGAGGTCAGAGGGAACAAGTCCCAGTTACCACACACAGCTCGCTATTGACTGCTGTGTGTTGAAGTGATGCAGCCGTCACACACACACTCTCACACACACTTCGCTGCCTGACACACAGACAGTCGGTTCACAGTGACCAGAAAATACTTCAACACAAGAGCGAGACTGAGCTCGTCTCTGCTGAGAGTGCAGAGAAGAACAGAGTCTGTCATTCAACACGAGACCTTTCTGAAGGTTAATCTCTCAGAGCCAAAGACTGCGTTTACACTCAGGTTCTTCATGTAAAAGTGTAAGATAATAAATGCGTGTAACTCTGTGTTCAGACTACACAATATCATCCCGATAATACCCTGACCCGACAGACGTAGGGCGTCAGGATCGAAAATGCCCCATGAAGTCCCGACAAGAAGACGAGCACGTGAAAGAGGGATGATGTTGTTGGTGTCGAGTGTTGTTTGTTTACATTCCTTTTCCCAGAAGTCTTTGCCTGGCCACCTTCTTCCTAATGACATCACACAGGTCATGAAAGATGGCAAGCTATGATTGGTCGGGGACCAACGCATAGCAGTTTTTGTGCAGCATCTGCACCGTGCCTCTGATAACAGCAGCACTTTGTGTTAGTTTATGGATAGTCGTCATCAGTTAAACAGTTTTTGTAACTAAACTAAAGGTACAGCAGCGTAACAATGTGGACGAGAGAAGAGCTGACTCTGACTTTCATGAAGCCCAGGAAAGTCACAAGAGGTTGTCATCAGATTTGTGTGAACTGAGGGGTCATAAAGGATTTTATCTGGACACAAGACATTTGACATGACAAGTGGCGCCGAAGTGATGAACTAATTATACCAGATGTGTGTCTAAATTACCACTTTCATGACAAGACAAGAGGAAGTCTGCGGCAGGACTGAAGTCAAGACTGAGACGAGTTTTTAGACTGACTCCAAAAACAGAAAACGATGCCCACTCAGTGTTCTTCAGACTGCTTCAGACTGTTCACAGTGAAGTTTATCTGTAACATAACTTCAATCACACTCTACAACCTTTAGTTTAGTGCAGATTTTTGGCTCAAGTAAAAGGTGCACGGAGACGGAAAAGCTGACATCAGATGAGTTTTAATGATTGTCTTGCAGTCCTCACACCCTGCTGAACACAGCAATGTTTCTCTTACATGTTTGCTTATTTGCCAGCAGCAGTGATGCAAAGAGAAAGTTGCTAATTTCTGCATCACTTGTGGGATTTTTACATGAATCAATATAAGTTTGATTATTAGAGAAAACAAGCACATAAACATCTTCTACGTCTTCAAAATGAACACAGCTGCTATAAAATGGTGAATGTCTACCATTGCACTTATTAAAGCTGGGTCGTATTTGGTCCAGAAGGTGGAGGTGATGCACCTGAAACTGTTTGATAAATGCCAAAAATAACTTCTGCTTTACTCACAATAACAGTTTAGCTCACTAAAACTTTCCTTAAACAAATACGACTTGGTTTATGGATTGTTTTTGGTAATAAGGTCAGATTTCACTCACCAGCATTGCTAAAAACTGGGGATATAAAAGCCAGACAACTGTTGAGTGGCATTGTTTAAATTCTGTTGCACGTTTCCACCCAAAGAGATTCAACAACTAGTCATGACCTTAACAGCCCCAACAATCTGAAGCAGCACTGAAAACCTTCGTATCACAGCTGTCTTTTCATTTCTCTTTTGGTTTCATGTTAGGTTGGACTAAAAATCCCTTCCACTCGTCTGTCTGCTCCTCCCGCCTTCATTTTAATGTTCCTCCTCCTCCTCCTGCAGCTAAAGCCTCCGGTCGTACCAGGCACAACGACACAGAGCTGCTGCTGAACGACACGACAGCACTCAGAGAGGAAAGTTAACCGAAGAGCAGGTTTCTCCCTGTCTTTGTATTCAACACAGAAAATGTTAAAGATTTTTACATTTTTTTATATTTCAACGTCAGCTCCTTCTTGGAGTAAAATTTCAACATAATATCACATTTTAACGTCAGTGTTTATCAGCTGCCATCACACGTTCCAGCTTTACGTACATAAAAATCAAATCAATTAAGTTGAGAAAGTAGGAGTGTGATCGTCAATTTGCGCTTCACATTTCCTCACTTCTTATCATCATTATTATTGTTGGTGTCTGGAAGCATCTTATTACTTTCCATCTGAGCTTCCTCCAAGTGTTGAAATGCGTCATCAAACCCCCCCTACGTGTTCTCGAGTAGTGATGTCGTTCTTTTCATTTTAGCCTCCTGGTTCCATGTTTCATTTCTGTAAAAAACTGTTCAATTGCAGCATTTTTCCTCTTTCCCTGATGTGTCACAGGAGCGTCTCAGTCGTGTATTTAAGCAGGTTTGTGTTTGACACGCATGTTAGAGAAGATGCAGCTGAGCCGGCCGTCGTGTCCACTCTGTACCAAACTGACGAGGTGAGTTTAAAATAACCAACGTGTGAACGCATCCCTGTGGACTCCAGGTCTTACGTTTCCACCTTTTCTTTTTAAAGGACCAGTCTGTAGGATTTAGTGACATCTAGTGGTGAGGTTGCAGAGTGAATACTCCTCATCCTCCCTGAGGAATGTGAGAATCTGAAGTGGCCGTGACACTCGCTGAAAACATGAAACGTGCTCTTTAGAGTCAGAGTTTGGTTTGTCCGCTCTGGGCTGCCGTAGGAACATGGCGGTGCAACATGGCCGCCTCGAGCTCATCCTGAGGTAACAAAAACACAACTATTCATATTTTCAGGTGGTTATGAAAACATACTGATGAATATTAGATTCCATTTCTGCCAATAGATGCCTCCAAATCCTCCACACTGGTCCCTGAAGGCCGTCTGTATAACTGCAGTCGGCACAGCTGCAGATATCATCTCACAGGAAGCCGAATGCTGCTGAAATAATCCATCCCAGTAAACATGAATCAACTTTCTGTTTCATTTGTTCTGAGCTGCTTTGTGTCACACTCTGATTTCCTTTTCCCATGTTGGAGATAATCCCTCAGAAACTCTTCTCCTGGAAAACTTCTCTTTTTGTTTACAGCTCTTTATAAGCCACGGCGTCAGTTAACGTCACACTCGGTCTGATAATTCACTGTCTGCCGAAATAAAACGCATCAATACAACACAAATACTGGCACAAAAGCTCTGCAAAATATGTGAAAAATGTTGTAACTTCAAATGACAACAAATGTTCCACTGAAAGTCTTAATCTGCTACATATTTGGCTTGAAATAGACGAGAGGTATTAACAGTTGGATCAGCGCTGCAACTAATGATGACTAATGATAATCACTTTCATTAGAAATATTCATATTTATCATTTGTCACATTAAACCTCAGGCTGACATATTTAAATTGTTTGTTTTATTTCTGACCATCAGTTCAAAACCTAAATGTGTTCAATTTACTTTCATAAAGAGAACAAATAAACCAGCAAATCTTCAATCTGAGAAGCTGAAACCAGCAAAATTTTCTGCATTTTTAAAATTAAGGGACTCAGTCACTAACTCGACTGATTGTTTCAGGCAATGAGATCCTCACAAATTCTGGATATTGATGGCACTGATGGCAACTTTAAAGCTGACGAGAAAAGAGTGAAATTTAGAGCTGCAATGATCACTTGATTGATTACTCAGTGGAGGAAAACAATGGAAACTATTTTGGATATTTGAGTAATTTTGAGTGACATGCTGGTTCCAGCTTCTCAAGTTTGCTGCTATGACGTTTGGGTTTTAGAGTCTTCCTTGTCACTCGGGGTTCTGAGCATTTTTCACAACTTTTGAAGCAATTA
>JAPZEA010000001.1:33234535-33245302 GCA_029783685.1 Heniochus monoceros | reverse complement strand
CAGAAAGACAGAACTGTACCTGCACCTGTAGAGACGATCTTATCTCTGAGGAAAGTTGACGTTGGTGGTTTTCCTGCTGGTTGTGGAGAGGTACTGCACTTGCTGCATCACATTCACCACATCAGTGAATGAGTTCTGCTGTTTTTCCTGCAGTTTAATGTCAGATCATTTCAGTATCAGCCACAGTTCTGTCTTTCTGTCCCACCTCGCTCACTGCACCAAGCTGAGAGTCCAGCGAACAACACACTTCCTTCAATCCGGCTTCAATCTCCTCTATCATCTCGTCTCCTGACTAAACCCTCGTCTGTGCAGGCGCTATACGAGGAGAAATCACGAGGTCGTCAGTTTTAAGTTGATTTGAGCTTTATAGATCACAGGTGCATAAAATGGGATTCTTAGTTCCAGTTCAGGAAGGTTTTTTTAAGCATCTTTTATCAACCAAACCTTTGCTCACCGCTGGAAATGATCTTAAGACTAAGTTCAAATGTGAATCTAAGAACACTTTAATAAACGAGGCCCCTGTTCTGTATGTAAAGATATAAACAGGCAGAATCCAAAGAGCAGGATGATGATTTTTTTTTGTACTGCCATCACCACCTCTGCCTTCAGGTGTCCTCATGATCCTCTGCAACGATATGTTAACTGGAAATACACTGAAAAAATACATCAAAGACTACAGAAACAATAATAGAGAGAAACTTATTCGTCAAGTTCACCGTAAGAAATAACAGCCACTGAGAAATTCTCACTGTAACGATTGATTTTCACTTTGAGATAACCGTAGAAATATCATAATTCACTACAATACAGATTCTTGAATATGGTCTTCCCTATGCTACGGCAAATATACTAAAAAGACATACTGAAAGGACCGCTGGGTCCACTTGTACATTTTTTATCTCACGATGTGAGTCGGAGGAACAAAGTTCAACACTGTCGTTGTTTTAGTAGAAAGACAGAGAGGAAAAACAGAGGAAAGGAAAGGAAAACTGACCACAGTTAACCTGTAATGATGATATTAAATTGATCACCTGTAATGTGAGAGGTTTGATGTTTGGGATTCAGTGGAAGATTTTGCAGTTTGTTGCTGGTTTTAAGGTGCGCAAACTTGTGCTTTGATTCCAGCCAATTAGAAGACAAGCAACCAAACAACCACATTTTATATTGTTTCCTATAGGGCGGGGTTTTTATAATACAATGGGAATATTGTCTCAGCCAATAAACAAAGACTCCATTGTCTCATGGGGTTTGGAGAAAAGACGAGTAAAAGAACAGAAAAAAAGTCCCTTTCACAGGACTGAGTAATAATAATGTAGTGGATGGCAGAGTTGTCAGAAAACTACCTTTGTAATACAAATGGTGATAGCCACGACAAGCTTAGAAATAAATAGAAATCTAGAAAAAAATAGACAGTTATCCAGATCTGTTCCTGCTTTCAGTCAAGAGCCCAAAGCAGAGACAGATCTACATATCAGGCTATAGAGAAGAGCAATTAAAAACAGATCTACTCTGGGGAGGCCAGGAGGAGACGAGGCGAGAGGAAACCAGGATCTTAAAACTCGATCTTGCAGGCGGGGAAGGACTCGTCCTGCATGACGACGGTGCTGCTGGAGGCCAGGACCATGATGTTGAGCTCCTGCTGCTTCTCGTGTGTCTGCTGGTACCAGTCGCGGGTCACCTACGTGTCGTGGGTGGGGATCAGCGTCACCTGAGAGGGAGACAGGAGGTCAGGAAAGGTTGTGGACAATAGAAAAGAACAGAAAACCTGGTTTCCACACAGTGTGGACAGCATGCCGGCTTTTGTTGACTTGCTCAGATTTTGCTGATTTGGTCATGCTTCTACCATGAGCAAGTAGCCTTCATAGTTAAATAAGTTGATGTACTATCGGGAGTCTGCACAGGGTGTTTTATTTTGCAAATATATTGGATTATCTATACTGTTCCTGTATCTGACTTCCTGTTTGGCTGCTCTGTGCAGAATGACGTGTCGTCCGTCAAACATAGACTCTGCGCGTATTCTTTGTGTATTGTCTAGAATGGCAGCGATCAGCTTCGTTGGACGCTACGCCCGGTGGAAGTTAGGGGTGAGACAACGAAGTGCAGTTTTAGTCTACATAAGCGAAAAACATAGAAACATTCACTGTATGACAGGAGATCATTTGAAACCCTGAAACATAACATAAATAAGTAGAATCTCAGTGTCAAACTCAGTAGAGTTGGAAATGTTACCTGTAGGTTTGATCCCCACTGAGCTTTGCCATCCAACAGCGCATCAAGGACTCCACGGCTTGGTTCACCACTTGCTGCGTCATTACCGCTCACCACATAGTACGCAGAGCGAATGCGTTTGAAAAACTCCTGGTCCACGTTCTTGGCACTGCAGTGGTTGGGAATGTAGGCCAAGTCCACATAAATAGGAAGGCCAGGAGCAGCTCCAGAGCCAGACTTCTGAGAACCTGAGAGAGAGAACAAAACCAAACTGTCAATACGTACAAAATCATTTTTCTGTAGAATCAAATTTCATTTATATCTGAAAAGCTTTGAGAATTATCTTTTTAATTAATTTCGCTCACCTGAGCTGCTCTTGACACCGTTAGTCAGCCCCTTGCCAGGGTTGTAGCTGGACCTGGAGAGGTCGTCGTCTTTGGATCCCTGTCCATCTGACAGGCGAGACATATGTGAGCTCTTGTCTGTCTCCTTCTTCTTCAGCAAAGCACTGCGAGGAGACGGCGTCTGTTTGACAGGCATGGGAGACCTCTTGCGTCTGGCTGGCGATGCTGATTTGGTTTTCCCCGAAGTCTTTTTTAAGCCCTTGGTTTTCGGCTCTTTCTTTACTGAGCCATTATCCAAAGACTCAGGATCCACCATGCAAACGTCAGGGCGTGGGGGGTGAGGGTAGGGGTCCATGAGGGGAGCAGGAGGAGGGTCATGGCTTCTCCTGGAGAAATGATGGCTGCCTCCTCCCGTGGCAGATAATTTATCAACAGGCATGTAGTCTGCATCCTCATCTGAGTCCATGTTGCCTCCACCAGTGACTGACGGGTATTCCTCAGTGCCTGGAAGCACATCAGAGTCTGACTGAGAGGCTAAAGACTCACTGACCGAGGTGGGGGGTGTGTCCTCTGTGGCCAGACCCAGCCCTGCCGACATACCACCAGCTTGGTGCAGAGAGCTGCTGTCCCTGCTGTGGGACTGGTGATGATGTGGCTGTTTGTGAGCCCTTCTCTTCACCGACAGATCATGCTCATCGCCCTGCGATTGGTCACTACGGCGCCCTTGCTCCTCATCATCCTCATCGCTAGATAACTGCCGCATGCATGGGTTGATGAAGGAAGGAGAGAGGTACTCTTTGCGCTGCCTGCACTCGGAGGAGGAATATCCAGGAGAGGTGCGGCTGGTGTATGATGAGGTGGCTCCCATGGACACATGACCAGCAAGATCCTGATCGCTGTCATCATCGTCATCCTGCCCTCCTCGGCTGCACTCCTCAGCATAGAACGGTGAGCGAAATGGCTGATCGGTTGAGGAGAGTGAAAGTGGGCGGGCAGGGTGCTCTGGCTCCATCTCACATTCCTCTTCAAACTCATCATCATGACGGTAATGGGGAGGGGAGTCTCCAGGTACCATACCCATCTGGGGCTTTGGCATCTCCCACTCATAAGAGCTCCTGTAGCCTGCGGCTCCCTCTCTGGGCTCCACCTTGGCTGGGCCAGAGGATGCACCACTGGCTGCTGCTCCAGCAAGGAGGCTGGAGCTTGAGCTGACCTCTGTGGGACCGTTGGCTGTGTCTGGCTTGCTGACCTGGACAGGTGAGGGCATGTAGGAGCCAAGAACATCAGGGAGTGCACTGCCTGTCTTGTCACTGGCAGCTGGAGCAACAGGCTTCTCAGAAAATGCGAGGCTGCTAGCCAGGCCGCTGGAAGGCGACCTCCGAGTCATCTCACGCATGTAAGCCTCTTCATCCTCTTCTTCACTACTGTCAGTCTCCTCAAAGTAATGCTTGCCTTCTATGTCTGGGCGTGGTGAGGAAGTGACACCAAATAGAGCGGCGCTGGCTGCCTCTTTGTCCTTGGAGAGGTCTGCATGTTGAGAGAAGGGTCCTGCTGAGGCCCCAAACCCAACAGCTGTGTCCAGCTTGGACCCCTCAGACCATTCAGGTTTATAGAAGCAGTCTGATTGAGGGCCTTTGTCCATAACTCCGGCTAATGAAGTCGTATGCTCCTTTTTATCCTCAGCAAAGGCAGTGGCTGAGAGCGAGGGGAAGGATTTGACTTCCTCAAATGGGCTGAGGGGTGAGAAGCGGGCTAAACTGGAGGTGGACTCAGCCGTGGTTGTAGCGGTGATCTGTTTTTCAGACACTTCTAAATAGTCATCTTTGGCCGCAGCAGAGCTGGAGAAGGGAGAATCCATGACCAGCGAGTGCTCATCTTTAAAGGAGGAGTACTCAAAGATAGGCTCGGCAGGCGTCTCAAGCTCCTCACCAAACTGACGGCTGGTGGAGAGGGAGCACGAGGTGGAGGAGGAGTAGCTGTAGGCCGAAGAGGAGGAGTACCAGGGGCCAGCGGTAGTTGTGTACTGAAAGCTTGTGTCCAGTGATTTCTTACTAAGAAGATCTGGTGTCTTCTGTTTCTCAAAATCAGGATCAGCTCTGTCGTTCTGGTAGTAACTGTCGTCTGTTGATTTCAGAGTGAAATCCTCTTTAGCTTTGTCTGTGGTCTGACTTGATAAAAATGAGTCTTTCTCACCACTTCCATACGAGTACTCAAACTCTGAGGAGTAGCCTGAGAAACCTGTTGCCCCTAAATCCATTGGCTTTCCACTGAAGGATGAGGAGTCGGTCTTAGCCTCATCTTCAGCCTTTGCAAGTGAGCCAGAGCTGCTTTCTTTCACGCTCGGCTTCCCCTGGCTGTTATAGCCGTATCCAGCCATAGAAACCATAAATTCAGGCCTGTTTGAGCCAAGCATTTCACTGACTGGACTTTTTACTTCCTTCTCAGACTTATCTTTGGCACCCTTCTCCATATCAGAGTCAACAGCACCTTCGTCAACGTCGTCATCCTCCTCCTCCTCTTCTTCGTCTTCGTCCTCCTCGTCATCTTCATCAAGAACTTCATCATCATCATAGTCCTCCTCATCCCTTGCTGTTAGTTTTCTCATATCAACCTCCAAACACGCTCCTTTCTCACTGTAGCCTGTGGCGGCAGGTTTCTCTACATCGAACGCCGTCATTGAGGAGTACGTCTGGGGTTTTGTGCCGTCAGTCTGGCTTTTAAAAGGGGGGTCTTTTTCTGATGATAAAGAAGTGGACGAGGCCTCGGGTCTATCAGCCACCGAAGGGAATCGGCTTCCTGTGCTGTAATCAAATGTCTCCTTTCCTTTGACCTCTTTTTCAAACGGGGGTACAGCAGAAGTGCTCTTGGAGTCGAGCCACGATGAGCTGGAGGACTCTTTTCCGTAAGAGACGGTAAATCCTTCCTTCTCTGACATCTTGTCTGTGGCTTTCACCGGGGATGGAGGCTCATGTTTCTGCAAATCCACTTCATCCTTTGCAATGTCCTTCTCCGTCTTATCTAAGGACTCTTGATGATATGAATCAGAGTCCACTGAGCTTGTTTTACTGTCATAAACATCGCCATAAGAGAATGTTTTGCCATGCACATAGGGTGTGTCTTGTCTTATATACATGGCCTTTTCTTTGCCCTCCTTCTCTGGAAAATGATAGAGACTGAAATGAACACTTTTCTCAGGCTCTTTAAGAGTGACATCTGTTTTCTCCGCGCTTTCATTTTTTAAGTCTGTTGATAAGGCCTTCGACCCTACACCACTTGGGAAATCATCATCTTTCTCATCTTCATCTTCATCTTCATCTTCGTCTTCATCTGAGAACATCACTTGAGGTTTTGGTTTCTCCTGTGTGCTGAAAGACACCTGCGTCTTGTCCTTGACTTCTGTTTCTGTCTTTGCAGATTTTGACTCAAAGGTGAAGTCGTCATCCAAGAAGCACCCCTCTTTTGCCTCCATAAGCTTCGCCTTAACAGTAGGCTGTAGATCCTTTTTGCCGTAACCGTAATCTTCATCCTCATTGTCTTCAGCGGATTCTTCTGACTCTTCAGGCGCAGTCTTGGCACCTACCTGGCCGATAAAGGAGGTATTGTCTGAGATAGTGACTGATTTATCTGTTTTCTGGGAGTCAGCTTTGACATCGGTCACTGCCTCATCTCTGTCTTCTGCCTTAAAGGGTTTCTCCTCTGTCGGAGAGTAGCCACTGCTTGTCGGCACAGACTGTGTGGGCGAGGCCAGTTTCATGGTGCTGTCATCTGGACTTAGACATCTTTCCTCACTCTCCTGCCTGGAGTGGGACTCTAACCCAGGGAATAAAGACACAGGGGGTGAAACAGGCTTTATATCAGCACCAGTCTTAAATCCCTCTGTGCTAAAGAGAGTCTGGTTTTCTTTGACAGCTTGTGTGGGAGAGTACTGAGTGGTAGAGAAGGGAGGAGGAGAGAAAGTGGCAGAGGGAGATTTCTCCTTCTCCTGGAGCATGATGGAGGCTGCATGTTCATAGCCCTCCTGGAGTTTACCCAGAGGGATGTCAACGTTGGGAGTCTGGTCCTCGTCCTCATCTTCCTCATCATCTTCTTCTTCGTGGGCTGATTTGATCTTTGCATCACCCTCCATCTCAGGAATGTTGGGCTGGTACTCATCAGAGGAAGGAGACTTGAAGCACTTGTCGTCCTCCAGAGAGGAGGTGGGGGAGATGGTTCCTGCTGAGTGAAGATAGTCCTTCCCTTGGATGGCCTCAGCACGTGACGGGATACTGTTGATGGTGTCAAGCAGGAGCGAGTTCC
Source organism: Heniochus monoceros (assembly GCA_029783685.1). Classification (NCBI taxonomy): domain Eukaryota; kingdom Metazoa; phylum Chordata; class Actinopteri; order Chaetodontiformes; family Chaetodontidae; genus Heniochus; species Heniochus monoceros. The sequence goes on along the minus strand of JAPZEA010000001.1, from coordinate 33,238,454 downwards.
TTCCAGCTTCCTCGGTCTGAGGAGCAGTCACAGAGGCTATGGACTGATCCTCAGCTACAGACGTGGCAAAGGACGACAGTTTGTCATATTCTGTGATGGATGTTGCTGAGGAGATGTGCTCCTCCTCTGCAAGAGGAGCAGCAATGATGGCAGGGTAGGGTGCAAGCTCAGGCTCCTGACCTCCGGCAAAGGCTTTGGATTTGACATTTGCAGCATCAGACACGGCGGAGGTCTTCATCTCTTTTATACCATGCATGGAGTAAAAGGTACCAGGGACATCAGGGACAGAGATGTCATAGGAGCCCACGTCATAGCGCAGCTGTGGAATCCTGTCTTCTGTTTCCTCATGGATCTCCTCATCAGAGATGGTCTGTTCAGTCTCGGAGTAACCAGGGATGGTCTCGTCTTGAATGTAGGAGAATTGCTCCGAGGCGGTGGCTGCTACCTGCCCAGACAGGGCTGTGGTTGATAAAGGTTTTTGCTCTGTTGGCTTGGTGTCCCACTCCTTTCCAAGTTTTTCCTTTTTGGCCTCTTCTGTTTTATATTTCAGGACCTCGTCGTCTTCTGTTCCTTCCAGTTCAGCTTTTTCAATGACATCACCCTCCTCCTCTGAGCTGTCACTCTTCTTTGATCTGTCTTTTAGGATGTCCTTTCCAGGGTATATGTCATATTTCTCCATTTTCTCCTCTTCATACTTCTTGTCAAAGCCATCGCTTGCTTCCTTCTTCTCAGTGGCTACAACCTGTTCTGATGCACCCTTGTCTTTGTTGTCTTCTTCCTGTTTGACAGGGGATTTGGGTGAAGCAGATTTGATCTCAGTGGCTGCAGATGTGACTTTGTCATCAGGGAAAACTAAGGAAGAAACCTTGGTATCTGTGTACAATGAATGTCCAGACATCACATCATTCTGGATAGGCACAGTCTTAACTTTGGACAGCTCTTCTTGCTTCAGAGCCTCAAAGTCCTCAGTGAGGTCCTCTGGGGAGGACACTATGGACCTGTCAGCCAAAGCTGCTGCTGCGACCTCTTCAGGGATGTTTTTTGGGACTGGCTTTTTCTCATTTGCTTCCTCTTTAACAGCTTTATTCTTGTCTGTCTTGGGCTTAGCCTGAGTCTTAGCCTTATGCAGAGTTTTTCTCACTTCAGGAGTGAGCGGCTTCAGGTCAGGTTTGGTGATTTTTCTCAGCTCCGGTTTACTTGGGTCCTTCTTTTTATCCTCTTTGGCTTTGCTTTCTTTTTTCTCTTCTTTTCTTATATTTTCATCTTTCTTTACTTCACGTTTCTCTTTCTTAATTTCTTTCTTCTCATTGTCTTTCTTTTCGTCCATCTTCGATGCTTTCTCCTGCTTGGCAGTTTTTTCCTTTGATATTTTCTTTTTCTCTGACTTTTTGTCGGCCACAGGGGCCACCTCACTGTTTTTCTGTTGTTTGGTGGCTTTTAGACTTTCGCTTTTGAGTTTCTTCTCTTCTTTCTTTTCTACTTTATTCTCTTTGGTGATGTCACTCTTGGACTCTTCCTCCTGCCCACTCACTTCTTTCTTTGTTGTTTTAGAGTGTGGTTTGGGTGAAGATTTGAGACTCTCTTTGCTGTCCGTTCTAGATCTTATTTTAGTCTGTTTGATGATGGGAGGAGGTGCACCAGATGATATCTCTTTTTGGGTGGCCACTGGGTATCGCAGGTAGTCCAGATGTTTCAGTTTCTCAAGGCCCTCGAAGATTTTATTCTGCGGTGCATTTCCAGGGAAGAGCACCCTGACTATCTTTTCTGTTGGACGGTGAGGAATCCAAACAATGAGAGCTGTAACTGATGTCAAATAGGGGACAGATATTTCTACTTCTTTTCCATTGGGCATCATAATTCCTGTCTTAGCTTTGCTGTTTCCAGCCCACTTCTGCATTAGAAACTGCATCTCTTTGCTTTCTTTTACAGGGTTTAAAACATACATGTCTAACTTTCCCACACCAAGTTTGTGGAACAGTGTGATAGGTTCAATCGTGTTGCTGACTACCCTGTGAAGAGGCTCTGGTGTGATACCAAGCTTGTTGAGGTACTGCAATGTAAGAGATGCTTCCTCAATGCTTCGCTTCACTTTCAGTGTGGACTCTGGCATCCTAAGCTTCTCTGGGACGTTGAAAAACACGATCCCGAGCTCCGGAGAGATCAGGTTCTTCATCCACTCACCATTGCTGGAGCCAGATCCTTGGTTACGCTCCTCCTCTTGCTCTGCAATCTTTCTCTGGAACAGCCCATTGATGCCAGGCAGGTTGTCTGCACCGATGTGAGTGAGCAGTACAGAGTCGATCCTGTCCAGGTGGCGAACCAGCTTCCAGAAGCAAGACTTCCGATCAGATCCTCCATCGACCAGGATGTTGAATCCGTTGACGGCGAACAGAGCAGAGTCCCCCCTGCCTCCGGGGAAGATGTAGCAGCAGGGTTTAGACAGCTTCAGAAAACCTCCAGAGGTCGGGGGCTCCAGAAGGTCAAAGGACGACGGCACATCCACTGTCTCTGAGACATACTCGGTGAACTCTGCGACTCCGTCCATGTCGGGGAGGTGGGGTTCGGGGTTCAGGCAGTATTCCAGAAGATTTTGGAGCGAGTGCTGCTCCTGGCTTTGGCCCAGGGAGCTCCAGCCCCCGTCTCCCTGACAGGAAACAGTAAGCCTGGACGGCTGCTCTGAAGAGGCCTTGGACAGGAGTTCAGTCACCTGGAAACACAGTAACAGTGACAAATAACCTAAAATAACTGTGCCTACATAAGCTTTAGAAACACAAGTTGATCCATACACGTACAGTGTAAAGAAGTATTTAGAGGGATAGCACACTCGGCTTACTTGAGGACTAGAAATGATGTCGGAGAAGTGTTGCCAGGTGAAGGCTCCACCTTGCAGTAGGATGTCACCTCCCTGCTCAGAGCTCTGGCCGCTCAGTATCAGCAACTTATTCCCAGAAAGGTCAGTGATCAGAGAGCGAATCTGGGAGGGTAAAGAATAACACTATAAGAACTGCCAACATTAATGCTCTGTAATAATAAAATCTTCCATAACTCATCAAGATCAAAGCTAAAAAGCTAAGTGGTTCTGCACTGGAAAGATGAAAAATGAGTGAGTGACCAAATGCAAAAAATTTGTTGGTTAATAAGCTGCTTCCCCAAAGAGCAAAGAGCATCATCATATGACCATCTCATGAATACACTGAGCTGCAATTTGATTTGAGTGCTGTTGAGTTTGAGAGCTCCTCAATGTGTTCCCTAATTGATGCCATTCAGGCAATATAGAGCTACTAATAGAAAATAACACGAGTGATGGATGGAAACTAAAGAAAAAGACGAGATATTTAACGGAATCAATGTAGATATTGCAACAATGAATATGACAGAAAAGGCCAAACATATATTTTAAAATACAAATGTAACCGTATAAAATTAGTCCAAAGACTTGAATAGTTTCAGTCAGTTTCTGTCCAAATGCAGTCAATCCACAGCCAAAACAAACTGTGTGGAAAAGGTGAAATTTCTTCCAATGTCCGCCAGAGCAAAGGTACCAAAAGGTACAACGATCAGAGCAGACGGTTATTTCAGACACACTTTATTTTTGTGTGTCACTGAGCAGCTGCAGAAGAATGAATGTACAGTACAGAGCTTAGCAGTCTATTTCCAAACAAACAGGCTTTCCTGGCAGGTTCAGGGTTCAGGTGGATTACAGATGGGCTGTTTCAGTTAACCATTACCTGACTTCCCATCATACTACACAAGACAAAAATACAATAACTCACTTCAGAATTGTTTTTTTTTTTTTTGGATATTTGAGCAGCAGTCACAGGCTAAGCTAGCTGACTAATTTTCACACTGGCAGTAAAGCAAATGTGAGAGTTTATTTATAGGCAGAATATGAAAGAAGTGACTGTCTGACGCTGTAGGG
>JAPZEA010000001.1:32881781-32892061 GCA_029783685.1 Heniochus monoceros | reverse complement strand
ACGAGAGCAGTCAGCATGAAGCGAATCTGTTAAAATCTGGGCTGTAAATCCAAAACATTGAGCTACAAGATGCTAAAATGTTCCACAGAGCAGAAGGTTTGTTTCTACAGGCAACCCCTTTTATATTACACATGGTCATTTGAGCCATAGTTAATACAAAATATTGATTGGTGGAGCTTTAAATATGATTTTAGAGCGCTTCACACACCAAGCTTCACTTGTATAGATGTGGCAGCAGAAATTAGGAGACTAAGAGGCTCAAAACAACCCTTTATTACTGTAGTCTAATATATCAGAATTTGATTTCATAAAACTGAAAACAGCTCTCTGTCTCTCTCTCTCTCTGAGTCATTTTTTGAAATCAGTTTTTAAAAAGTAAATTGGGCTGCTTGCAGTACACTGCCGTGTTTGCATCAGGGCGACTCATAAATTCACATCCAGTTAGCTCTAATAAAAAAATGTAAATGTTCAATCACAGTGAAGTATCACTTCACTCCCCACCAGAGAAGGTGATTTCATAAAGTCAAGGTTCATCACAACTTGAACAGCATCGTCTTTCTCCCGGCGGTGTGAAATTAAACAGACATGCATATTACAGCGGCCCGGGAGAAGCAATTCAATTTTCCCCACAGTGGTTTCCCTCCGAAGAAATGAATTAAACGCTGCTAGAATTAGAAATCACATTATGGTCCAGATCACCGCAGGCCCAGAGGTGGCATGTGGTCAACAGTCGGGATGGGATGGATATGCAGTCTGCACCTCCCAAAAACTACGTCAGTTTTGTCCTGTTGTCCTCTGCCGAGTATCAGGGTGAGAAACACTCCAGACTGAAGAAAAGAAAGACTCATTTTGACACAAAACACACTGTTCATATCGTTTTCACATGCCTCTAAAGACATAAAGAAAGGGACTTTTTACATACGAGCAGAAACACCAAGTCTTTGACGAGGAGAACGAATGCACTTACAGAGATATTTCACTTCAACTCCACTTTACCTCCTCACCTCCAGGTCAGGTGAAGCCAAAGTACAGTATGTAGGATTACCAATCCCCCTACTACTGCAGGTAATGAGCCTGGCTACTTTAAAACAGAGCATGAAGTATTTAGCCTGAGCCTGATAATGAGTTGCACCAGAGGATGCGTGTTTTGCACCTGCAATCATTTGAGTAGAAAGTACTTAAATCACTAACAGTGGATGCAGACTCGTTTTTTTTTTTTTTTAGCTGTAAACAGAATCTCATCACACAGAAGTCGCACTAACTTAAATGAGAGTCCGTCTGACACGGAGGTGAGCAGGTAATGACAGGGTTTTCATTACAGAGTGAAATATTTAATTACAGTTCACATTACTGTCATTCAAGGTTCCACATTAGAGTGCGGTGAAGTCATGTCCTGGGAGGCCATTAGCTGGAAATTGAAGAGACTTTCATTTAATTTTCTGCCCTCAGTCCTCGGTCCCTGCGACTTTGTAAAGGAATTCATAAGAAGAGGAAGCTTCAAAGACGGCCACGAAAAGCAACGTTCATCACAAGTATTCTCCACCCAACTCACTGCCCAGCATCTTTTGTCGACTCTGACTTTTCCACTTTGCATGAATTCCTCCCACAATGTTCAGTCCCTAGCTTTCATGCTGCAGCTAGGGCTTCTTGTCTGCATCTGATGGGCTGGTGGTTTTAGTGGTGGTGGTGGGGAAGTCTGGATAAACCAGGAAGCCAGTGAAGGTGATGTACTTGGCGTGGTTGCTGTAAGCCCCAAAGCCATCTCTCTGGTGGGAGTAGAGCCAGACCGTGTCTCCTGGTTTCAGCGACAGCATCAAGCTCTGACTCTGCAGAGCTTTCTCGCCTTGGCTGTCGTCGTAGATCATCGCCTGCACCTCCAGACGGTTCTTCATCAGCTTGACGGACAGCGTCTTCTGCGGCAGCTTGCCCACGTTGAAGGAGAAGTAGTAGGCCCCGGGGACGCGGCAGGTGAACACCCCCTCCGTCACGTTGAAGTCTTCTCCGATGTTGACGAACGCCGTGTCGAAGCTGACCGGCTGGTGCTGCGGCATGCCCACTTGGTCTACTCCCACGATGCTCTGGGTGCGCCCCACTGAGAAGGCGGATCTCTGGTCGTCCTCTTCATCCTCCTCATCCTCCTCCTCCTCTTCCTCCCTGCGTTGCAGCTCCTTCTCCTCCTCAGTGTCTCTTGTTGCAGACCTGCCGTGCTCTGTGGCCTGGTTACTGTCTAACTGGGGCATGTTGTCCTGCTGGGGCTGCTGCGAGGCAGGGTGGTGCTGGTGGTGGTGCGTCTGGTAGCTGTAGGTGTCGGGGTAGACGAGGTAGCCGTTGAAGGTGGTGTAGTGTCCGGTGTTGCTGTAGAGCGCGTAGCGAGGGTCACCATGGAGACGGAGCCAGACGGTGTCGCCGAACTCCAGCTGCAGCATGACGCTCTGGCTCTGCACCTGAGGGGCGAAGCAGACTTTATTACTCTGTTTTACAGCAAGGCACCGACACCAAACATAATCCGATCATCTACCTCACGCAGCTCTTCATTCAGGGGAATTTGGTGTGTAGTCCCCCCTGCTCTGCTTTCATTCACCACCCCAACACAAACACACCCTCTGTGATAAGAGCCATATCGCACCGTAAGACAGCTGGAGAGCTTTGACATGATAGAAGACCTTTGCAAACATTTCCTTGGAGGGAAAAATCCTTCCTGGAACAGAATTCAGCCATTTTTTGAACCAGAGGCTGACTCGACCGCCTGAGAGTGAAAACCCTGCAGCCTGCTCAGAGGAATACTGTACTTCCGCATTTTGGGGAATTCGCTTATTCACTATCTTATGAAGAGTTAGTGTCAGTGCAACAACTATGGAGGTGGAGACAGGCAGCAGTTAGCTTAGCTTAGCACAAAGGCTGGAAGCAGGGGGAAATAGCTAGCCTGGCTGTCCAAAGTTCACCTCTAAAGCTAAAAAAGCAAATAAGCCTTTTTCTAAAAACTATTTCTTTAACTTAAAAAGTTCTTATACTTCTTACGTTAAAGGATCATCAGTCTGATATTCAGCGGCTATTTTGATACTATTTTGTCATTCAGTCTAATATTACCTTCATATTCATTTACTATCAGAGGATGTTATCACTGTCAGCGTGGGCACATAGGAGAGGCTGTATTTAAAGGATAACACTGGCATTATTCAATCCTTTTTATTTTTCAACAAATCCTGTGAAAAAAAAAAACCCAAAACCAACAATGTGTCAGTCTGTCAGACCCTGTCCTCGTAAATCTTAAAAACAAGTCGGAAATATATAGTTTCGTCTCTGCTAAAAGGCTAAATAATTTCCTAAAACAGCTGCTCACTGTTGATTTTATCAAACATTACTGAAACAGGGGAAAATAGAGCATTTGTTCGGAACTATTTTCGGCGGTGGATTAATCCACATTTGGTGCTCTAATGAGTATTTGCGGCAGCAGGACGGTGTGTGTGGGGGACTGAGTCAAAATAAACAATAAACAGTGTTTGTGTTCATGGTGATGAAGGAAGAACAATGTGGCTAATTGATGAGTTTTTAATAGTTTCTGGACAACAACGGAGCTCTATGGCCCAGAGGAAGAAGATCTATCAGACAGACACAGTACGGTTAGCAGATACATTCGTTGTTGGTTTTGGTCTCTTCACAGGATTTGTTGAATATAAATATCGGCAGTGACCGTCTGATAACCTTAGTCCCACCCACAAATGCTCTGATTGGCTTTGCTGGTGCTCCAACCAGGAAGCAGCCACTCATAAGAACATTACCCGAACTCATTGAACTGCTGACAAAACTAGAGACGAGGCCTGAAACCCACCTTCCTCTCCTCTCCAGCGTTTTCCTCGTACACGATGGCCTGCACCTCGTTCCTGTTCTTCATCAGCATCACAGACAGATCTTTGTGTGGAAACTTGCCCACTGTGAAGGAGAAGTAGTAGGCCCCGGGGATGCGACAGCGCAGCATGCCAGCCTTGGGGTCGAAATCCCCTCCGATGTTGACGTAAACAGTGTCGAAGGTCACAGTCATCTTGGGCCCGCCCTCCATGCTGTTGGTGCGCGCCACAGAGAAAGCTGAGCGAAGCTCCACGTCGTCCAACAGACGGGCAAAACCCCACACACCGCCCACATGGCTCAGGCACAGCAGGCCAATCAGCAGGCTCGCTGGGAGCAGCATTATATCTGCAGAAACATTCAAAAATGAGACGTTTTTATCATTTTTAGCCTCAGATCTTTAAATGCTGCAGGCGAGGCATGGCTGTAGTGTTGAATGTGATATGAAGAAAGCTCAGATCACCTGGCACAGGTAACTGATGAGGAATGAGGAAGCTGGGAAAATCGATGTGTATTGATTTTCCTGGCGAGGTCAGATGCAGCTCACCTCTCCTCACGCCTCTCGTGACTCCACAGCTTCATGCAACACAACATTCCTACTAAGATCTAACAGAGTGTGTTCATTATGTTGAATAATAAGTCTCATATTTTCCTTAATTTCCAGGATATGGACTCATCACTTCATTTAAATCAGGAACAATCAAAGAATCACTGACCACACACTGAATACCAGCTTTTTGTTCTTCGCAGTTTTTGATGCTCGGTGCTAGAGACACATTTTAGGCAGTACCAAAAAAAGCACTGAGGTTCGATACGCAGCCTTAAACACAACACATCACTACAAGAAAAATGCCTCATCTGAGAGAAATGTGGGCATCAGCAACAGACAAAACTTCACCTCCTGACTGAAACAAGCTCACAAGCACCTGTGAGCGCAAGTCTGGAGGTAAAACACTGAAAACCTCACTCACAGACACAATACTCACACAGTGGAGCGAGTGGAACATTTGCACATCACAAAACAGGCTTCAACACGACAAAACACACACACACAGAATCCCCGTGCTGTGTTTGAGGACCTCAAGCAGATCGCTCTCTGTAGAGGAGGTATTAATGTGTCTTTTATTAGCAGAGACAAGTGCTCTCATTGTCTCATTGTCCTCCACTAATGAAGCAGCAGGAAGCGGACACACTCAGGTGGAGCTGTCAGCGCTCTCAAAGCACCCTGACAACAAAGAGACACAGCGAATCACGTCCACCCAGAGGAGCTGCTCTGTGGTCAGTTTACCAGCAGACCTGAGGATAATGTGACTGGTATGAAACATATGACAGAGCATCCAGAGGCGGAGCTGCTACTTCATCTCCTTAATGATGAAGTCAAGATGTAGGTTGTGTAAAGCAACTGGATTTGCTGTTTTAGCAGATATTTTGGGAATCATCTCGGGCTTCAGCTGCTGATTGTACTCCATAATGATTAATCTGCAGATTCTTGATTAATTGAAGCATTGTTTGGTGCACAGAATGACAAAAAATTGTGAAAAAATGCTGGTAACAATTTCCTCAGGCCCAAGCGAACATGTCTTAATTTGTCTGACCAACAGTCTATAAACCAAAGATATTCAACTGACTGTCACATAAGAGAAAGAAAAGCAGCAAATATTCACAACTGATAAGCTTGAACTGGGGAAAAATGACTAAAATGATTAATCAGCTATCAATATAGCTGCAAACAAAATTTTACACCAATTAATAAATCATCTAATTGTTTCATTTCTAATTGATTTATCTTTTAGTCTGCGATCAACAGAGGAAATAGTGAAAAATGACCTGAAAGCTCAAGGTAACATCATCAAATGTCTTGACCAGCAGTCTAAAACCCAAAAACATTTAATGTACAATGATACAAAAGAAAGAAGAGCAGTGAATCCTTGTGTTTGAGAGGCTTGCACCATTAAATATCTATCCTTTTTCTTGATAAATAGAGATTAACTAATCGATTAATTGTAGAATCAAGAGGTTAGACTTCACCTGCAGATTGCCAAGAGCATCACAAACTGTACTTTCTACACAACAGGTGGCCTGAAACACTCATTAATAAGAAAAACAAAACATCACCTTTTGTCCTGTATGTGTCAATAAGTCCCCTCAGTGTGTTCATCCGCTGTGTGAGAGCATAATTCAGCTGTCATAATCCCAGTGGCTGCGTATTCCTCGATGTGTCTGCTGTGACTGAGTGACAGCAAAGAGAGACGAGCCGATTCCCTCACAAAATCACCCCCACCCCCTCCAACACACCCACCACCCCTCCTCCCCTCCTCTCCCGTCCCTCCCCTGACCCTCCCTCCCCTCGCACAGTGGGATTAAAACAACCTTTTGTCTCTCTACAATAGGGGTTAAACATTTCCTGGTATCACATGAACAGCCACCAGAGTCCACAAGTTTACCGGGCGGCTTTTAAAAACACATTTTGCACAAGAGCATTAAAATATTCAACAAGTTATTTGTTTTGTATCAGATGCTACCGTCAGCAGGATGAGGAGATGACAGAACGTAACATCCTGCGATATGAATTTGGCAGAGCATAAAAGCAAACTGACACTCTAACTGCATGTTAAATTAAACAGCCCAGCGTACACAAAATAACTGTCAGCTGCTCTGATTGTGCTCGAGTCAATGCAGCTTTCTGGATGTTCAATAGAGGGTGGAGGTGGAGTAAAACCAGCAAGGCTAAGTGAATAGAAAGGAAAACGCCTCAAGGCAGATCCTAAGGACTTCCTTTCCCATACAGTGAGAAGCCAGAGAAAGTGCTCACCTACACTCAACAGATGTCCCCGTGCAATCTAATCTAGTCGACTCAGTGAGGGGAAGCTTATTTATTGCCGACTCCTCACCGGTATTATTGCAACCCATTTTAAAAGAATGGATGTGAAAAAGCTCTTTGACGTCCGTTAGCTATGGTTGCAGAGGACAACAATGGCAGGAGCTATCCCTTTGAAAGAGTCACTATTCTCTGGGCCCGGCCCTAAATAATGCTCCCATCACTACAAAAGCACACAAAATGTAACATAATCAGCCTCAAAGCACATTGTCCATCACACTGAACAATGATTTAGACTCCAGTATATAAAAAAACATTGCTTTTTAGACTTTCCTCCATCTCAATTGAAGCGGTGGAAAGTGTTTTTAGTCATGTACTGAACTGTAAGTATAATTCTGAGGTACTTGTAGTTTTACTTGCAATGGAACCTTTTTTTCATTGTTGCATTGGGACTTAAACTTACAAGTTATGAGGTTTAAAGGCTGTTTTTCTACCTGGCACAAGAGGACACACATGCGTGCATGTGATACACAACACACTTTCAGACTATTAAATTGATTCACTTGTAACAGGCCAAGACATGCAGCAATGCACCAGAGAAGGGAGGGAAGAAGAAGGCTGCAAGCAAGTAAACATGCATGTACACAACGCTGGATTTGAAATAGTTTATGAGGAAGGAAGTGCATTCATTTATTAGACCTCAAGAATACACTGAACTTGAATGTAAATACAACTTTCATTTGTTTAAACTCCGCAGGGCCCCTTTAAGAAAAAGATGTGAGCACTCCTTAAACCACTGCTCATTGTTTCCACCAGTGTTCCTTGCAGGTTTGGGAATAGCCACTTAATAATCCTACAAAGGCATATGAATTCTGTCTGCACCAGTGGGACACGCTGAATGGCTTCACAATGGTCATTGTTGCATGCTACTGCGAGTATTTAATTTCCACCAACTTACCATGATGAAACCATCAGCCTGCAGACTGTCACGGCTTCGTTGGCGGTCAAGAGACCTGAAACCTCTGCGCTGGAATTCCACCTTAATTCACTAATGAACTGCTTCAGTCGGCTTCTTTGCGAACATAACTCAGCACGTAAAGCTTTCTCAGCATCTAACGTCACCACATGAGAAGCCATTAATTTAAAAAATGTATCATAAATAAAAGCATTCACAGCGGCAGACATCTTTGAGAGAGATGATGGATAGCGGCGAGGTGTATGGATTATGGTAAGAAATGAGTGAAAGGGCCATATTTCATTGAGCGAGGGGCGTGATTTACCAAGTCTAATGGGCATTATTTCTGCACACTGACTCTGTTGAGCAGAGACACTGGGCGATCCCCGCCGGCCCATTGCTCCTTCAGACTCACACTGAGATAGGACCGGCGCCCTCCCTGCTCTTTGTCACAACACCAATAGAATAACGATATTTCAATGGCGGACGCATATTTCAATGGCAACTTTTAACAGAACAAAGTTCATGCTGCGGTCTAGACCAAGCCCTCCTAACTAGAGCTGCACGTTATCTGCATGCGTGTGTTTGTGTGTGTGTGTGTGATGGAATGAAACTGTCTCTGTGCCGAAGCCCATATGGTGGGCTCTGAATCTGATGGCAATTTCGGCTTTTTTTGGGAGCCCTGCCATCTTCCCTCACGTTAGTATACCAGCTCCCATTCCCTTCCAAGCGTATACATACAGCGGCAGGCCCAGCAAAGCATCAGGGGAAATTTATGGCTGCTTAAGATTCAAGTTGCCCCCTCATCCACTCAGGCTTGGCATTTGAGTGGGGCTGAAATAAGCTTCGGCTTTTCTCCATACCTCTATCTATCTCTCCGTCTCTGTCTCTTTTCACACTCTCTTCCTTTACTTCCTCCTGCTTTTACTCCCTCTCTCTCTCTCTCTCTCTCTCTCCACCTGTTTTCCTTCCTCTTTCTTCCTCTTCCTCTCTGTCTTCACCTTTTCTCTCTCTGCCTGTGATCTCTGGCCCCTCTTTCTTCCTCTCTATGTGGATAGTAATTGAGTAGTTCAATGAGTTATCAGTGACTCATCTGATTTGCACAGCATGTTTTGGCCCACAGAACATTAGCATTTGTTAGAGATGCGTGGTCTCCCGCTGTTTCACCTCATACAGGCTTATAAGATGGAATATAGCCTCAAGCTCACTAGCCATAGTTCTCATTTTGGTGCTTTTCTACTGTAACTCCTGAACGACAAAAGAAACCACCGAAGAAAGATGCATGCTATAAGACAAGTGCAAACACAGAACCAGCTCCGTCTGTGCTGAAAATGTGAACCGCTAAAGCCATTTACGTATGACACAGTGTGACAGGTTCCTTGCTAAAACCTTGGTAATATCCTTCTGGGAGGAAAACAGTCTTTTGTTGCTCGAAGTGTAGCCTCATTTTTCACTCTAAGGGACTTATACACAGACATTGATGGGGCTAACTCCCCCTGTGAAAGCAGCGCTATCGTGTGTATGAATGTGTGTGCATGTGTGCTGCAGAAACAACAGCCATGTGCGCTGACGGAGTGACAGACAGGCGGCCTGAGTGATTAATGAGCCCTCTTAATAATGCACCATGGTGAGGAAAGAGTGATGGGACAATTTGAGAGAAGCAAAGAAAAGGAAAGAGAAGAAAGGAAGAACAAACACATAAGAAAGTGCGAGTAAGCAATATAGATGGTTGCAGATGCAGGGTCACAGCTGAATCTTTCCAAATATAGATGGACAGAATGAGGTAAAAGGTGATATGAAGATGAGATGACAGATGGGTCGGACCAAAGGTCTGAGACAGAAAGTGTATGTCCTTTTGTCCGCCTGTCTGTCTGCGACTGTCTAGCTGTCTGTCTCCCAGTCTGTCTGTCACATCTACAGTATCTGTGACAGGCTGGATAGGGAACAGTGCACTCGTCTGACATGTTGAGATCTGGCTGGATCTTTCTGACTGGTGTTACACACACAGCAGGAGCGCTCATACTGACTTTCAGCCGGAGATCACACGGCTGTGGTCAGGAGAGCACTAAAGGGGTGAAGGCAGTGAATATTGAAAATTGCTCCACCCATCTCATTTACTGTTGCTACGCTTGTCAAGCACTTACAGTTTTACAAGGACAACAGTGTCACATTTGCACTACAAATTCATAGTAATTTGGGTATTAATTTGTTTTACACTTCATATGGAAGTAAACTGAAGCTGCGTTCTCAAATCTAGCAATTTTGTCAACTGAAATGACAAACGTCGCGACGCTAGCAGGTTTAATCAACTGTTGCTAGCTAGCATAATCTAATGCTAATGCTAATACTCTGTGAGTTGGTTGAAGACTGTCTTCAGATGGCTTTTGAATGTTTCCTGGTTATTTTAAATAATAAATGTCTCAAAATGTCTTAAATACGCAAATAATGGCTACAGTACATGACGAAATGCTAAAAGACTGATGCCAAAGCTACATGTCCCAAAGTCAGTATCTTGTGATATCTGCTAAACTGACAAGGAGCAACATTGTTTGTGTATTATTAATAATCTCCAGTATACCAGCATCTTGGCTTCCACAAACCTGTTCCAGTCCTAAATAGGGATATTTTTATCTTAAACTGTAATCCTAAAAATAATAAAGTTAG
>JAPZEA010000001.1:32720516-32733923 GCA_029783685.1 Heniochus monoceros | reverse complement strand
TTACACTTCCTGTTTACTGGAACTGTAGTCATGAAGGTTATCCTGAGGTTATCCATCAAATACAAATAAAACAAAGAATAATGTAGAGGTGACAACATCCATTAATATTGTTTTTTCCATATTTACCCTGTGTTGAAAACATGTAGACATCTCACAATCTTCCATAAAAACTGCCTTAAAACAAGCATAGTTCAATCGCAGGCAAACTAAGTAGCATTCCTGAGCAGCTGAAATTATTCTGAAAATAACGGTTTATCACATGCATGGCTGATAATGTGTGTGACTCTGCTAAAAGCCTGCAACTAAAGGAGAAACAAGCAGAAACTCCTGAGTTTCAAAGAGAGTAAAGAAATATTAAAAAAAAGTGTGCTGGTCAGATTCAAAGGTATCATGTGCTGTTACTAAAGACAGTTAGTGTTAGCGAGTGTAATCGTGTAATCCTCCACTTCATGTCCAAACGTCTTGCTCCACCGATCTAATTTTGACCAAATCAAAAGTGAAACAGCAGCTGAAATTACAGCGAGACTCAACACTAAAACCCATTTACAGGTTGAAATGAGATTCATTCCTCAGGGAGCAACATGATATGTCCGGCTGCTTTAGAAGATTGTTCGCTGAGTGTTTGCTTCCTGGTTTGTGTTTGTCAGGGAAAAGGCGAAGGAGCTCTGGGAGTGGCTGCACAACCTGGAGGCAATCAAATACGACCACTGCGAGAAGCTCAAGAGACAGAGATATGAGGTCAGTGAGGAAACGTTGTTTATCTGTGAATCCTGCAGCATCTCCTGGTTTCTTTTTATCTGAAGTTTAGATCAAGTCTGACATTCAAATCCTACCTCTTCTTAAATTAGTGCATGATCCAATCAGAGCCTTTCTGGTTGATCAGCAGTGACACATCTTCCTACATCAGTTCACTTTTCTTTGACTTCCTCCTCCTTCATCACACCCACATTCTCCTCTGGTTAAATAATCCAGGACAGGTCACACCCAGCTTTAGGGAAACAGGAGATTTGGGCCTGAAATACTGGAGATATTGTGGTATTTTAATATGTAAAAAGCTGCATGTTGAAGCTTTAAACAGAGGGTGAAGGTCCTGAATGTGTTCATGTGAGATACCTTCAAACACTTTTGTTTGTCTGTCAGGTGATCTCCCTCAGAAACCGCATCGACGAGCTGCAGAAACAGTAAGTAACTCCACATCAGCACAAACAGAGTGGCAAAAACAGCCAAAAAAAACCTCAGGAAAGTGGCAAAACAATCAAAATTCAAACTCAAATACATGATACTGATATGTGAGTAAAAAAAACAATTAAAAGAAAATTACTGAAAACTAAGAGACAAACGAAGAAATCTTTAGATATTCTCTAATAGCTACGTGTATTTCTTTTATTTGTGGTCAACAGTTGGCTACATTATACTGTCACATAACCAGTGGTGCAGGAAGTATTCAGATATTTCACTTAAAGTGCAGTGTTAAAATACTAAGTCACAAGTAAAAGTCATGCATGCAGGTATGAGCATCAAGATAGACTTAAAAATACTGCAGTAAAAGTAATGCAGGATGGCCATATATGATAATACTGTATTATAATTAGTGATGCATTAATGTGTTCATCACTCTAATCATGCTAAATTTAATTACTTTACATACTGCCAGGCAGCTTAACCAGTAATAATACATCCTAATTTATTATGTGATTTTTGTAGTAATAATCTGAATCTGCAAAGTAATTTAAGATGTAAAATAAATTAGAGGAGTAAAAAGTACTATAATTGTATAATATTGTATATACTCAATAATATAATGTTTATACTCAAGTAAAGTACAATAACTCAAAATTATACTTAAGTACAGTAATTGTACTTCTCCCAAAAAGAAAGTTTGACATCAGTTTGTTGTTGTGTGAAATCCTCATCATATCTGACTTCAGGTGAGTTTACCTGATTCATTTTTAATGAAAGAAATACAATTTATATGTTATTTGTAATGTTTTGTCAAATATTAGCAGATAGGTCCGTGTTTCTGACTGGTAGGCCTGTGTGGACACTAGGGGGCGCTGTAGCTCGACGCATATCTCCAGCAGACACATGTATGGTGGCTGATCTCCGCTCAGATGTGACGCTGCTGTCGCTCTTTGCGCTTTGCAGCAGCAAGAAAGGAGCCGCGTCCCGCCGCAGGAAGTGAGCGGCTCCTGAGCGACGGTCAGCCGGACCGGAGGCGCGTCCCCTCGGCTACAACAGCGGCTCACAGCCCGCAGACTCCCGCAGCTCCGGCTCAAAGGCACCGACCGGCAACAGTCTTACCGCCCGAGTCTGCTGAGTGAAACGGTTTTCTGGGTGAATTTAGCTCCAGTAAAGAAAATTTAACTCACCGCGTTTGTTTCAAATAAAAAGAGAATAAAAAGCCAGGTTTGTCACTCCTCCTGTCTGCATGTCTCAATCTGTGTCCATCAATCGATCTGTTTGATCGATCTGATTGATTTGCTTTGTGTGAACGAACAAAAGCTTCAACGAAGTTAAACCCAACAGAAAACAGTGAAGGAGTTAAACGTCAGAAATGATTAAATTAATCGTTTTGACTGTTTAACAGACCTGACACTCATAACCGAAGATCATCACTGTCAATTTAGCTGTCTTTATATAATATACATGTATAAGATCATAATAGAATTACAGAATAAGATTTGTATTATATCATGACATTTAATATTAGTATATATTATTGTTGAGCTCATATTAACTTCTGCTGTAGCTTCATTCACTTCCTCCTGTCAGAACTTTGTTGGAAATAATGAACAAAAATCTGATCTAACTCAAACCGCCTGGATTTTAAATGGACATTTGAAGATGAACATTTTTTTATCCAAAGTGTAGAAATTATTTTAGATTATTCATATCACAGAGTGTTATTTCTAAACCATCTTTAAACTCTGACTTTCATCTTAAATGTCACTGAAACAGCTTCAGAGTCTTTCATCTTCCTCACAGTTGAACTTTTTATTCTGGTTTTGAAGTGAACTGTCTTTTTATATGATGACAGAAAAACTCAAACTTACTGAGATAATAATTCATAATAAGAAGAATTTATGGCTGCACTAATACACTACATGAGAATATTCCAGTTTCCTCAAATTCAACACACATTTCAACAAAATTTGACATCTTTAGAAATATGAGAGCCGCCAGATGCTTTAAAGCTGCTGTAATCAATATTCTTGATATTAACAATGGTTCAGATGAAAGAGGTCGGTCACAGAGACGGACCCACAGAGGACGAATCAATGTCCCCCTCAGCTCTACGGAGACTTTTAGTGTTTTTGAGCTCCTTGTTTTGGTTTGTCCTTCACTGTGTTGGTTCAGTCTCAGCTCCCATCAGCGTCGTCTTCACTTGCATTTGGCTGTTCTCATAAACCCACCAAACGAAGTCACTGTGAAGTCATAGTTGGTGACCACGGTGGAGGATTTAGGTAAAGAGTCAGTGTTGGTCACGACTCTGTCTTTAAATAAGCAACTGTTTGCTCACAAGTTCACAGAATCAATTGAATTTAAACTACTTTAATGTTGGAGGAACAAATCAAAAGTCCCCCGTATGACAGTTTTTGGTTTCTTTAGGAGAATTACGCCTTTAATTTCATACTTATAGACTTATAACAGAGTCTGTATTAATGAAATATTAGAGCAGATGGAAGCCAGTAAATGATTTTACTTTAAAGGAAGAGGAAGTCAGAATATAAATATTTCTTTATTAAAATGCCATTCACTCATAAATAATATATAGAAACATATGACACAACAATATATATATATGTATGTGTGTGTGTGTGTGTGTGTGTGTATGTGTGCTATGAACAAACAGCTCTTATTTACAGATGTACATGGTCCTCAGGTATCTGCAGGTGAGGAATCGTCTGTGTTTCCTCTCAGCAGCAGTTTGAAGAAACTGGACTGAAGAAAAAGTCTCTATGAGTTTGTGAAAACGAGTCCGTCGGTTCAGAGCGGCTCGTAGATGCTGCTGGGTTCAGCTGGAACCTGGACTGGACTGGAACCTGCAGGGCTGCTCTGAGGCGATCCGGGGCCCCGGGGGACCACGCTGTCGCCCGCGGGGGCCACAGCCGGATCTGTGCTGATCCGCTCCACGATGCTGGACAAACAGTCCAAACTGGAAATGAGCGACCGTTTACTGCTCCTGGAATCTGGAACAAAGAACAAGAAATGTTAGTTTTTATGGTTTTTATAAGAAATATGTCCGATGAGGAGGAGCTGTTCATATTAGAGAACAACCAGGTCATAGAAAAGGTCATACTGATGAAGGCAGTGATCATATTAAGAGTAAATGGTCATATTTGAGGTCATATCACTGGAGAAACAGGTCAAATCAAACAGGAGGTAAGACATTAAGTGGATATATTTAAGGAGAAAGCAGATATGTTTAAGGAGAAAACTTAATAACACCAGCTGGACTTTTTAAAGGAGAAGGTTAAAGTACAGTGTGGTCACATTACGAGAATAATATGTTAAATTAACAAAGTCATATAAGAATTTTTAGTTTAGAGGGCAAACTGGTCGCATTAAAGAAGAAGCTTGTTATATAAAAAGAGAAAGTTCAAACACAGTCTAAGAAATGAGTCACATTAACAGAGAGTTTAAAACTGGCCGTTTGAGAAGAAAAACAGCTCCTGCTAAAGTGGAAACACATCATTTTAAAGACGCGACCGTGTGAAACTGACCGTCTGCTGTCTGGCAGGAAGCGTCGCTGTTTTCACTTGTGGTCGAACACGGAGAGATGAAATCCATCTGGAAACAGATCAATCAAGACGAGTTCAGTCAACGAACCAAACATCAGCGATCAATAACGTCTGAGGAGAGGAGTGATACACACAGCTGATCAAAAGTAACTGATGCGTGATTTATGTTTAAAAACAGCGACTTTAATGAGGCTTTTTTATCAATTAAAACCTATTTGTTCTGCAGAGGTTTATTACATCACTACTGTTCATTCTGTTTCTGCATGTAATTAACCGATCACATGTCAAAAGGATCAATATGCCAGTTAACAGTCTGCGACTTTTTTACACCTACAAAGACTGTCTAGCGTTTTTTAAGCAAAACTTCCCTGTGCAACAGATAAAAACAACAAGACACAACCCAAACTATTTGACATGAGAACAACTGATGCACCGATGCAATTATTATTTCCAAATTCTTCCCAAATAAACAACAAATTCAAACACCTTTAAAACTGTCACAAATGTACAACAAATCAATCTTGAGTGTAGATTACATTTCAGACTGACTGGGTTTAAGAAGTGCATTTGATGGTCTGTCGATGATTTTGAGTTAAAAAAAGATTTTGGCCTAAAAAGTGACTTTAAAGTTGATTTTAAAGATTCCCTCCACTGAAGATGTATTGAAGCACTGAGGCCAAAAATAAATATCCCAAACATTTCATGCAGCAGCACATGAACTGCTCAGCTGTTCTTGAACTCACCACGCCATCAGAGCAGTTGGAGCGGGGGCTGGAGGCGTCTGAGTCCCCGCTGTAGTGTTCCAGCGGCGGGAAGAAGCCGTCGTCCCGGACCGTCCTCAGCAGCGCCTGCAGGGACTCGATGTAGCTGATGGCGTTGCGCAGGATCTCCACTTTGGGCAGCCGCTGGTTGGGATTGGACGCCGTGCAGCGCTTCAGGGTCTCGAAGGCGTCGTTGACTTTACTGAGCCGTCGCCTTTCCCGCATCGTTGCCGCCTTCCTGCGGTCTGCGTGGGTTGTTTTCCTCTTGCAGGCCTTGCAGGCCCAAAGCAGGCAGTGGCCCGCCTGGTGGGGGCCCCCCGGAGCCCTAACATGCTCTTCCTCCTCCTCTGCGATTGGCACGTGGTGATGGTGATGGTGATGAAGGTGGTCCTCTGACTTCAGCAGGCCGGCGTGCATCAGCCGGGAGTCCAGGTCATCAAAAAAGTTCATGTCGCTGGTGCTGAAGCTGGGGTCATCGTAGAGGTCATCAGCAGAGTAGAGAGGGAAGGGAAGGTCAGACAGATCCATCTGCAGGAGAGTCCCTGAGAGCCACAAGAGGACGAAGAGGAGGAAGAAGAAGAGTTCCTCTGACTGGGAAAGAAAGGTCTCCACAAGTAAAAAGAAACAAAGGAAGAAGAAGGAAAAAGAAAAGGAGCGTCTGTCTTAAAAGTCTCCTGTCAGAGTCAGCTGACCAGAGGCAGTGAGTCTGAGAGGAGAGCAGCAGATTTAAAGGGTCAGTCTGTGTAACTTCAGCTCTGTTGGTTTGGTTTGGTCTTTATAAAGCAGTCCATATGGGGGCGGGGCTGTGGCTGAAGTGACCAATGGTCTGAGGGGTGTGTGTGTGTGTGTGTGTGTGTGTGTGTGTGTGTGTGGAGGGTGGTGGGTCACTGAGGTGAAACTCAGCTACAAAAAGGAAGCAATAAAAGCAGAGTTCATATTAACAATCATAGACAATCAGCTCTGTATCAATATTAGAGCTCAAAGACTGAGGTCAAACATTAACTTCACTAAAACAGTTTCATCTGTTTCTGTATTTTCTGAAATCAAGTGATAAAATCCTGAATTAAGGAAGTTAAAGTTTCTTTTACAGAAAGATTCTTGGAATTCAGGGAACTTTCTCCACTAAAGGACCGTGATCTGGTTTCACTCGGGTTTAAACGGAGTTTATTTTCCCGTCACTCGAGAGTAACTTTGTTCTGTAAATCAAATGATTGGTCTACTACATGAAAGAACTTTTTAAGATGAACATTTAGCAGCACAGCGCATACAGTTTGTACCCACATAATGTGATAACTGCTCACATAACTGCAGATAAACTTCAGTCACACTTTGGGAAAATAGATCGTTTCTTCAGGGAGCATTTATGTACATTAACATGTTTCCTAAAAGTTTATGTGAAACATTATATTTCTGAGTGAAAGAGACTGAACTGTTTGCTGCAAACATCATCAATGAGCTGGAGGAGCAGCACTGAAGTTTGTCATTTAATTGTTCATTATCAGAATTAATTAATACTCATTATCATAATTGTCATGAATAATAATAAAAATAATTGTGTATTCATATTGTTAATGTGACCACAAATGAAAACATATTTGCTATTCTGGGACTCTTAAAATCCCACTGAAATATGATTTATCTGTTAGTTTGTATTTATTAATGTACAGATATTTGACAGTTTAAAAAATGTAAAATAAATAAATAAATAAAAAAGACACAATCTGATTTTTCTGGTGTTTTAGTGTCTTTAATTCTAACTAATAAAACCATCAAAGTTTATTGAACAATCCTTAATTATTCAGACATGTGTATGTGCACTTCAGCAAGACTGAAACATTTAATCTGAATGTTTTTAATCTTTTACGTGAAGCAGCAGTAAATGTGGACGAAGCAGCAGATTTACAGGAGCTCAGATGTGATACGACGGAGGTGCGACTGTGGAGCGCTTCAGTCTGATGTCCTGCTGAGGAGGTCAGAGTGTCACACAGTTGTCGGGTCTCTGATCTGAACAGGACCAAGCTCCTCCCCTTCAGACTGTGTGTGTGTGTGTGTGTGTGTGTGTGTGTGTGTGTGTGTCACTGGACAAGAGTTTAAGACAATTTGTCCAAACAGGTAAAATAATCTTGATTTGTTTGAAGCGTCCGTCTGTTTTTGTCTTTGTGCTTTTAAAACGCTGCTGAAATCACGATGGTGTAACATTAATTCACCAAATATGTATATAGTTCATTATATTATATTAATATGTTAATTATTAATATAATAAATTGGGGAATGTGTGAGTTAAATTAATTTATGGCTCATTTTAATCTGACCTGAACACAAAAACTGACAGAAAACTTACCTCAATAGGTTTGATGCAAAATTCATTGTTGTTCGATGAAAATCAAATTTTCTAGTATTGTTACAAAAAACTGAACAATCTGCTTTTTATAGAACATGAGATTAAGAATTTGTGTTTTGTGGGACAACAGAAGAGTTTTATCAGATGAAAATATAATAGTGGTTAATTAGTGTTTCACACAACATTCAGACTCTCATTTCCGACTGAACGGGTCCTTTGGTTGGATATTTTTATGTGTTTTGTGTTCATTTGTGTCTTTGTTGTCCTGTAACTGTGTTTATTTATGTATTTGTTGTCTTGTCACTGTGAGATTTTTCACGGCCTCAGAGATATAAAGTGGTGGTGTGAGACAGAGCAGCTCACATCACAGACTCCTCACAGCCTAATGGGAAGGCAGTATGTTAAATTTAGCAGCTCGTGAAATCTAAGACAACTGCCCTTTTAACTGAGGCTCGTATCATTTTGGAAGATCCCCCCGACTCTCACAGCCGCTCCCCTCCTCAGAACACGTTCATGTAAACCAGAAGAACATGAACCTGATACCAGCTGGATCAAACACTGTTATAAATGTGAAAGTCTTGGCTTAATTTTGAAATTTTCCAGCTCTGTTACAATGTTATATATGCAGATGTGCAAGGGAGTTCTCATACAAAGTTAACAAACGAATAAATAACAACAAATAAATAGTTCAAACACATACTTTGTGGCATGAAAATTAAATCTCAAACTTAAGTTTTCTGCATGAAATCCCTGCCGGTGTTAACATATCTGGATGGAAACTAAATGGTGTCATAATTGTTCCAAATTCATCTTTTCCGCAACATTCATTATGTATTTTTTGCAACAAAATATAAATTACATTTTGTGCACAAAAGATCTCAAGAAATGCAACATGTGACTCTATGTGTTAAATTGAGAAAATACTACTGAGACACAGTGAGACATTTATTTTTGAATATATCTGAATATTTATGAATATGTGCAGCTCATTCAGGAAGGTGTGTGACAAGTTTACTGTTAGTCTAATTAAATCACGCTGTGATTTTCTTCATTCTCCAGTCAATATAAAATATGCTTAAATGACACGTCTGACGTTATTTAATGTTTCTTGTTGTCAACAAATCTCATGAAAAAATTAAAACCAATCATGTGTTCTGCATCTCTCAATCCTGTCAGACTTCCCAAACTGTCTGTGGCCTAAAAGACCTTTGGTTCCTACTGAAGATGTACATTTTTAAAACAGGTCACAAATATAAAATAATATAAATATGTATATAAATATAAAATATATCACAAATATACTACTTCATGAGAACAATGGAACAGCCTATCAGCAGACTTTTCATTTAATTTAACTGAAGTGTCAGTTTAAAAGGCTGAGAGCAGTTTTTTGTTTCCTCCATCAGTGTGATCACAGCCTCAGACTCAGTGCTAATCCTGCATTACAGCGAGATATTAAACCTCAGAGGCAGCTATAAGGGCCGGCGCCGGACCAGACTCTGCAGCTGGAACAATGCCCGAAGGCTTTGGACTCAGTGTGGTAAAGATATCTGAGCAAGCAGCCAATCAGAGACCAGATATGGGCCAAGAGACCAATCCCGGTCCAGCCACAACAACAGGTTGAAGCTAAGGTATTTTGAATGCTTGGCAGCTGTCAGACTGTGTAATATCATATATATACTAGATAAAAATACATGCTGGATCCACTTATACTGCTGTATAGTTTCATACATACAGATTTATATCAAAGCACATTCACATTGACTGCACGCACACACACGTATATGAACACTAAAGCCAATTTTTTAATGATAATCTGATTGTTTACTTAGTTTATATAGTGGCTTTTTTCTTCTTTAGGAAGGAGAAAACCATTTTATGCCAGTTTATTTATTATTATATTTTTATATTCTATATATTCTCTATATGTGTGCAGTTTTCCATATTCACTGTATACAGTAAATAAATAATACAATACAATAAATACCAAAACTCAGTCTAAGCTTTTATGTCTCAGTGTTTATTGCTGTTGGATGTCGTGACACTGTCAGACAGAAATTCTGAGTCAGTCACTCCTGATCTTGTGATACTCTGCTGCTGTTTTGATGTTTTTTTGCTGATTTGTGAGAAATTCTCTGCTTTTCAGTCTTGTTGTTAGATGGCGGTCACCACCCCTCCCTGATTCCTCAAAATATTAATCATAGGCAAGTGTGATGCCTGGAAACGGTACTCCTTCACACTGCTGCTTCACCTCCTACGCCTCCGACTTGCTCACTTACTTACTTCTTTTCATGTTAGATGTGTGGGAGGTTTGTGCCAGTTAACTTCAAGTCAACTGAATTTATCTTTAGATTTAAGGACAGTTTCATTGGAAACACGAAGTGTCACAAACATCAAAACAATGTGAGATTATGATGACAGTGGTAATAAATGACTGGAAAGAGGATAAATATAAGTGAGATTTTGTCTGTGTTCCTGTGTTTCACTGTTTGACAGGAGCTAATATAACAAGACACTAAGTTAACATATTAGCAGGGCTAAGCTATCACCAATCCAATATCAGTTAACAGGACACAAAGGTAACAAACTATAGCCTGAGAAAGTGATCCAACATCAGCTAACATGGCGGAAAGCTAACATAACATTAGCCTGAAGTATGCTACCACCAATCCAATATCAATTAACAGGACACAAAGCTAACATAACATTAGCCTGAGTTGCATTATTGATGATATAATATCAGCTAACATGGTGCAAAGCTAACATAACATTAGCCTAGAGTATGCTACCACCAATCCAATATCAATTAAGAGGACACAAGGCTTATGTAATATTTGCTTGAGTTTCGCTAGTGATGATGAAAAAACAGCTAGCGTGGCACAAAGCTAACATAACATTAGCCTGCTGTATGCTACCACTAACCTAATATTAATTAACATGGCACAAAGCTAACATAAAATTAGCTTCAGGTGAGCTGCCGGTGATCCAACATCAGCTAATGGGGCAGAACGTTAACTTAACATTAGAGAAGTTAACTCCACGTTCGTGTAACACATTTACCGTATGAGTTGAGATACTGTGAATTTCTGACGGTTATAATTTCTCCCATGTTGCTAAAAGACCTACAGATGTGTCAGCAAAACAGTGGCGAAATGGCTGCTAATTGCTTCATCATGACCCAACATTTATATCTAAATAAACTCCACGATCACAACTGATCATGATTTCTGGTTTCACTTGTCAACAAACTGCTATAAAGATACTACAAGATAAATAATTTGGTCTTAATTTCCATTAATCTTGTGTAATTACAAGGCTAACAACCATCATTGTTCACCTCCAATCACAATAAGATAATAGAAGCATCCACTTGTTTTTCATGCATATTTTCAATTTCTGCATAAAAAATGCTGTAAACTAAAAAAAAGAAGAAGAAGAAGAAGAAGAGGAACCCCTAGATCAGGATTACAGTGGTGGATGGAAACTTTCTGAAAGTTCAGTTAACATTTGCACTATATTTTGGATGTAAACTTGGCTAATGGTAAATATTTTTAAATGACTGGTTAATTATGTTATGGAGAAACCTTGAATGTATACTGATGCATGAGAGGCACAAACCAGGCTGAGTGGAACAACTTTGCACCACAGTGAAGTAAACAGAACCACTTAATATCACTAAAATAAAAAGCGATCCATTCTGCAGAGTATGATCAGCCTCTCCCAGTCAATCACGTACAGCAGTCACTTTCTCAAATGGTAGAAATTCAACGTTTACGAAACAGTAAAAGAGACTGTTTGTTAGTTCTGTAGTTCAGCAGCATCGACGCAGTCTGACACTCGTCTTGAGTTAGGCTGAAGCTCTTAATCCCGTTTCCGTCTCCTCAGTGTTACAGCGAACGTCTCACATTTCATAAGGACCCTCGATATCCCACCAGGGACTGATGCCAGATCAGTTTATAGCATCGAGTACCAGGCGAGGATATTTTTATAGGCTGTCAGAGTAAGTGTGTGTGTGTTGTTGTCCTCTTTTGCATGACTTAATAAATAAAGTAGCAGATGGAGACTGGGTGTGAAGTTGTCAGCCCTACTTTGGATTGCTCCACTGGTGTTGCTCCACTTTGAGAGGTCCCCAGTCATCTCTGTGATGTGAGCAGTGTGGTAATCTCTCTCTCCGTCTCTGTCTCTCTCTCTTTTTCCTGGCTGCGAGGAGCAGAGTCGAGCTTTGGAAATAAATCACATCAGAATGGAAGCTTGGCTCCTGATGATGGGCACTGTGTTTGTTTCATACATGCATGATGAGTAGCTCAGCTCTCGACGGGGGCCACCAGTTATGGCATAACGCCGCTGCCCGTGGTCAATGTGTTGCCTCGTCTCAGCTCCCACTGGGAGAACACACACGCTGTGCCTCATACTTTCACTATTTGATATAGCAGTGTGTATTCTGATGCGTTCACGTGTGTTTACTGATGCGAGAGACAAGCATGTGAACTGAGCACGGGCTCACACAGAGCACAGAGTTGTTTAAGAATCTTTAGAAAACGACAGGTTGTGTATGAGTGTGTTGGGTGTGTGCATCTATATATACACCGTAGATGCACTTGTATGAGTTGATCTTTTTTTCCACACATGTACACATTTGTATATGTGTAGCGCAGTTAGTTGAGATGGTATTAGACAGCCTTGGGTTTTCACAATGTCTCATGATTGATAGTGACACACCTGGAGGAGATATATAGAATAGGATTTTGTGCATGTAATGAATTATTAAAGTGTATCCGAGCGACACCGAGAGACACAAAATATCATAACTCATGGTGCAGACAGCAGAAAACGCTCAGGGTAAGCTCAGTGTGAAGACCCTGCCACAGATGGGACTGTGGAGGAGGGATTAGTTTTTATCATTTTTTAATATCTCCACCGTGGCTTGTAATGCATTAATTCAGACATGCATTGAATTTATTGGAGAACTGAGGCAGGGTGAGAGGGAAAAAATAGACATAGGTAACCCTGCTGGAGTGGTGACCCCGTTGGTAAGCCTCTGTATGCACTGAGCAATCACACTATCTTAATAAATACCAGATTGTGCGGAAATCCGCTGGACATACAAGAACTGGGGATTTTATTTTGTTTTTCACGAAGACATATAATAAAGGACTCTTGTTTGCATTCGTGTTTGTCCTTTCAGGATCTCAGGAGCTACATGGGATGCATTATTGAAATGAAAGCAGGCCAATATGCTTGCACAAGCTGTTATTTTTTTGGATTTGTTCCCCATTGACTGTTTTCCCAAGGCAAAACTTTCTTTATATATTGTTTCCTGGACTGGAGCTTAATGGAGAGTGGTCAGGAGATTTCAGTGGAGAAGCAAGCACTCCGCAGAACCATTTGGTCACATATCCCTTGCTCTTCTCTCAGCCTATTTCTCTGTCTTTCTCTCTCACTGTCTTTCATCTTACACCCCTCTCACCTGCCACCTGCCTGTCAAAACCTTCACAATCGAGCCTCTATCTTTCACTCCATTGCCCCATTTCTCCTCTATCCTGCCAGCCCCTCTTGTTACCCA